>OX328128.1:78256105-78433605 GCA_946811695.1 Gonocerus acuteangulatus
CATGAGTGCAACCTCAATAGCTACTTTCCTTCGAAGAAAGTGCTAAAATGGGGATTGGAAGGGTGAAAATGTAGTGTTCTCTGTATTTCTTAATGCCAAAAAATAAAATTTTGTACCTAAAATAAAAAATCGTTTTTGGAGGACCAACCTTATTACGTAGGGGTTTGAAAAATAGTTTACGTCCTATTCTCGGGCCTATCGAATATATAAAAAAAAATCATAAAAATCAGTCAAGCCGTATCGGTGGAGTTTTGTTACAAACACTGTGACACGAGAAGTTATATATATATATATATATATATATATATATATATATATATATATATATATATAAATTGAATATAATCACCATCACTAGCGATTACCCTTTCTAAACGGATTGGAAAGTGCAGAAAATGTTAGAAGGAACAGAAACGGTTTTAATGGAATGGAGAGGTCCACTGCTTAGTTCATCGGTGCTTTGATAACATCGGACTTTTTTTTTGTTTAAATTCAAAACTAATTATCGGGTATTGTTAGTTTGTAAGCAAAAAAGAAATTAATTAGAATTTTTTTCTGCGTGCTTAAAATAATAAACGGAAAAGAAAGGAGTTGATACGTCGAGAGCCGAGGAAAGCAGCGAGGTTTTCCTTGGCAAGGCGAAACTCCTTGGCAACGAGGTAGAAAGAGAGAGGTCAGCCGAACAGGTGTGCCTGCTCCCTAACCTAAATCAGGGGACCCATTTCGTGACGTCACCTGCTACAGCCTTCTCTTATAGTTTTGTCTTTATGGTCCCCTTTTGGGCCGGAAGTACAATCAAATAGAGTAGAATATCTAATAAAACTTTTTTATTTAAACTATTTTTTATGGATTATTGATAATAATAATTTATATTATTATTTTTATTTATTGTTGTTTCAATATCAAAATATATATTAGTATACAAAACTACGATTCTTCCACGCAAATTTCGCCAGAAGATAATGATCCGGTGAACCCGCCTTGACCTCTGCTGATAACCGAACTTGACTTTTCAAATCAGACGTACTCCTGTTTTGCCAAATTTAATCAATTTCGGGCCATAGTAAAAGTTTCTAGCCCACGCTTCTGGATTTCGTCATCGGGGCATTTACTCCTTCGGGAAACACCCTAAAACATAAAGGTCATCGAAAAAATGCATATCCGTAAGTGGAACGATTTAAATCGAAGGAATTTAGTCAAAAAATGTTATTCCGTAGTCGGAGTCTGCTGGTTAATGACCTTCCTTTTTTTTTTTGCACACAATTATTTTGACAATTCTGTAGGTACTTAATCACGCAGGAGTTGCATAACTAAGACCATTCCTGAGAATGTACTTTGGATTCCAAGAGAATTTATATAAACTTACCTGTCAAAATACAACAACAAAAAAAAAAGATGAATATTTTTTAACTTATATTTTTGTAATGAGCAGCTGACTGAATCATTCATTAAAAATTGTAATAATAATAAGACCGCGTCTGAAATATGGACAAGAACGACAATAAAACTGTTTCGGCAGATCGCGCAATAAAACATAGACACACGCAAAAATCTTAAAATACTATATAAAGAAAGGATCTCTTAAAAATACAAGGAAATATTCGCATTATTAAAAATAGGAAAAAACAGTGAATGAATACTAAAATTATGGAGATTAAATATTTAATAAATTATTTTTCAATATAATTTATTAATAAAATAAATAGTTGATAGACAACAGCCATATTAGATTTATTTATTATTATGGACCTGACCCTACCTCTGGAAGGTCTTCCTTAGTTAAGGCTAAATTTATTTATGTTAATTAAGTTGCCCCTGAAGAGGCGTCAAAGGACGCGAAACATATAGACCGATAGATAAAAAGATATTATTAGAAGTGGACAATTTTTATATGCATGATCTTCCGCTAATTTTAATAATATCTTCATTGTTTTTTTTTATGAAGTTTTAAAAAGTTTCTCGTCTGAAGTTCCGGATTGTGACATCAACTGGACACCATAACCCGGGAGACCGGAAACGCGCGAAAAACAAGATAAGATAGGAGAGTTCCTATTTGCTATTTTCGTAAAAGTTAATAAATTAATTATTATTACAACAGAACCCGACATGAAACAGATTGTAAGGACTCACGTATTCAATAAATGGCAGGCTGAATGGTTATCTTTAAACGGTAACACGTTTCGGGAGATAAAGCCATTCATAAAACAATGGAACTCCAGCTATAGAAGCTGCCGGAGAGAAGAAGTAGTCCTTACAAGACTTAGAATATGACATGCACTACTAACTCACTCTTACTTGATGACAAAACAAGACATACCACTATGTACAGAATGCAGTAAGACATTAACTGTAAAACAGATACTGACAGACTGCAGGAAACGTGAAAACATCAACAAACCACGTGATGTGTACGAACTTATGATAGATGGTAGCCCACACATATCCATCATTTTAGACTTTTTAAAACAGGTAAACTTGTATGAAGGAATATAGCAAAAACGAAAGATTTTAAATATGTTAAAATTAATTTTATAATTAAATTTTATTGGTACAAAACAAAGCGAAAAGATGGCATATTTAGTTTATTAAAAATAATTTATTACTTACCTGTTTTTGTTAGCACTTTCCTCCGAAGGAAAGTAGCTATTGAGGTTGGACTCATGACGGAATTTTTGAAAAATGTCTTCAAATCTTTATCGATCCTACCTAGTAGACACCGAAAATGACCCTGTTAAAATTTATATATATCTATTTATATATATATATATATATATATATATATATATATATATATATATATATGTCTGTTAACACGGTAGCGGCCAGAGTTTTTGTTTTTTCGTCACGAAACTTGGTATATAGCATTCAATTAGCAAACTATTGAACGAGTTCGTTAACCACCAAAGTCGGTCCACTGGTCGTAAACCCCCCCTTTACGTCGAACCCAAAACACTAATTTGACTATGTCAGCCGTAATATTTGTTATATTTCAACGAAACTTGGTATTCGTAGTGGTAATATAGAGAGAAAAGTGAGATATAAAAATGAACTAAATCGGTTCATTAGAAGGTGGGGTTTACTCCGGACCCACAATACCAATTCGCCACTACCAGCCGTGACTTATGGTATATTTCGACGAAACTCGGTATTCGTAGTGGTAATCCACAGGTAAATATGTATTGTAAACATAAACTAAATCGGTTCATTAGGAGGGGGGGGGGGGGGGGGTTTACTCCGGACCCACTATACCAATTCGCCACTACCAGCCGTGATTTTTGGTATATTTTGACGAAACTCGGTATTCGTAGTGGTAATCTACAGGTAAATATGTGTTGTAAAAATAAACTACCGGGGGGTTTACTCCGGATCCAAATTATTAATATACTCATACTGGTCGTAATTTCTGCTGTATTGTAACGAAACGCGGTATACGTCGTGGGTAACTCATGAGAAAGAAGTCTTGTAAAAATGAGCTGAATCGGTCAATGGGAAAGGGGGGTTTACTTTGTAATATATTTCAATAGAAAAGCCCGCCAGACGTAGGTTCACAAAGCCGCCGCAAGGAGCGCTTTCTACCACTAGAGTGACTGTATCCTGTTCCTGCGTTAGATCAAAATACGATAATATGAGGTTTTTTGTATTTATTACGTAGTGTAATAGGTACCATGTGTAAACATAACTCTGGAAGCAAATTAATAATTGATCAGTTACTCATTACAAATTTAAAACAGAACTATTCATGTTTTTATTTTATTTATGTAGGATATTTTAAGCAAATTGTTCTGGAAAGCAGTCTACACTACCCAAATTCTGAGGAAAGTGCTTAGTTATGCAGCTCCTGCGTGACGGACTTGTTTATTTGATAGTTGGCATTTTTATTATTTTATTTTTCTCTTTTTGCCTTTCTTTTTTTCTTTTTTTTGTCTTATATAGCATTAATGTTGATAGATTCAGTTATTTCATTTTTTATTTAAATATTTTATTTTTGATTTTCTAGATCTTTTATTTTGTTTGCACTCTACGTGATTATAGAGCTTATCGCCCAGTTGCTAGCTCTAAATCCACATAAATAATAATAATAATATTTTGTGAGAGGCACGCAAATATTTTAATTTTTACGACACTCATTATACAAGTCGCGGGTATTTTTGTTTGGTAACCACCGGTCCTCTAATCTATGAGAGATATCCTAACCTACTCCATTCCTATGACTGACTGCTACTAGAGAGGTTCTAGCTTGTCTATATGCCGAGTGCTCCCGATACAGTATATTCGGTATTCCTTATGCTAGTAGCTTCTCTCAAAGCCTATGACAATCCCCTGCTCTTGGCATTACGAAGTTGTTCCCCGGTGCAGTTTTACGCCCGGTTCCAGCTTTTGTATTGCAGGCTGCCCTCTCGGCGAGCAACTTTCCCATAATTCCCCCAATCCTCTCTTCTAGACCTCTTCTTTTCTTCTCATCCTTCAATGTCGTGTACCCGGAGGTGAATGTCCTAAAGGTAAGGCTGATTTTTCTACTGACTACATGTAGAGGTTGTTCCCCTAGTCCATTATTTTTCAAACTCCGCTTTTATCTGAGTTCTTCAGGGGATCATTCTTTTTTGTGTGTGTTTCTTTCTCCTAAAATTCATATTAACAAATTTTTGGTTTTGGTAGGAAAGAAAAGAGATAAAATAAAGCATATTTAGTTGAATAACATTATTATAAACTTTCCATTAAAACTATTGAGACAAATATAATTGTAAGGATTACATTGTTTTTTGAGAAAAAGCTCTCGTTTAATATTTCAGAGCGGAGATCTCTTAAGAGCTTCTCCTCCCACTTTGTCCCTTGTTTTGAGAGTCAGTCCTCCAGAAAACCTTTCAACCCGTTTGCACTCTCTTCAAATGTAAATTCTTAATCTCTCTCTCCTTTGGGTTGAAGGTGCGAATCCCGAAATGAGCCAGAAGAGGGTGAATATTTTAGGGGACCTAACTCCCCCCCTTGCAGAAAATAGAGGGGACTAAAATGGGTTACTATGTCGATGCGTTTCGCGAGGGCTCATCAATTATGGAAGCCACTTTGTTTAAGAGCTTTCAGGTGGAGGACGTGAGGTTAGCTTATTCACTTATTCTCCTCTTCGCGGCTTTTCTTGTTTTAGCGAGTTTCCTAATTTGTCCCATATGGAGAAAACCAGCTTGTGAGGTTTCATTTACTTCAAAATTTCAACGAAGCTGGAGATGAATCCAGCGAAATATAGCAGGAAGATGTAGGAGAGGAGAACTACCGCTGGAGAAAGAAGCTGTTCCATCCAAACACATGATTCTCAGCGATCAAAAAACTCCATCATAACACACACACAAATATATATATATATATATACACACCCATATATATATATATATATATATATATATATATATATATATATATAATGGCCTTTTCGCTCTCCAGGTGGCTCAAAAATTTACAAATTTCAATAAAATTAGGCGAAAAAATACTTTTCATTTGAAAGGATAATCCAACCGGGCATTATCATCGTGCCGAACATAACATCATGCACAATTTTTTTACGTTACTAGGTTTCCGCACTATAACAATGTTTCTCGTTGTCTTATCTTGTTTGACTAAAATCCTCATTTTAATGTTAAATACAATTTAAAACAAAAAACAAGAAAAAAAACAACGACTTAAAAAGTTAAGTAAACCGAGACGAACCCCGTTGAGAAGAACAAAACTAACAATTTTGAAGTTTTAAGCAGTTCTTTCTCCCATTGACACCGCCCCACAAATAATTACATCGGAATGTTTTTTGTAAAAAGAAATTAGCACCTTCCACCTACCACTATTTCCCAACCGTTTTCGAAATATTTTAGAAAATATACTAAGATCCACAAACTTTTCATGTCCCTTAATAACTTTTTTTCTGATACTTCCTTCACCCTAAATGCAAACAAAAATGTAAATATCTTAGATTAGATAAATTTCGAACATCTGGAACAAGTTTCAACTGAATCTATCGTTTCTGAATACCAAACTGAAAATTAGTGTGGAAAAGTATTTGTATCTAATTATCTCAACAACGGTTTCAGATATCGCTTAAAAAATGTTTCCGTTAGTTTTACTTCGTCAAGGAACCTACAAAACGAGTACCTGCAAGCGTATGTACTCGAAAAGGAGTCAATCCATATCAAGTGGTCCAAAGGTTGTTGCTTGACCATTTTAGAAAAAATTTTATATAAATTATTTTTTCTATGAACAAAATAATAAATATTTAGATATATTAGGCCTAGATTCGAATTATTAAATGAACTAAAATATTATGCGTTGTACTGGACACAGTTAAAAACTTTGAAACCACCTTAAAAAGTGTTATTAAAAGTAAAAAGTTCAAAAATAATAAAATTTTAATGAATTATTCAAGTTTTCGCATTGCTAGATAGGCGCAAAAAGGACCATTTTCAAAAATTCATAGCTACGAAAGTACTCAAATATACAAGTTTTGGTAGTAGTTTTATGTTACTACGAAGTATAACATATACAAATATTAGATTTTTATCATGTCCCCCACCAGAGATATTAAAGCCTAAAGTTAGAGAGCTACTAGGCAATAATTCGGTCCATCTGTCTAACCTTCTTTCTTTTCTTGATAAAACCAATTTGAAAAACAAAATTTAGCGCTGGGTTTAGCTGTACTTTATCATAAAGTCAAATCATTTACATAATGAACGATTATTATAAAGTGTATTGGCTTTTAAAATAAATTCCTATAAACATTTCCACTTAATATTCTCTAAATATATGTAGAACTAAATATTTATGTAATTAATAACTAATTTTCTAATGCTAGCGTAAAAAATATTATTCTCTTAAAAAAAGAACTGTATTCTATTATTAATTGATTAACTTTAAATTATTAATACATTAACTATCCAAAATTTCGTTAAACATATTTTTTGTTTTAACTGTTGGTGGCGTTCGGGGTGGAGGCGGGGCGCCTGGGTCGGCGGGAGCGATGGGCTTGGTTGGGGTTGGGCACGAGCCCCCCCCCCCCATTCGGTCTGTGAAGGTTTGGTTGCCCTGGCACCAGCAAGCACACCTTCTATCATAGACCTAGTTGCCAGTCACCAGATGCGGGCTACTAAGGTAGAACTGGCACGGGGGACTCTCCTCGACCTTGGCTGGGTCCGCCTCCCGCTGGCCGTCGGGCTCTGTTTCCGCTTTCGATACTACCAACGGACCGACCAGGAGGCACAAATGACCCAATACTGGTTGACTGGCCTTTAAACTTCAATGAAAAAAAAAAAAGCCTAAAGTTACCAAAAATTACAAAGATAGGAAGTTTAAAAATTTATAAAAAAATAAGGGAACAAATATTAGGGTTAAGAATACTTTTAATAAGGGCTGCTTAGCTAGGTTTATTGTCGTGCCAAAAATCAACTTTGACATAGATCCCCTTATGAGAAAAATTACCCTCAAAAACGGCATTTTGAGAAATGTAAACAGTCGTTTTCAATGGAGGTTTTCAGGTATTGGACTTAAAAATATTCAAAAAGTGAAGATGACATAAAATATAGAGAAGACTATAAAAAAACAATGATGCTTGAATTATTAGTCTATGATTTGCCCGTCCTGAGAAAATGAGTTTTCCTCAAGAGCTTTTAAACTCAAAAATCAGCATACAAGGTGAGACAAAAATGGCTGCCATTTTCAAACGGTTAGCTATAAAAAAATTTTAAAAATGGTTTGGAACTACTGATTCCATATTTAATTGATGGTAAAAATATCAATTTTTTTTTAAATGGTTAAGCAACCAGATTATTTTTTTCTGGGTCATTTCAAATGGATTGACTCAAAAGTAAGCGTTACCAAAGCGCTCCAAAAATTATGCTCCGTTGGAAGGATTCTGGTTTAAATTTCAAATTAGACGAACGATTTGTGAATGTCATCAAAATCTGAACATTTTTAAGCCTGAGAGAGAGCGAACAGACAAATAAAACAAATATATATACATACATACATATATATATACACATATATATAAATATATATATATATATATATATATATATATATATATATATATATATATATATATATATATATAGAGAGAGAGAGAGAGAGAGAGAGAGAGAGAGAGAGAGAGAGAGAGAGAGAGAGACGAATGTGAACCATCGTTATGTTCTGATCTATGGAATATATAACGTGATATTTTCTAGTTGTCACCTCCTGATTGTGTAATGAGGTCACGCTCATAAGCCGGTCTGCTGCCTATGGCGGAAGGGAGGAAGCGCGCTAAAAGATGGGATTTTATTAAGGGAAGTTGTGATGAGATAGTGCCGCCATTAAACATCGTCAGCCTTGAATAAACAGGAGAGTTTGTAGGAGCTAGGGTCGTCAAGTTGGTCACCAAACTTGGGGGCACGTCCACCAACTTTACCTTTATTGATGTTTCCCTGAGAGAATTAATTCCGCCTTCTAGTTGGCGAGTCCCCTTCATTGGATCGACTAGGCAATCCATCACTGCACGACCACCTGGTCCAAAGTGACTCTCCATAGAGGTAGGCCAATCTTCAGGAGCCACATAAGTCATTATGGCAACTTATTTCATCTTCTGAATCTAATATTGTATTTACCTTGAGACATAACTTTCCGCAATTATCTGTATCTAGATTAATCACCATTATGAGCAATTAATAGATTTATAACTTTTTGCGAGAGGATTCACCAACCGACGATTCATTTTGAAAACTATAAATTCAGAAAAATTCCAGTCGGACTTTTTCTAACTGTGCCATCTTAGCGCGTTTCCGTGTTTTTTCTTTTGAAGTTTAGTACAGTAATAGTTAGTTTTGATCATTCATGAAAAATCACCGACGCTAATAATTTTTAAAAAAAAATGACATACAGAGAAAACTGACTGTATCCGAAGCGGAAACAACTTATTCCACCTTCTCAATATTTTCCTGTAGAAGACTCCTATTACACATACGTTGCTCAGTTACTGTCCTTGCACTACTAAAATTAAATGTAACTATAAACACAATATAATACCTAAAAATTAAAACAAAATTCTCTCACTTATATAAAACAAATCTATACAATATCATTTGAAGATATCGGCTGAATAACCAGTGGCATGGTCGCATATTACTTCATTTTGAACTCTATATTTTTAGAAATTGTCCTTGTAACGAATCACTTATAAATAAACATAAATTATAAAATACTAAAATAAACGTTTAAAAGAACTAAACCGACACATTTAAATTTTAAGGACCGGTTTTTTCAAATGAGATTGTTTTATCAAAAAAGTCCTTAGGGCGATTAGTAAAGGAATAGAAGCAGTTATTGGTGGGGTAAGATCTTTCGTTAAAAATAAAAAATAAAATCTCAAAGAGAAAAGATTAAGGCGCTACAACAGGAAACTGACAGAAGCGGAAATGACTCTCCCTTGACCGATATATATATATATATATATATATATATATATATATATATATATATATATATACACATATACATATATATATAGATCCCACAGACATACAGTTTTGCTGTATATATGATAATTGAAGACGACATGGGGAATTCTGAAATACAACGTGAATAAATATTTTAAAATGTAATTATATATATATATGTGTGTGTGTGTGTGTGTGTGTGTGTGTGTGTGTGTGTGTGTGTGTGCGTGTGTGTGTAGTCCTGACGTAAGAATGGGAGGGTTGGAAGGCGGCAATATATAAAATAATAATTTAAATGAAACATACTAAATAAGTTGTAATTGCATAACAATGAAGACATCCCAAAAAGAAATGACCATCCACAATGCCTATCGAATCATTTTTAACAACAAGGTCTTATATCTACCTTTGCTAACTAAAAATAATCCCCAGCTGCCTTAGAGCAATGTATTAATTCTTTACTCGCAGAATGTCACAATCCGGAGGTACATAGTCAGTATCATTGGCGCAAAACTGGCAGTCTTTAAAACATTTTGCTGGATCAGCGGTCACGGCTTTCTCAGCACTCCTTATCCGTTACACACTCGCATATATATATATATATATATATATATATATATATATATATATACACGCGTGTGTGTGTGTTCGTGTGAGTGGTATTTGCATCTTCTACCTCTTTTCTTCGAGGCTTTTTGGAATTTCAGAAGGAATTCTTCCTGAAAGTAAAGGTAGATATTTCTGTGGGTAGCTGGAACTGCCCTAACTCTGGAATTTCTTATGGCATTTATATTATTCTGCTGGAGACTTTTATTTCTAGATTATGGTATATAGGTTTTCTTAACATTTTTGTTTGAGAAAAAAATGCGGTCCAATCCTCTTGTTATACGAATTATAACACCACCGGAGTTGACCATTTGGTAGTTTCAGTAGGGGTTTTTAGGTTTTGCTAGGTCAAATAAATCGAGGCAATCACAGGTACTATTTAGCTCGTTCTGAATTTTGTTATTTCTATTTTTTGACAAAAATATCCGTGAGTTTGCCTCTAGTGTCGAATTTGGAGATGTTGTAATAACCTCATTCTTTCCTGATTGCCATAAAGATACTTCCAATTTTATGCGTTTCCTCCCACCCTCCATAGAGAGGAAACCTGCTCATGAAGTTATATATATTATATATATTTATATGTATATATACATATATATATATATATATAGATATATTATCTAGAAAAGTCTAAGTACATCTAGAAAAGCCAAAATAAATTTGAAACCAAATAAGTAATATTAAAATCTAATAACACAAATCTGTAACTGTTCGGGTTCACAATTTCGGACCCGTGGTTCCGACCTGTGAGTCCTAGCCTATAACATCCCCCGGATCAAGACAAACATGTGTGCCAAATTTGGTCAAAATCGGATAAACGGTGTGGATTTGTATAAGGAACAAACATACAGACAGACAGCTGGTATGAAGACACGTGATTTATATATATATATATATATATATATATATATATATATATATATATATATATATATAGTTATTTTCCGATTGCAGAATATTTGATTGATACTTCAAGTCTTGAATGGCGGGAAACGCGCTAAAAATCCATTGCTTATTTGTTGTTTAATTTTCAAGAATTTTTCGCCTTGGTAAAATAAAGGCATATTAACCGGCAGGAAAAATAAATGACTACAATAACAATAAACATTGGGCGTTGTATCCGTGTCGAAGAATGGCAGACAATAGGAGAGAGAAGAGAAAAGAGAGCAGTAGGTCAGAACGAGAATAACCAGAGATAAAACCTCCCCGGCCTTTGGCGTTCCAAGGAGATATGCAGCCTTACGCAATTCCATACCTCTTTCCCCTCGGTAGGGTAGCCGCTGGTGACGTCACAGTCTACCCTTTATAAAGTCCTCTTTATACTGACTCAGCTTTATAGCATTTCTTCCGCTATAGAGACTTTCCTTCTTTTTCAGCTTCTTTATTATATTAAAAAAGTGCAGGAACTTCGTCATCGTGATAAGAACGTAATGTAAACGCGTTAATTACGTTAATATAAAAATATATATATATATTCGGCACTTTCGGATTGCGTCATGTGGGCAACCTTATAAACGGCGTTCATCCCAATGGGGTGAGGGAGGAACCGCGCTAAAAAAGACACGGGGCACCTTTCTAGGATTTCAGTATACCGCAAAGACTGTAAATATGCGTAAACAGCGACTTACTTTTGTTTTGTCTGCCCGACATTATTTTGATTTTGTGCAAATGTCTCTTATTACACGACATGCGCTGTTTGCTCTAGAAATAGCTTATTTCCAGCTTTAAGAAACACTCCCGATTTGGATAATACAATTCCTAAATACGTTCTTTCTGATGTCGTACTTATAATATGTGTGCCATAAGACTTCAATGCATTTTCTTTTTTTAAGGCCTTCTCGACTAAATACTAGTGTACTAGATTTGCTAAACATAAGAGTTTAGCGTTTTCATCTTTGCTTGCATATCCTAGTGTGAGTTTGAAACAGTGGCGGCTAAAAGGGAGGGATTAGCCCCCCCCCAGGATTAAAATTCAGTTAAGTTAGAATTTTTTTAGGCAAATTAATAGTAATAAGTTCTAATTGAAGGGTTCGGAGCAAAATAGTTCCAAGCAACATTTTTAACAAAACTTAACTGTAGCTGCTTAGTGATGGATATTATGTGGGACTATCAGTTTAAATCGTTAGGGGAAACAAGATTAAGTATTTTAGTAGCGTAGACTGATAGTCAAACATAATATCCAACATATAATAGCTACAGTTAAGTATTGTTAAAAATGTTGCTTGGCACTGTTTTGCTCCGACCCCTTCAATTAATGTATGTTCTTAGTTTATCAAATACTTCCTTAATGATTTCCAGGTGCCTGGTTATAAAAATTTGATTCTACACCCCCAGACCCCGTAATCCCGTACTAAATTAGCCCCCGCCCCTCCCAGAAATGTTTGTCTGGAAGAGAGAAGCATTATCACGTCAGTATCTCTGCCGATATTTATTCCTCGGACTCCCTCGGCCCTAAAATATTCCTCCAGGTCGGCTATGTACATATTGAATAAGTAAGGACTAAGAGTTTGCCCCTGTAACACGCCTTCGAATATTTCTAGCTCAGTATCCAACTCCTGATTTATGAGCAACAGGCAAGCTTGATTGTAAATGGCTCGCATAATCCTCTAGTATTTTGCACTTACACCCATTTTAAACAGTCCGTGGTATAGAATATGGTGCTGGATTGAGTCAAAATAAATATATTTGTCTGTTCGTTCTCCTGCCGGCTCAAAAGTGGTCTGATTTTGATTAAATATGCTACAAAAATCTTACCTCTAATTTAAAAGGTTGAGTTCTTTAACCGACAGAATCCGTCCAACGGAACATAGTTTTTGGAGCGAAATTCACTAGAAAAAAATCGGACCGCTTACGTTTTCGAATTCATATGCTTGCTGGTACTCGTTTTATACGTTCCTTAGCGTAGGAAAACGAATAAAAGCATTTTTTGGGATATCGGTAACTGTTATCGAAAAACATTGAAAGATCTACTTTTCCAAACTAATTTTCAATTTGGGTATTCAGAAACGAATTTGGGTATTCAGAAATTGATTCAGTAGAAACTTGATCGACGTTTTGTTGCGTTTGGAGGTAAGTAAGGATTCGAAAGAAAAATGTTAATAACGGCCATGAAACATTTTCGGATCTTAGTACATTTTCTGAAATATCTCGGAAACGGTTGGGAAATTGTGGAAGGTAGAAGGATCACTAAATTCCCTACAAATAAAGTTCAGTTGTAATTTTCGATGGGGCGATGTCAATCCGAGATATAAGTGCTTAAATCTTCCAAATTGTTAGTTTTGTTCTTTTCAACGGGGTTTACCTAACTTTTTAAGTGGTTGTTGTTTCTTTAATTGCTTTTAACAGTAAATTTTAGTGAAACAAGGTAAGAAAATTAAAACATTGTTATACTGTTTCCAAGAGCGAACGCTGTGACAGAGGATGGAGTATTTTTCGCTTAGGATATTGCCAGTTTCCTGTTACGGCGCTTAAACTCTTACATTACTTCTTACTTCTCGTTGAAGGTTTTATCTTTTTTTTTTTTCACGAAAGATCAAAACCTACCAATAACTGCTTCTGTTCCTTTACTAATAGCACTAGGGATATGAACAGAACCGCGCTAAGATGACGCAGTTCCTGCGAGTCGGACTTTTTTAATATTAGTAAGAAGATCGGTTCTGCCCTTTGAGCTAGAGCTGAAGACTTCCACTCTCGGGTATTATAAGGACTATTACCCTAGAAGAAGAAGGGGTACAAGAAGCTGGAAGGGTAAATGCCCCTGTTCGGGATAAAACGGCTCCCATTTGACCCTAAACGCCTGCCTTTAATGGTCCTTTTAGCCCGAATCCTGTTTGGTTTTTCCTCCTGGACTATCGGGTCGCTTTCTTATCCTCTCTAGCATCATGGAAAATATTTCCCTTCACACTCTCGCCGAACATATCCTCTCAGGAAATGGAGGATTTCCAAGCCGGCATTGTCAGTTTTTTCGGAAGACCGAGAATGAGAGAGAGGAAGAGCGAGAGTTAGAGGAGATGGACCAGGAGGGAGAGGGAGAGTGAGAGGCAGGGAAAAGAGAGAGGAAGGGGGAGAGATAGGGACAGTGAGAGGAGAGAGACTGGGAGTGAGAGGAGATAGTGCGAGTGAGAGAGGGAGAATGAGGAGAGAGACCAGGAGTGAGAGGCATGGAAAAGAGGGAGGGTGAGGGAGAGTGAGAGGCAGGGAAAAGAGAGAGGAAGAGAGAGTGAGGGAGAGTGAGAGGAGAGAGACCGGGAGGGAGAGGATACAGGGAGAGTGAGAGGGAGGGAGAGGAGATAGTGCGAGTGAGAGAGGGTGAGTGAGAGGAGAGAGACCGGGAGGGAGAGGAGAGTGGAAGAGTGAGAGTGAGAGAGAGGAGAGAGTGCGAGTGAGAGAGGGTGAGGAGAGAGACCGGGAGGGAGAGGAGAGAGTGAGAGGGAGGGAGAGGAGATAGTGCGAGTGAGAGAGGGAGAGTGAGAGGAGAGAGGCCGGGAGGGAGAGGAGATAGTGCGAGTGAGAGAGGGAGAGTGAAAGGAGAGAGGCCGGGAGGGAGAGGAGATAGTGCGAGTGAGAGAGGGAGAGTGAGAGGAGAGAGACCGGGAGGGAGAGGAGAGTGGGAGAGTGAGAGTGAGAGAGAGGAGAGAGTGCGAGTGAGAGAGGGAGAGTGAGAGGAGAGAGGCCGGGAGGGAGAGGAGATAGTGCGAGTGAGAGAGGGAGAGTGAGAGGAGAGAGACCGGGAGGGAGAGGAGAGTGAGAGAGTGAGAGTGAGAGAGAGGAGAGAGTGCGAGTGAGAGAGGGTGAGGAGAGAGACTGGGAGGGAGAGTGAGAGAGGGAGGGAGAAGAGTGATGGGGAGGGAGAGGGGATATTCTTTAATTGGAGACAGGCAATATTTTGAAATAATGGAATCTCGCTGCTGTATTTTTAAAAGTCTGCTGGATTCGTGCCAAAGTCTCCAAATCCCCTTAATTATATACTGGGAATTAATGATTCACGAAAGACTTTTTATCTCATTCGACATATGATTTTCGTAGCTTGGTTATTCTTCATAGATAAACTTCTCTCAAGGGGAGATATTGAATTCCAAAACGTCACATTATTTTTTCGCTTACAAATATTTAGCCTCTTCCAGACTGGGAAAAATCATTATTTTTTGTTTTCAATGATATTCACTATATTAGGGTTTCTTGGGGTGCTGATTTTAAATCTGCTATTATTTTTGGTGTAAAAAAATGTGTAATACTAGTTTACTTGAAAACGTAAGCATATTTTTGAATATATTTGATGAAATATAAATTATTGTTTAATGATTATATTTTTCTTTTAATCTACTCTATAAAACAAATGAATTGGTGAAAGAATCATGTCGATATTATTTTCTAAACTCGATATAAAAAATAAAGCACTTTCAACCTATTTTATTTCCTGGCTCCTAAGGCGCATTGGGCGGAACGCTCGGACACGTGTCGATTATTTTTCGATGTAGAATCACCAGAAAAAAATTGGTCCAAATCGGTGACCCCATCGCTATATACTCCCCTTGTAAGTCGGATTTATGCAGATACTCTTACAGGCCAAATGGCTTGGCAACAATAAAAATTAAAAAAAAGAGAATAAAAAATATTAGAAGACTCAAAACCTACCTAATCATAATAAAATATGAGGAGAAAGACCAAAAGTTATATTGTCCTGTTTTTATAACGCAAAATTAAAACCTGAACCTATTTGTTGAAAATAATTCACCATAATGATTTTCCTACGTCATCTTATCACGCGTAACGTTTACAACATATTTATGTTCTCTACGCTAAAAATACAAATCTAAAAATGTTGGTCCTTCTACTGACATTTTGAAAAACAATTACGATAACGTTCTTCGAGATATTGAGCATTGTTTACTTTATCGGAATTCACTTCCTACAAGTATGGGAAATTTAATTCCCAGTCCAATCTCATATGTATGTATAAAAAGTATTCAAGTTTGAATATGTTTTATTATCGTATTACATGTTGATATAATAATATATATTTATTTACAAGTTTAATTGTCCGGTAAATTAGTTGTTAAATATTATCAATAAATTACAAATGAAATTCCATTCCTAAAGATTTATATATTAAATAAACTTGGACTTTGTGCATAGGAGCGATAAATGGACTTGACCATGAAGGTTATTATTTCCGCCCATAGAGGTAGGAACAATAGAATGTAGAATCTCTTTGCCGTCGGTCGTTCCGAGCTCTTTGGAATGCTGCCAGAACCTGCCGCGGCCTTCTGAATAACCCCGTTGATCTAGATAAATTAAACCTCTTAGCTGTGCTTGTAAAATTTATACAAACTGATATTGTGTTACGTCAATTGTTTTGTCGCTCGATTTCGAAGTAATAATGATTAGTGATTATTTTCCGCCCAGTTTTGACTAATTTGTTTTGAATGACACATACAGTAGACACGTTGTCTACTTTTTCGTCTCGATGTAGCACTATATCTGCTAAAAGATAAATTATTTTTGAAAAATGAATTTGATGGAGAAATAAGTTTAATAGAAAATTTGCAAAAGCATTCGCATTTCTGTACCTATTCATTTTATGATAATGAAATTGAATTGGAAAGCTCTGAATAGAAAATCTTATTACCGTTATTTTGGTATTACAGCTCTAGGTCACTTAGGACGTAATATTTTTCTGGATCCCATCCTACTTCTTCTGTTACGTGTCCATTTTCTAATCATTAATTCTTTTTTAATTTTTATTTTTTAGGGTGCTTCTGCATTTAGGGCATTAGCGCCGGGCTACCTATAGGTTATCACCCTTCTAAAACATATGAATAAACTCAACCTGCTGAAGCTGGGACTCAAACCCATATTTCCCGCATTAGAATCCAAAGCTTTAGCACTATACCACAGGCAGATCTCTTATTTAATTTAAATTTCGTTGATAAATTTATACAATTAACTTATTTCTCTAATCAAAATTGAGGAGGCCCGATGGCCGCGAATGTTAAGGCTTGAGCAGCCTCGTCCAAGGTTGTGGATTCGATTCCCGCTAGGGTTGAAGGCTATTCTTCTTGTCCATGCTAGAAAAAGGTGGCAACCTCGAATTTGGCCTTTCCACAGGATGTATAACGCATGTAGATGACAATATTTTATGGGGTGAAACTAGACCAAAAATTTAGTTAAGTGCTGCCACACGCATGTTCCTATCTGTTTTTGTTCCAGACACTCCCAATTTTCGCGGCTTGTACACATTATGTTTCAACGTTACATTACCTTTTTTTAAAAGCAGCAATAAATTTGCTTTATAGCTAATGCACTTTCAATGTTTACGCGTGTCTTTTTTGAGCCGCAATAATTGTTCAAAACGTTTATATTTATAAAAAAAAGTCTAGTTAGTGACAAATTTTCGGTAATCACTACTCTTCCAAAAACAATTCTGTAAACTGCCACAAAAGTTGTAAATTTTAATTAACTTTCAACCGGTTTACTCAGAACTGAGATTAGCTCTCAATTTCATAATGTAATTGGATGGAAATGTAGTGGGGAAAAATATTAAGAAATAAAACTAATATTATATTTATTTTTGTGATTTTATCAGAAATATCTTGAATAAAGTTGTGAAATCGTGCTATGTAGAACATACGAGGCGTTGCGGATACGAAGGGCGAACTCAACAAAAGGTATTTTTGAGAAAAATGCGTTTGAATATTTTTTTCCATGAGGGCAAACTACATTAGAATATATTCAAATCATTTTTTCGTCGTGATATGTCTTATTGTTTAAATTATATAATAATAGACCAGGAATTATTGTGAACTTCACTTCACGAACGAAAAGATCATTTTATTTATATCATCAACCAGCGGACCGGTAGCTAGATTTTTTCATTCTCTGTGTATTTTGAGGGGGAAAGAAGGGCGAACTTAACATGAAAAATATACCTGTAGATTCTTTGAAGTGTCTAGATTCGGATGGCGAAAAATAAAATTGACCTGATGTTGAGTTTGCCCTTCGTATTCACAAAGCCTCATATGAATTCGAAAGCTTATTTAATTCTCTATAAAAACGGTTTTGCGGCGCTAAAGGTCGTTGCGTCCTAAAAAAAAAAAAAAAATATATATATATGAAATGAAACAAACGGCTGCTGGCGCCTTCTTTTCATTGGGATTTAATTTCCATAAATATCTCTTCATATGTAGATATAATATTGTAGATGCGGCAGAATGTTTTTTCTGGATATTAAGGAAATACATTCAGGTTTTTAGTAAATAAATGGAGGAGGTTGAAAGAAAAATATTTTCAGTTTGTATTAAAAGCATTTAAAAAAATAGCTACTTTCCTTCGGAGGAAAATGCTAAAAATAAAATTCTTTTTCATCCACGAGGTAGCCTCTATTTTTAATTTTCTAGATAAACAATTTGATTAAATGTAAATAGTATTTGACCGGGCTTTGTCAATTATCAATCCAAATTCTTTTTTACAGGGAAAAGGAGCATTTAATTTAATTTTTAATTTCAGCCTTTGCATTAAAAGGAAATCCCTAATTGGAAAATTAAAACATTTATATTTCCTGCAAGTCTAAGTTCTTCATAAATAACCTTTTACATTTTAGGAGTCTTGAACAAAATATTACTTGAACTTCTTATATAAATTGCTTCCTTTTTAGAGCGATTTCTCCGAGCAATAAAACGATTACAAACAGCAATCTGATGAATAGGTGAATTATCAGCAGTTCTTCTGAGGAATCATAAAACGATTACAAACAGCAATCTGATGAATAGGTGAATTATTAGCAGTTCTTCTCAGGAACCATAAAACGATTACAAAAAGGAATTCGATGACTAGGTGAATTATCAGCAGTTCTTCTGAGGAATCATAAAACGATTATTAACAGCAATCTGAGTACTAGGTAAATTATCAGCAGTTCTTCTGAGGAATCATAAAACGATTACAAACAGCAATGTGATAACTAGGTGAATTATCAGTAGTTCTTCTGAGGGATCATAAAACGATTACAAACAGCAATGTGATAACTAGGTGAATTATCAGCAGTTCTTCTGAGGAATCATAAAACGATTATTAACAGCAATCTGAGTACTAGGTGAATTATCAGCAGTTCTTCTGAGGAATCATAAAACGATTACAAACAGCAATGTGATAACTAGGTGAATTATCAGCAGTTCTTCTGAGGAATCATAAATCGATTACAAACAGGAATCCGATGACTAGGTGAATTATCAGCAGTTCTGCTGAGGAATCATGAAACGATTATTAACAGCAATCTGAGTACTAGGTGAATTATCAGCAGTTCTTCTGAGGAATCATAAAACGATTACAAAAAGGAATCCGATGACTAGGTGAATTATCAGCAGTTCTTCTGAAGAATCATAAATCGATTACAAACAGGAATCCGATGGCTAGGTGAATTATCAGCAGTTCTGCTGAGAAATCATAAAACGATTACAAACAGCAATCTGATGAATAGGTGAATTATCAGCAGTTCTTCTGAGGAATCATAAATCGATTACAAACAGGAATCCGATGACTAGGTGAATTATCAGCAGTTCTGCTGAGGAATCATAAAACGATTATTAACAGCAATCTGAGTACTAGGTGAATTATCAGCAGTTCTTCTGAGGAATCATAAAACGATTACAAACAGCAATGTGATAACTAGGTGAATTATCAGTAGTTCTTCTGAGGGATCATAAAACGATTAAAAACAGGAATCTGATAACTAGGTGAATTATCAGCAGTTCTTCTCAGGAACCATAAAACGATTACAAAAAGGAATCCGATGACTAGGTGAATTATCAGCAGTTCTTCTGAGGAATCATAAATCGATTACAAACAGGAATCCGATGGCTAGGTGAATTATCATCAGTTCTGCTGAGAAATCATAAAACGATAACAAACAGCACTCTGAGTACTAGGTGAATTATCAGCAGTTCTTCTGAGGAATCATAAAACGATTACAAACAGGAATCCGATGACTAGGTGAATTATCAGCAGTTCTTCTGAGGAATCATAAAACGATTACAAACAGCAATGTGATAACTAGGTGAATTATCAGTAGTTCTTCTGAGGGATCATAAAACGATTAAAAACAGGAATCTGATAACTAGGTGAATTATCAGCAGTTCTTCTCAGGAACCATAAAACGATTACAAAAAGGAATCCGATGACTAGGTGAATTATCAGCGGTTCTTCTGAAGAATCATAAATCGATTACAAACAGGAATCCGATGGCTAGGTGAATTATCAGCAGTTCTGCTGAGAAATCATAAAACGATTACAAACAGCAATCTGATGAATAGGTGAATTATCAGCAGTTCTTCTGAGGAATCATAAATCGATTACAAACAGGAATCCGATGACTAGGTGAATTATCAGCAGTTCTGCTGAGGAATCATAAAACGATTTTTAACTGCAATCTGAGTACTAGGTGAATTATCAGCAGTTCTTCTGAGGAATCATAAAACGATTACAAACAGCAATGTGATAACTAGGTGAATTATCAGTAGTTCTTCTGAGGGATCATAAAACGATTAAAAACAGGAATCTGATAACTAGGTGAATTATCAGCAGTTCTTCTCAGGAACCATAAAACGATTACAAAAAGGAATCCGATGACTAGGTGAATTATCAGCAGTTCTTCTGAGGAATCATAAATCGATTACAAACAGGAATCCGATGGCTAGGTGAATTATCATCAGTTCTGCTGAGAAATCATAAAACGATAACAAACAGCAATCTGAGTACTAGGTGAATTATCAGCAGTTCTTCTGAGGAATCATAAAACGATTACAAACAGGAATCCGATGACTAGGTGAATTATCAGCAGTTCTTCTGAGGAATCATAAAACGATTACAAACAGCAATGTGATAACTAGGTGAATTATCAGTAGTTCTTCTGAGGGATCATAAAACGATTAAAAACAGGAATCTGATAACTAGGTGAATTATCAGCAGTTCTTCTCAGGAACCATAAAACGATTACAAAAAGGAATCCGATGACTAGGTGAATTATCAGCGGTTCTTCTGAAGAATCATAAATCGATTACAAACAGGAATCCGATGGCTAGGTGAATTATCAGCAATTCTGCTGAGAAATCATAAAACGATTACAAACAGCAATCTGATGAATAGGTGAATTATCAGCAGTTCTTCTGAGGAATCATAAAACGATTACAAACAGCAATCTGATGAATAGGTGAATTATCAGCAGTTCTTCTGAGGAATCATAAAACGATTACAAACAGCAATCTGATGAATAGGTGAATTATTAGCAGTTCTTCTCAGGAACCATAAAACGATTACAAACAGCAATGTGATAACTAGGTGAATTATCAGTAGTTCTTCTGAGGGATCATAAAACGATTACAAACAGCAATGTGATAACTAGGTGAATTATCAGCAGTTCTTCTGAGGAATCATAAAACGATTATTAACAGCAATCTGAGTACTAGGTGAATTATCAGCAGTTCTTCTGAGGAATCATAAAACGATTACAAACAGCAATGTGATAACTAGGTGAATTATCAGCAGTTCTTCTGAGGAATCATAAATCGATTACAAACAGGAATCCGATGACTAGGTGAATTATCAGCAGTTCTGCTGAGGAATCATGAAACGATTATTAACAGCAATCTGAGTACTAGGTGAATTATCAGCAGTTCTTCTGAGGAATCATAAAACGATTACAAAAAGGAATCCGATGACTAGGTGAATTATCAGCAGTTCTTCTGAAGAATCATAAATCGATTACAAACAGGAATCCGATGGCTAGGTGAATTATCAGCAGTTCTGCTGAGAAATCATAAAACGATTACAAACAGCAATCTGATGAATAGGTGAATTATCAGCAGTTCTTCTGAGGAATCATAAATCGATTACAAACAGGAATCCGATGACTAGGTGAATTATCAGCAGTTCTGCTGAGGAATCATAAAACGATTATTAACAGCAATCTGAGTACTAGGTGAATTATCAGCAGTTCTTCTGAGGAATCATAAAACGATTACAAACAGCAATGTGATAACTAGGTGAATTATCAGTAGTTCTTCTGAGGGATCATAAAACGATTAAAAACAGGAATCTGATAACTAGGTGAATTATCAGCAGTTCTTCTCAGGAACCATAAAACGATTACAAAAAGGAATCCGATGACTAGGTGAATTATCAGCAGTTCTTCTGAGGAATCATAAATCGATTACAAACAGGAATCCGATGGCTAGGTGAATTATCATCAGTTCTGCTGAGAAATCATAAAACGATTACAAACAGCAATCTGAGTACTAGGTGAATTATCAGCAGTTCTTCTGAGGAATCATAAAACGATTACAAACAGGAATCCGATGACTAGGTGAATTATCAGCAGTTCTTCTGAGGAATCATAAAACGATTACAAACAGCAATGTGATAACTAGGTGAATTATCAGTAGTTCTTCTGAGGGATCATAAAACGATTAAAAACAGGAATCTGATAACTAGGTGAATTATCAGCAGTTCTTCTCAGGAATCATAAATCGATTACAAACAGGAATCCGATGGCTAGGTGAATTATCAGCAGTTCTGCTGAGAAATCATAAAACGATTACAAACAGCAATCTGATGAATAGGTGAATTATCAGCAGTTCTTCTGAGGAATCATAAATCGATTACAAACAGGAATCCGATGACTAGGTGAATTATCAGCAGTTCTGCTGAGGAATCATAAAACGATTATTAACTGCAATCTGAGTACTAGGTGAATTATCAGCAGTTCTTCTGAGGAATCATAAAACGATTACAAACAGCAATGTGATAACTAGGTGAATTATCAGTAGTTCTTCTGAGGGATCATAAAACGATTAAAAACAGGAATCTGATAACTAGGTGAATTATCAGCAGTTCTTCTCAGGAACCATAAAACGATTACAAAAAGGAATCCGATGACTAGGTGAATTATCAGCAGTTCTTCTGAGGAATCATAAATCGATTACAAACAGGAATCCGATGGCTAGGTGAATTATCAGCAGTTCTGCTGAGAAATCATAAAACGATTACAAACAGCAATCTGATGAATAGGTAAATTATCAGCAGTTCTTCTGAGGAATCATAAATCGATTACAAACAGGAATCCGATGACTAGGTGAATTATCAGCAGTTCTGCTGAGGAATCATAAAACGGTTACAAACAGGAATGTGATAACATCTAATTTCGTGTATAGAGAAGCATTACTGTAAAGTAGACTTTTTTTTTCTTTTTTTTTTAAGTACCCAAACGACGGTGATTATAAATGCAGCCAAAATGCAGCCAAAAGTAACTATTCCACGCGGACAAGTCGCGGACACAGCTAGTATATATTTATTAATATACTATCTGATACCCGGCGTGCCATGCTACTTTCTGCATCTAGAATAGCAAAAATAGATTAGAAACCAAATAAGTTAGTCCTAGACGATTTAACCTAGCTTATGACTCTCCCGAAATCAAGACCTACATGTGTGCCAATTCAGGAAATTTGGTTACAGAAACGTTTCGGCTATAAGCCATTTTCAATCTGTCTGTCTGTATGATTGTGTACAATCCGCTTATAGCCGAAACGTTTCTGCAACAAAATTTAATAACCTAGTTTGTAACATGCCGCACAATATGTAACTTGCAAAAAAATATATGAGGACTGAATAAAGCTATATATATATATATATATATATATATATATATATATATATATATATATATGTATATATAAATATATATATATATGTATATATATATATATGTATATATAAATATATATATATATATATATATATATATATATATATATATATATATATATATATACAGGGTGTTCAAAACTCGATTGACACCCCCCTTTTTTTCCACAATTTCTGAAATTTAAAAACGAAACTTGGTGGGTACTAACGTCGTCGAATGAACTTTTATTGGACCTAATGCACGACCTCTCAACTTTCTCCAGTTCTTCTCGAGAGACCCTAACTCTGGAATCTCCAATGGAAAAGGGTTATTTTTATGACGGATTATTGTAGAGAATTGAATTTTATGTCGATTTTATATCGGTCATTTTTTCGCTAAAGCGCACCAATGAGTAAAAAGTAGCCAAAAACCGATAAAACCCTTGTTTTTAGTCACTTTTCTGCCAATAACGTAGAAAGTATGCCCGTAATGAAAAAAGTAGTTTATATAAACGTTGTTGAGGATTAAATTTTCTTTCCAAAAAGTACCTTTAAATGCCTAAAACGTAAATAAGAATGGAGCAAAACACACTTTTGTTTTTGAAGTTTTCAGAAAAGTTTATGATCAACGTGGTCTAGGCTTCCGTAAAACTTAATAAACATTTCCTAAACTTTTTGCTCCACCTAAAAATCAAATTCTATTACTTTATAAAGAGATGGAAATAATAAGTTTAAAGCAATAGAACTCACCTAATGATTAGAATTTCGTAGTAATTATTTTTGTGTTGGACGAATTTTTTTTTTGTTTCTTTGTTTTTTACGGCACCTCGACATCTAGGCCATTAGTGCCGACATCCAGGGTGCAGCGACGAATTTTCCCAACGAAACCGTGGGATGAGAAAATTCCTGCCGCCGCACATTGGGGCCAAACTACTTTTCGTGTTTCAAAAGCGCTACAGTCTCCAAATCTTAACCGATTTGAATGTATTTTTTAAAAAAATGAAAGCTAATGTTTAGAGCAGTCTTGTCAGACCAGATTTTTGTTTTTTTGTTTCCATTGTTTATTAAATTACGTGTAAATAATTCACAAACTTCTACAATCAAACATAAAATAATATTTTATTTTTCATCAAACTTAATATCAGCACTGATATCGTTGAAATTAAACATTCAAATCCTGATTAGACTTGGAAAAGATCAGACTGGCGTCTTTAAAACGTAAATTTATAATAATTCAACGAAAAAGAATTATTGAAATCATGCGATTTTTGAATGAGTTGATAACAAATTTTGATTTTTTCCAAGTCTAATCTGGGGGGGGGGGATGTTCAATTTCAACGATATCAGAGCTGATATTAAGTTATATGAAAAATAAAATATTATTTTATGTTTGATTGTAAAAGTTTGTGAAATCCAAATCTTAACCGATTTCAATGATTTTTTAAAATGAAAGCTAGTTTTTTGTTTCTCCTGTTTATTAAATTACTTATAATAATTCACAAACTTTTATTTATTTATTTATCGCACCGTATCAATGGCGAAGTGCATTTTTTCGGTCTTTTGAGTAGAGGGCGATGTAAAGTAGGTTTATGCTCGACTAAACCTACTTTAAGCAGTTTGGCCCCACTGTCCGGCGGCAGGAATTTTCTTATCTCACTGCTCGTTGGGAAAATTCCTGGCTGCACCCTTCATGTCGGCACTAATGGCCTAGATGTCAAGGCGCCATAAAAAACAAAGAAACAAAAAAAAATTCGTCCAACACAAAAATAAATTACTACGAAATTCTAATCATTAGGTGAGTTCTAATGCTTTAAATTTATTATTTCCATCTCTTTATAAAGTAATAGAATTTGATTTTTAGGTGGAGCAAAAAGTTTAGGAAATGTTTATTAAGTTTTACGGAAGCCTAGACCACGTTGATCATAAACTTTTCTGAAAACTTCAAAAACAAAAGTGTGTTTTGCTCCATTCTTATTTACGTTTTAGGCATTTAAAGGTACTTTTTGGAAAGAAAATTTAATCCTCAACAACGTTTATATAAACTACGTTTTTCATTACGGGCATACTTTCTACGTTATTGGCAGAAAAGTGACTAAAAACAAGGGTTTTATCGGTTTTTGGCTACTTTTTACTCATTGGTGCGCTTTAGCGAAAAAATGACCGATATAAAATCGACATAAAATTCAATTCTCTACAATAATCCGCCATAAAAATAACCCCTTTCCATTGGAGATTCCAGAGTTAGGGTCTCTGGAGAAGAACTGGAGAAAGTTGAGGGGTCGTGCATTAGGTTCAATGAAAGTTCATTCGACCACGTTAAGACCCACCAAGTTTCGTTGATCGCATGATTTCAATAATTCTTTTTCGTTGAATTATTATAAATTTACGTTTTAAAGACGCCAGTCTGATCTTTTCCAAGTCTAATCAGGATTTGAATGTTTAATTTCAACGATATCAGTGCTGATATTAAGTTTGATGAAAAATAAAATATTATTTTATGTTTGATTGTAGAAGTTTGTGAATTATTTACACGTAATTTAATAAACAATGGAAACAAAAAAACAAAAATCTGGTCTGACAAGACTGCTCTAAACATTAGCTTTCATTTTTTTAAAAAATACATTCAAATCGGTTAAGATTTGGAGACTGTGGCGCTTTTGAAACACGAAAAGTAGTTAGGCCCCAATGTGCGGCGGCAGGAATTTTCTCATCCCACGGTTTCGTTGGGAAAATTCGTCGCTGCACCCTGGATGTCGGCACTAATGGCCTCGATGTCGAGGCGCCGTAAAAAACAAAGAAACAAAAAAAAAAATTCGTCTAACACAAAAATAATTACTACGAAATTCTAATCATTAGGTGAGTTCTATTGCTTTAAATTTATTATTTTAATCTCTTTATAAAGTAATAGAATTTGATTTTTAGGTGGAGCAAAAGGTTTAGGAAATGTTTATTAAGTTTTACGGAAGCCTAGACCACGTTGATCATAAACTTTTCTGAAAACTTCAAAAACAAAAGTGTGTTTTGCTCCATTCTTATTTACGTTTTAGATATTTAAAGGTACTTTTTAGAAAGAAAATTTAATCCTCAACAACGTTTATATAAACTACGTTTTTCATTACGGGCATATTTTCTACGTTATTGGCAGAAAAGTGACTAAAAACAAGGGTTTTATCGGTTTTTGGCAATTTTTACTCATTGGTGCGCTTTAGCGAAAAAAAGACCGATATAAAATCTACATAAAATTCAATTCTCTACAATAATCCGTCATAAAAATAACCCTTTTCCATTGGAGATTCCAGAGTTAGGGTCTCTCGAGAAGAACTGGAGAAAGTTGAGGGGTCGTGCATTAGGTCCAATGAATGTCCATTCGACCACGTTAAGACCCACCAAGTTTCGTTTTTAAATTTCAAAAATTGTGGAAAAAAAAGGGGGTGTCAATCGAGTTTTGAACACCCTGTATATATCGGATGGCAAGAACTACTAAGCTTTAAAACAAACATCAGCTCTCTCAATCTACCTCAATATCTTTGTAGTCGCCCCTACTTTAAATCGTCAAAAACATTTCAAGTTTTGCTATATATATATATATATATATATATATATATATATATATATATATTTATATATATATATATATATATATATTTATATATATATATAGTTTCCCCTTCATTAGTGTCGACCACACCTACCGTCAGCTACAACACTACTACAGAGAAATGGTTCATATTCTTGTAATGAAACTCTCCTTATGTCACATAACTTATCGAAATTGAATAATTTTCTTCGTCTTATATAATAATTTTCTTACATTCGTCTCAATTTATAAATGCCTAAAGGAAAATAAAAACTTTTGAAGTAATAAAGATATCTCAGACTGAGCCTCCGCTTTGTTGGTGTTGACTTTGCACTAGTTGTTGAGTCGACCATGAAAGTCGTCATTAATAGCCGATCTCTAGCTGGAGTAAACAGCCTTTTTATGGAGGGCAGATCGTAAAATGTCGGCAGTTTATCCGCCATCAAAACCTCCCTCTCTTCTTTCAATATTTATGGACGTTTTTCCACCCATAAACCTATTGTTTTCGCATTTCCAGCTATATTTCTACCATGTTCTCCGACATTGAAAAAAGTCTGACTTACAGGAACGTGTTCCCGTTCTTTTTCCTATTGTCATTTGAAAAGCTTGGAATACAAAGAGTAATTATTTGGTTTTGATCTTGCATGAAAAATGTCAGAAACTACTCAAATTAAAACGCTATGAACAGCAACATTTTAGGCTCCACAATGCGCAGGAAACTGACTTATTTACTCCTCCTTCTCAACATACTTTGTCATTTACTTACGTTGTTTTATAAAATAATCGGGAATTTTTCACTTAACGGGGTATTATTTGAACTAATTATTATATCCAGTTATCTGTTATTTTATATATTTATACAATATCAAAAAAGGATAAAAAAAAAAAAAAAAAAAAAAAAAAAAATCAGTCCCGTAACAGGCCACGAGGGCCCTGAGGGGCAGATACTATAGAGGTATCTGATTCATGACCATACGACACACTAGGGAGATAGTGTGGTCAGTACTATGCTCCGGCCGCCTGATTTTCCCCTTGGCTGCTTCGACTACTAGCGTCATTAGCACCAACCAAGGTACCCATTATTAAATTAATTAAAGGCTGGGTTGGCCTAGGGACGGTCAGGGAGGCCGAATTCAACCGGTGAACGAAGACACTAGAAGAAAAAATCTTTAGTGCTTGCTCGGGATTTGAACTCAGGCCTCCAGCTTATTAGTCCAGTGCTCTACCACTGAGCTAACCTCGCCCCCCAAAAAAGGATATCTTAGTAATAAATCAGTAAAGGCCGCCTAGTATTAAAAAATGAATGTGTTATACAGTACTGAGTGAACTGTGAATCAACTAAAGTTGTAGTTACTACTCTATAGCCCGTTCAGATAGATGGAATAGTTCAAATGCCACATGCGCGAAATTTTCAGGGAAATATTCTGCCATTTGGTACAAAAATCTTTCGTCTAATTTGAAAGGTCAAGTTCGTTAACCGGCAGAATCCGTCCACCGGAAAATGGTTTTTGGAGCGAATGTCGCGCGAAAAAATTCGTTCCGCTTACTTCATATGCATACAAGTACTTTTTTCATAGGCTTATTGGCCTAGGAAAACGAATGAAACCATTTTTAAGGCGATAGCTTTAACCGTTTTCGAGAAAATTGGAAAAATAGTTGTTGAATAACGTTTTTGGTTTTGGTACTTAAAATCATGGGATTCAGTTGAAACATTTTTTGCATGTTCGAATTTCATCAAAACTAATATGTTAAACGAAGACAGGTATAGTTGGGATTCGGATAGGAGAAAAACGTCAGACTTTCAAAAAGAAATCTGTATTTTGGACGTTTCGACTGCAACAATGGCAGCCTTCTTCAGCACTAGAGAATGCCTAGGGGGGAGGGAGGAAGACCTCGAGGACAACTTAGGTAACCATGGTTGGAAGTATGCAAGTATGGTTGCAGTCGAAACGTCCAAAATACAGATTTTTTTTTGAAAGTCTGACGTTTTTCTCCTAGCCGAATCCCAACTATACCTGTCTTCGTATCTCTACAGCGGCTAACTATATCCATCTATAATATGTTAAACTTTTGGTTACGTTTGGAGTTAAGGAAGGGTTAGAATAAAATACTTTATGAACAGACATGAAAAGTTTTGGGAACTTCGTATACTTTCATTAATATCTCGAACACGGTTGGGAAATCGTGGTAAGTGGATAAAAACTATTTGAAAGCTTACTAAATTCTCTACAAAAAAGATTCTGAAACTATTTTTGATTAGGTTATGTTAATCGGAGAAATAAGTGCTTAAAACTTCAAATACGTCTGTTTTGTTCTTATGAACGGGTTTTTGTCGTTCTTTTTGTAATTTTTGTCTCTTACCCTTAGTTTTTTATTGCTTTTTATTTTTGTAATTCTTATATTAGGTGTTTAAAACAGGATAGTTAAAAAGAGAACCAGTTTTCTGTTGTTAGAAATAGATGAGTTAGAAAAATATGAGTACCTTTGCATAAATTCCTAGCAACCTGAAAATTTGCATGAAAGATAGGGACAACATTATAAGGGAATTGGGAAAAGCCCTTATCGATCCCATGAACAATTTCATTCGAGGTCAAAGTTCGCAAAAAAAGGTTTTTAGGATTTTTCAGCGAAACGTTTAGATTTATGATAAAAATAGTTCAGACAAAAATTGCAGATCGTGGAATTATGTACAACACACTTGTTTTCATTAGATTAACCATTTCTGAGAAAAGGCGATTCCAGAATTTCCTTCACTTGTATTAAACATACTACGCCGGTGACTTGCCGAGGGGTCCATAGCTGTATACCTGCTTCTCTTCTTTTTTTTTTTTTTTTTTTTTTCTTGAAAGAGAAGCAGGTATACAAGGTCCTAATACTGTTAGAGTCATAAAGCTCGCAAAATGGCGTGCTTGACATTTGATAATATTAAACTCAAACAAGCTCATGAAGTAGTTCCTCTTTTTCTCTCTCGGTTAACCTCAGTTATTAATTTTTTGTTATGTTGTATGCCTTATTTTTTAATTGGTCGCTGTTATTTTGATTGGATTTTTTTTCAATAAAACAAGGCTAGTTAATGAGATCCTAGGAGGCTAAAGAGATCTTGGTCTCGTCATCAACTTCGTACTTAAAGGACAAATAAAAGCGGTTAACTAGGAAGTGTCGATTATGATTGGCTCCTTCCAAATTTCTATTAAAATTATATTTTATCATTTTATTTATTATTTTTTCTAATATTATTTTTATTATTATTACTTTTTATTTTTTTCCTTTTAGCTATGATTTTTATTATTATTTTTTTTTTTTGGAATTAATTTAAGTATGTACTATAATTTTTTTTTCTGTAATCTCATTATTTGAAATCATAAAAATGTCTTTATTTATCACAATTAACCAATGTACTATATTATTTGTGCAGATGTTAATAAATGCTTTATTATAAAAAAAAAAAGTTAATGAGAAGCATTTTCAGGTGTATATAGAATATATTTTCCGGGGGGGCTGAGAGGATTTTGGGGGGTATGGAATACTAACAATCTAGAACTTGGAATAGTTAAACAATTAAAACGCTATTACACCCAAAAGATTTTTTTTTTCTGAACTGAGTGATCTTTTTAAGGTTTTTACGACACATTTTTATCGATTGGGGGAGGGGGGGGGGGTGCAGCCCTCTAAGCCCCCCTTCCTTATATACGCCCAGGCATGTTTGTATTTTGAATTGATTTATAGAGCATTGCTTTAGAATTAGAGCCGGATTGTGTAATTTCCGCTTCTGTGTATAAGTTAGCTATTGTCGGTTTCCCTGACGCCTTAATATCACTTTTATTCGAGATGTTCGAGAGGATTTTGACAATTTTCAAGAGATATATAAAAAAAAAATAAGTTTATTCCATTTCTAAGCTTTCCAAATGACACTAGGGATATGAACGGAACCGCGCTAAGATGCTGCAGTTCCTGCGAGTCGGACTTTTAGTGATTTACGTTAGGTGTTTAATCATTAAAAGGCTTTCCGAATTCTAACTAGGCCAAGAAGACATCATCAGAAGCTTCATTGATTATGGGGTGTTATCTTTGTACATGAGGACGCTTTTATTATTCATCAAGATCATTAACAAAGGAAGAATGGTTCCAAAGGAAAAAATTAATAGAGAAATGGGAAATTACCAGGTCAACCAGCAATATGTATCTATTCAGTAGTGTAGTACCTCGCATACACAACACTGGAAGAAAAATAATCAAAAAAATTAAAAACAAATATAAAATTATTGTTTGGTATTTATATAGGTTAGGTCAAAGAATTGTTCAGGAATGCAATGTACAATATTCTAAGGAATGTTCTGCAGTTCCTGCGTGACGGATTTTTCTTTCACCATCAACGATTTTGTTTTGATGTTTCATTCTCTATTGAATCATATTAATTTGTTACTATAATGATTATCCAGGCTAATTTTTTTTTTTTTTTTTTTTTTGTTACAGAACCAGTTGACGAGAAGTGTTACCTGTTTTCGGTTGGCAGACCTGAGAAGCAGGAACTCTACTCCCCGTATTATCCTGGTCTCTATCCAAACCATTCGGACTGTGTTAGAGTTATCGAAGGTATGCTGTTTTTGTTTTTGTTTTTTTCTTTAACTTTTTGAAGGAAAGTAGTTAATGTGGTTGCACTCAAGAAAGAATTTTTGAAGCATATCTTCAATTGTTCATCGATTCTACATACTAAATACCGAAAATGGGTACATATTATTGCCCTAGAAAAAGATTGAACGAGCTTCCTTGAAATCGGTCCATCTGGAGGGGACGGGAGTTTACCCTGCACCCAAATTACTGATTTGCCTATAAAGGGTCGTAATGATTTTGAAATCACAACAAAACTCTGGATTCTTCTGATGTATTAGAGCCCAAAATGAAACATGGGAATGTTGAAGTAACTGGCAGGAGTTGCTCCCTAAGTGTCAATATGACTTTTCAACAAATTACGAAGATTCTTAACCCGATTTAACGTTCGCTCTCGAAATTCAAAGTATATGGACCTTAACATGAAATTTAAAAATTAAAATAGACCTTAAGACGACTTAATATAAGATGCATTATGATGAACCTAATCACGTTCGAAACGTCACAAATAATGGTTAACTTCTTATACAATTTTAGGATTTTAGGTAGCAACTCTGCCAGTTACTACAAGAATCCTATGATCCTTCCCTAACCTCAACTTAAACTTACATAAACATTGGAATATTTATCTTGATGAATAATAAAAGCACCCGCACCTAAAAAGGACCAGATACAGCGCCCCTAGTGGGACAAGTAACAACCTCAGCTGGTGTGGTGGGTTAATTAAATTTGAACATAATACAGAGTAAAACCCAACCTCTGATGAACCGATTTAGTTTATTTTTACAACACATATTTATCTTTAAGTACCTACCCAAAAAGTGTACCAAGTTTTGTCACAATGCAAGAAGAACTTCCGAAATGAGCAAATTAGTAATTTGGGTCCGGAGTAACCCCCCCCCCTTTCAGATGGCCGATTTAGTTTATTTATAGACGACATCTTTCTTTTTATAAGCTCAGGACGTTTACCGAGTTTGGTAATTCTGAGCTATTGGTGCCCAATCTGCGATTTTCTTGTGGCGTTGGTAAGGATTGCTTGAGTGGTCGGTTTGGAGTCTAACAAATACCGACAGTTCGGGCTGTATGTGGAGGTTTCGACACTTGCAATATCACGTTTAAGCTAGATTTGTGTTCTTCGGGTTTGAATGGCAGCAACGAATTCATCTTGACGATCAAATTGTACATTGTATTTCCTCCTGCCACCTCCGGTAGCGTAGATGAACATTGCTTTGGGTACCTAGTGTCTTCCTTAGTCTCTGTTTTGGCTAAGTATTAATAAATATTAGACACTATTCCCTTTTTCTGACCCCTCAAATCCTTCCCTATTCTTAAAAGAGACTAAATCAGTTTCTATAATGTTTCATGTATTTCATGTTCCTTGAAATGGGAGTTTGCAACTGGTGGATTTCCCTCAAAATTTCGCGCCTGCGGAATTGAACTTTTCCGTCTATCTGAACAGGCTATAGTATATGCTGAAGTACACCGGAGTATTGGTTTTCTATGCCCACCTTCTGGGGTAGTATACCTGAGAAGTTCCCTCCTTTCATGACCTGAAATAATGCAAGGCTGATTCTTGTTCTTAACGGAATGTTATTATTACAGACCAAAAGGTTTTAGAGGCTGTTGATAATTATATTTAAACGTTGTAAATAAAATATACCTCCTAATAATAAAGTATTCATTTGTTTTAACATACACACTCATAATAATAATAATAATAATAATGGCTAATCGTCTAAAGTAGTTATAAATAGCGTAAATTCCAACCAATCCCAGTCTGAGTGGAAGGAGGAAATCATGAATAATAGAAGAAAATTATATTAATTTAAATTTGTTTGAAGGGGAAACTATTCCAGCAGGTGGGCGGAATAAATTGAACAATTAAACAGGAGGTAAATTAAGGAAAGCAATTAAGAAAGTAGGCTCCATTCTAGATAATTTCCTCAGATAGAGCTCGCGAGATGAATGGCTTAGATAAGGGGGAAGGAGAGGGAGTTGGCGGGTAAACTCTCGCGCCAAACACGGTCCTTGTGAAAAACCCGGGAAAACTCGAGATGGTATCTTAGCTACACTTCTTATCCTGCACGGAGGTTACTGAAGGTACGTGATACGTATCACACAATGCTACAGGATGTTTCTAGCATCTGGCTGATAATGTAACGGTGAGTGGGAAATTTCGCCAGAAAATCCAAGTAGACGATTCCTCGCAATGCGCCAGATCTATAAGCACTCAATTAATCCTAGCGTTAGGCAAAACTTTCTGCGTTCATAGGTTTCTGCCTAAACTTTTTAGCGATTTCCTTCCTCGGAGTCAGAATTTTAAAGGTCGCTCTGAAATATTTCAGCCCGCGCAATAAGACATATATACAGAAAGAAAGAATCAAACGGCGAGAGAAAACTTCCAGTGCTCGAAAAAACACCACGTTAGCGAGAAAATAGAGGATAGATAGGATGAATTCGGCCTCCCTGGCCGTCCCTAGGCCAACCCAGCCTTTAATAATGGATACCTTGGGTGCTAATGACTGTAGCAGTCGAAGCAGCTAAGGGGAAACTCAGGCGGCCGGAGCATAGAACTGACCACACTATCTCCCTAGTGTGCCGTATGGTCATGAATCAGATACCTCACCAGGGCCCTCGTGGCATGTTACGGGACTCATTTTTTTTTTTCTCATGTTTTACTAAAATACTTATTTTACTGTTAAATTCAATTTAAATCAACCAATTAAAAAGTGATTTAAGCAGATTCCCGTTCAGAAGAACAAAACTAACACGTTCGAAGTTTTAAACACTTATTTCTCCGATTTCGCCGCATTGAAAATTGCTTTAGAAGCTTTCTTGTAGAGAATTTAGTAAGATTTCGAATGAATACTTTACACTTACCACGATTTTCTAATCGTTTTCGAGATATTTACGAAAATATAATAAGATTCCAAAACTTTTCATGTCTATTGATAAAATATTTTGTTTCGAATACTTCCTTATCTCCAATTTTAACTCTCATTTAAACATTTTAGTTTAGATGAATTTCAAACATGAGGAAAATATTTCAATTGAACCAAACGATTTGAAGTACCCAAACCGAAAAACTATTTTTATCCACTTTTCTCGAATACGGTTACAGATATCGCCTTGAAAATTATTTCATTCCTTTTTTACCACGTAAGGAAACCTGGAAGAAGAGTACCTGCAGGAATATTAGCTAATTCACACAAATTCCGCTCCAATAACCATGTTCCGGAGTAAGGATTCTCCTGGAAGATTTTTGTGCCAAATTTCACACCAAGCATCAACTGTTTAAATTCCAAGATTCCCAATTGTCGGAAGGGATAACAACGGAAAGATGACGCAGTTCCTATGAGTCGGAATTTTTAAGGTTATAGTAGTATGTATTGCTGAGAAATATTTCAGACTACTCATGTCCATTGGGAATTCCTTCCAAAAGAATAGAGGTTAAATATAGAGAGAAAGAAAGAGTCAAATGACGAGTGTCTGTGACGAATGGAAGAGTTGGAGAATTTTAAATGCAATAGTATGTAGAGAAAACGTCTAGTGCTCGAAAAACACCACGAGAGCGAGAAAATAGAGGATGAAATCTGATGAAATGAGGTAAAACAAAAGGTTACCCTTCCCAGCCCAATTTTTTTGTGGTGAATGGGTTGGAGCCTTCAATTCGGAGCAGAGAAATTCAATTTCCTCCTCATTTTTTTTTTTTTTACATGTCGGTTCTGCCCTTTTACATTGATTAAGTTTGCTTCTTTATAATCCATTTAGGGCGGGAATGGACGCAGCTTTACGCGCTTTTTCTTACTTCTCAAATTAACAATATAAAATTCATTTGTTACACCAACTTTTTTATAATGATTTAATGTGCTTTCAAAAAAGTTTCAGCATATAATTTAATCAGTTAGATTTCCGTAAGGGGACCCTTTGGCAGGAAATGTCAGACGGCTTTCAGTATCCTGAATAATGCCGTGAATCGCCGTGGTCGTACACCATGTGGTCGTCTAGGATGTCTTGTATGATCGAGCTCGTCTATGATGCTGTGTATGAACATGTCGTGTAGGATGTCTTGTATGATCGAGCTCGTCTATGATGATGAGTATGACCGTGTAGTGTCGAATGTCTTGTATGAACAAATTCGTCTACGGAATACGTAAAAAGAAGGAACAAGAACACTAATTATGTACAGCGAGCAGCTTAGGGGACTCCGTGTGGTTCAGGTGGCAGCCGAGGAAGTCTGGAGAGACATTGGACACGAGGACACAGTGGTCGCAATTCAGGAGCCCCCAGTTACTCGAGGAGTAACTGCCTAGAGGTTCCAAGTATATATGCAACGAAGGAGGCGATGTAAGACCAAAAGCAGCTGTAGTCTACTAAGGGAGAAGCTGGATGCCTGTGAGTAGGGGTACTGAAACCATGCACATAATATCGGCATACCTCCCACCCAGGATAGCAATGGGACCGATCCTGGAGGCCTTAGGCAACATTGTCACCAAGCTTCAGAGAGACACAGTTATCTGCCTCGATACAAATGCGTAGAATACTCAGTGGGGATCTAAAAGAACAAACGTACTAGGCAAGGTAATGGGGGAGTTTGTGGCTACGGATGGATTAGAAATAATAAATGATCCTATTGCCCCACCAACCAACAGTGCCTCGACCGGCAGCTCCCACATTGACGTGACCGTCATGACCCCGGACATGTTAAGCAGAGTCAGGGGATGGAGAGTGGACCACACCACCGTAAGCGATCATGCTTCTTTGTCATTCAACATCGGGTCCAGAGTGAATGATTTTCAAAAGCACGCGACCCCAAAAATGGTTTTCAATGAGGCTAAGTGGGACGAATTTGAAGAAAAACTCGAAGTGATAGCGGATCAAACCCTCATCAATTACGATGCGATGGAGGACATGACGACGGAAGAGGAAGTGGAAGAGATGACGGAGTCTATCCAGGACGCAATAAGTACGACTGCTCTGGAAATTTTTGGTTCGAAGCACATGAACAAACAGCATAAGCCATGGTGGAAACCAGAGATCACTGAAGCGCGAAAGAGAGTAAGCCGCGCAAGAAAGAATGCTCAGAGATGCACTGACCCCAGTCTAAAGCTAGCTCTACAAAAGCTGTTTAGGAAGGTTAAGAGAGCATACGCTATCCTAATAACAAGGGCCAAAAAGGTTTCCTGGAGACAGTTCATCGAGAATTCAACTGCCAATGGACCGTGGGGAATAGCATACAACGTCGTCAAGGGTGACTACAGCGGTATTCCTGTAATGCCTGTAATCTCCCGTGATGGCGAAGTTCCAAGAGACGCCACCGAAGCTTACGCAAACTTTCTGACGGCAATGTTCTGGCAAGATGAAGAGCCACGAGACTCAGAGGATGATAAAATATTAAGAGTCGCATCAAGACTATCTCTGGGCATTGACTTTTGCGTAGAATGGGACGAGCTTGATGTCCAAATGGCTTTGGACAAGATGAATAAGAACGGAGCGCTAGGCTGAGATGGAATCCAAGCGAAAATCCTACAGCATGCCTTCCTAGTCATCGGGAGGTATATCACGAAGTTAATGAACGTATGTCTCGCAATTGGCCTGTTTTCTTAATCGTGGAAGATCGCCGCGGTAATAGTCGGTAATAGCTATCGCCCGATACGCCTGATTCCAGGGCTGGGGAAGGTACTGGAGACACTCATTAAAGGCAGACTGCTCCCCAGAATCATAGCAAAGGTTAGCGAGCTACAGTTTGGGGGAGTCCCAGGAAGATCAACAGAAATGGCCGTGAGGGAGCTTAAGGACTATTGTGACCAAGGAGGCGAGACGTACTCAGTAGCCTTATTCATCGACATAGCCGGAGCATTCGACAATGCATGGTGGCCGCGAATATTGCAAGCGTTGCAAGAGATAGAACCTCCGTCCAACATCTTTGCACTAGTAGCAAGCTTCCTGGAGGAAAGAAATGCCTACCTGATGGAGGGTGCGGACACCTGGCCATGTATAAGGATAACCAAGGGGAGCCCGCAAGGCTCCGTTCTGGGACCGTCCCAGTGGATATTGTTAATTGATGGCCTACTAAGAATGCTGGAGGTGCGCGGGATCATCGCGAGTGCATATGTTGATGATGTAGTGATCGTCATCAAAGGAAGCTCAAGGGCTAGGGTTCAGGAGCTGGCCAATCAAACTCTTTCAGTAATCATGGAGTGGCTAACGGTCAAGAAGCAAAAACCTGGGTAATAGAAGAATGGGAGAAAATATGGCACGGAGCCCAGAAAGGGGCAATAACCATAGAGTACTTCCTCAGGGTCCAGAACAGAATAGACAAAGAGTGGTTTCACATCCACTACTGGACTTGACAATTTCTGACTGGGCATGGAGACTTTGCGGCCTATTTACATAAGTTTAAAAAGAGAAGTAGCCCAATCTGTAAGTGTGGCGCAGAAGAAGAGACCGTCGAGCATGTTGTCCTACGGCGTGAGATATACCCTGCCAGCAGATTGAAATTAATGAGGAAAATATGCAATTATCATCCGAGATTAGCAGACATCAGAAGAAAATTTTCAAGCTTTCAGGAATTTTATTGACGAATGGAGGAAGGAAAAAGCCAAAAACACTTAAAATAAAATCGGAATAAAATGACCTGCCTACCCCTAGTTCCTTTTCCTTTGCTCACCCTATAAATGGCAATGATGCATCTAGCGTCAGGAGCCATAAAAAAATAAATAAATAAAAAAAATTAAAGTCGTCTATGATGCTGTATATGACCGTGTCGTGTAGGATGTTGTATGTTCAAAGCGCTAGTGTTGCTAGAGTGAACGGTACAGAATCAGGATAGGGTTGCTTATCGTATCACTTGTCTCAACGCTTTTCGTATCGCTCTAGTAGGAACTGCACTAATGGCGACCACTTGTCAGAAGCCATTCGATATCCTGAATAGCATCCATAGGATGTCGTGTATGATTGTCGTCGTGTAGACTGTCTTATAAGATGTCCCGTATGGCCGTTGTCGTGTAGCATATCCTTATGACTTCCAGACAGAATGTAGCACATAAATCGTTGACTTCCATATGGCCACCACTTGGCCAAAAATGTAAGATGCCTTTCAATCTCCAGAATAAAATCGTGTGAGACCGTTGTCGAATATGAACGTTATTGTGTACCTATGTTGGCCAAATTAAAGAGAAAAAGCGTTCATAGTTTTATTTAAGCCTTGCCTATATAGCTGAGCAGTAAATAAACTGATTGTAGAGAGAGAAAGACGAGCCATTCTCTGTTTGTTTATTCATAAGTTGGTCTTTATAGGAGTCCGTTCCCTTTATTGCCCATACGGCCAGCAGTTAGGAGCTAATGGTGCTATGAATATTAATCTAATTACCCTATTGATGTCTACGGGTCATTATTCTCTCGAGAGAATGTTGTCATTTTAATTAGTTCTAATGTATGTTTATTGTGTATATGTCATTTAACCTACAGCCGGGCGCACCATTCTGTTTCACGGGATTTGGCGCCTGCCGCTCTGCTGGAGCAAAGTCGGTACATTCAATAAACGTTAAAATATTGTTTTATTAGCGCGGTTTCTCCCTCCCTCCATTGAGAAGAACGCCGCTTATAAGGTTGACCTCATGACGCAATCCGGAAGTGCAGACTAGAAAATGTTTCGTTTCAAACCCCCGAGAGAACGAAAATAACGGTGGTTCAAATTTGTATGTATGTATGTATGTATGTATGTATGTATGCATGTATGTATGTATGTATGTATGTATGTATGTATTTATGTATGTATGTATGTATGTATGTATGTATGTATGTATGTATGTATGTATGTATGTATATATATATATATATATATATATATATATATATATATATATGTCTCTTAACATGATAAACGCCAGAGATTTGTTTTTCGCCATGAAACTTGCTATGTAGTATTAACCTAATAAACGATTGAACTAGTTCGATAACCAGCAAAATCGATCCATCTGGCGAGTGGAGGGGGGTTTACTCCTGAACCAACGTAATTATTTGCGTGTGAAACATTATAAAAACTGGTTATGTCTCGTTTAAGACTATGGATGGCTTTGAGAGGTCAGACAAAGAAAATGGTGTCTAATATTTATCAATGTTTAGCGAAAGATAAGACTAAAAGCTTTTTAAACCTCCTAGTGATAAGGTTATAACAGAGAGAATTGTTACCGTCAATTTCTTGCGCGGGGAATATAGACCTCCAACTAAACCATCCGTTTGAACAGGCTATAGCTTATATTGTTTTTAGCCTCGGTTTTCCCTGGTCCTAAACGAGACATAATCATTTTTTATTGAATTTAAAGTAGCGTGTTGTTCATTGTAATGGAAATGCAAATGGCGGAACCGTCGGGAATATTTCCTCAGAGTTTCGCGCATGCGGGATTAGAACTATTCCATCTAACTGAACAGGCTATAGACTTCTCGAGACAATAGCGGGGGTAGACTATCCCTCAACGCAGAGAAGTCTTGTAATCGTGTATTCAGGCGCCGAAGGAATATTACCTGGACCTACCCCAAGGACGTTCTGCGTTTTGACGGTAGTTTATAGAGAAGTAATTATAAAGAAGTCATAATATAAACAGACTTGTTGCCCATGAAGGCAGAAAAGGTTGGCGAACTCATTGCGTTTTAGTTAATTTTCTGTTGTCCCTTGCAGCAAGTGTTGGACACACCCTCAAGCTCGACTTCAGGGACAAATTCTCCCTGGAACCTTCAGATGGCTGTAAGTTCGACTACTTGGAAGTCCGGGACGGAGGACATGGATATGACGGGCTCATCGGGAAGTGGTGTGGTATGTAAAGGCAATCGTTTTAATTATATTTATAGATTACATCAATATAGCAGTGAATAATATATATTACAATGAGTAAAAGCCTAGTTTAATGTAAACCTTTTTTTATTTTAAATATTTTTCTTACGATGCTTCGACTGCTAGGATCATTAGCACCACCGTGTAAACCTTGTTTCTAAATTTTTTAGCAACAATGTCCTTCTCCTTCATATCCTATTGAATTCAGGGAAACGACCCCTCTGCCCCCAGAGGGATATGGATATATATATATATATATATATATATATATATATATATATATATATATATATATATATATATAACACATTCCTGTTAACAAGACGATACAGATATTTTATTTCGAAAAAATCCAAATTAGAGAAAATTACAAAAATGAAATAGTCGATACTTCGGGGTATAACACAGACAATGAACGTTCTAACAAAATAAAAAACAGGCCCGAGAGGCTATTAAGAACTTTATAAGGACGTTATTTTTTTTTTTTTTGTTTTTTATTTTTTTTTTAATTTTATCCAAACATTTGTTTAAATGAAATAAGTGAACAAAAAGTATGAACAATTTTATTAAAACTGTTAAAGATATTGAGCATTTGCTCTGAGATTATTATTAGGCCTAATAAAGCTAAGATACAAATATTTGTTGAACACAACAATAAGTAATCCCTCCAGTAGAGTATTCGCCAGGAAAATTTTTTTTAATATTTCCTGTAACAATTTCAGGTGACGAGTATCCACCGGTGATCAAATCTACTTCCAGATGGCTCTGGTTAAAGTTCCATGCGGATGAGAACATCGAGTGTTCGGGGTTCCGTGCTGTCTGGGAGGAAGTACCCATACCAGAATCAGGTAATTATGACGCTCAAGTATTTTCAGGATGCCCAACAGTTTATACAACCTAAGCTACAATGCCCTAGTCAAAACGATAATTAAAAGTCTTTAAAAAAATACTAATAGTATCGAGGTGTAAGTAAACCTGTTGTAAGCCCATAATCATAGCTTCGTCCTAGAGATGAGCGATCTGAATCGATCTCTTAAAAGATCGATCTTTTTAACAAGATATATCGATTTTTTGAATCGATCTTCAAGGGCCGATCTTTTAAAGAATTGAGCCAGTCTTAGCTTAGCTCTCGGCCGAGTAAGACGTGTTCTCAGCTCTCTAGGGAATTAGCTCTAATTCCTACGCTTCTTATCTCAGATAAGTAACATAGTCTATAGCACTATATACTATTTCTTTTTATTTAAATATTTCTTTATTATTATCTGTCTTATTTCATTTGTTTATTTAACATATAATGGAAAATGATAGACCGGGGGGATCAAAGCCCCCTAAACCTCCTGACCCCCCCGATCCTCATTCTTTTAATTTTGAAATTCCACCTGGTAAAAGGTCGAAAAAATACTTACTAATGACGCTAAAAGATAATCCTGAAAGAAAGACCTTCAAAGACTTTAGTCCTTTTAAGGTCAGTAGATTCATTAAAACATATGCACCTCAAACAAATATCAAATTGCTTCGTTCGGGAGCAATACTATTAGAAGTAAACATAAAAACTGATTATATTAATCTATCAAATATCGTATCTTTCGAAAATTATCCAGTTACGTTTTCACTGCACCGATCATATAATTATTCCAAAGGCATTATCAGCTGTGAAGAATTTTCACAATGCTCAGATGAAGAGCTAATATTAGAACTTGGGAGTCAAAATGTTGTTAATGTTCAAAGGGTATTAAAAACAGTTAATGGTAATAAGGTAGGCACTTCATCATATATATTAACTTTCAATATTCCTGAACCACCTCAAAGATTGATTTTAGACTTTCTGAGTATTAGAGTCAGTCCATACATTAAACCTCTTCAATGCTATAATTGTTATGCTTATAGACACGGGAGTAGATTCTGCAAAGAGTCGCCAGTGTGTGGTAGATCCGGATTAGGAAAACATGATGGCGCGTGCCAGGCTAAGTGCAGACATTGCTCTGATTCTCACCCGGCTTGGTATACATCCTGTCCTATTTATAAGAAAGAACGAGCTATTGAAGAATATAGGAAAAATAATAGAGTAAGCTATGCACAAGCAGAAAGGGCTGTCAACCCCCCACCAGCAGTACAGGCGGGTGCGGTTAGTTATTCACAAGTAACTAGCCAGCAATCAACGAATAATTTAATATTAACATAATTTGACAAACTCACCTCCCTAGTAGAACAATAAGCAACAAAAATAAACTACCTCGTATCAATCGTCATAAACAAAGCATCACCAATGTTCTCTGAATCTGCTCATGGTGTACAAGTAAATAATAATGCTTCTCAAAAACAACAAAATAGAATTCCTACTCCACAACAAACAGCCACCAAGCTGCAAAGTCATATATTACTCTCACCCTCAGGTCAGGTAGACCCCCATCCCAAGGATCTGTTCTTTCGCTGACAGATCATACTGGATCTGGTAAAGGCGGGGAATCTACGAAAACCAATCCCCCTAAGAAGAAACCCCCCAAATTGTGACACACTTTGCATAATATGTCCACTATTTTACATATTATTTTCCTTTCTCCAATCTAACATATAAGTATGATAAATTCGCATACAGAGTCGTATCTCACAAGTAAGTTTTTTAGTCGTGTCACTGATAATAGAAAAACTAACAGCTGTAATGATATCATCCTTCACTTTTTACCTTTTATTATTATACTAATTTTCCATTATATAATAGAAGTCAATGGCAATAAAATTCATTTTTCGCTCTATAATAAGCACAACCAATTAAACGACGAAATAACACTATTAATAATGAAAAAACATTTTTGCAACCTTAATGCAACTCATTACATGACATCGAGGAATCGGAGTGTACATGTAAGGTTTAATAGGGTGAAATATTTTAGAATCTCTAAATATCAGATATATATATATATATATATATATATATATATATATATATATATATGTATATATATATACCTAACTCAAACTTTTAAATGTTTTAATTCAAAAACTATAACTTATATAAACAAATCCTCTTTATACTCTTTTCTTTTTTACAATATTACCAACCAATATATATATATATATATATATATATATATATATAAAAGTAAGCCCCATTATTATATAACTAATCATAAAAAGCGTATACAGCAGAAACTTTCCCTTGTGCCGTTCAAGCCTTTTACATATGGAGATTTAATACAAATATTTTTGAATATGATAATCTTACATTGGAATTGTAATGGAATCAATGGACATAAATCTGATCTCCTAATTCTTTTAAAAGACACAAATTTCGATATTCTGTGCGTCCAGGAAACACATTTAAAACCCGATGATAACTTTTTTCTCAATAACTATAAAGTATTTAGGAAAGATTTTATAGATGGGCGCATAGCTTGTGGCGGTGTGGCAGTTATCGTGAGGAATGATATACCCTGTATACAGGTAGATTTGGTAACAGACCTCCAAGCAGTAGCTGTACAAATCCTTGGTCCCGAGTCATTCTATGTCTGCTCACTGTACTACCACCAAATGCACAGATCACCGACACTCAATTAGAAGGATTGTATCGTCAGTTACATTCTCCAGTCTTCATATTAGGTGACTTTAATTGTCATAATACCCTTTGGCACTCATCCAGTACTGATGCAAGGGGGAGAATAGTAGAGGCTCTCATAGACCATATCCCATTAGGAATATTCAATGATGCTTCTCCAACACACCTCAATCATAGCTACGGCACAGAATCCATTATAGACCTTTCTTTGGCTAGTCCTTCTCTTCTTCCACGATCTGAATGGCAAGTCCTTAATGATTTATACGGATCTGACCACTATCCTGTGAGGATTGAGTCCCTTCATAGAGTAATCCAAAGCACTTCCCTACCCAGGTGGAAACTTGACGAGGCCGATTGGTGTAAATATTCTTCTCTTTGTGACTTATCTACAATAAACCTAGATGACCCGGATATCAATGAAATAATTTGCAATATTAACCACAAAATAATTCTGGCTGCTGAAACCACAATACCAAGAACCATCACATCTGCTAAGAGAGTGCATATCCCTTGGTGGAACAGTGACTGTGAAAAGGTTGTTAAAGGGAGGAAAAAGGCTTTGCGTAAATTCAAACGTAACCCATGCACAGAGAACTTAGAAGCATACTTAGCTGCTAGAAGAGAAGCCAGGAACAAATCGACAAAAAAGGTCGATTAATATCGTAGAACGATCTTCTGAGTCTAGAAGATCGATCTTATCATTTCGATTAGAATCGATTCAAAATATCGATTAATATCGTAGCTCGATCTTCTGAGCCTAGAAGATCGATCTTATCATTTCGATTAGAATCAATTCAAAAGATCGATTAATATCGTAGATCGATCTTCCGAGTCTAGAAGATCGATCTTATAATTTCATAGAGATATTCAGATTCATATTCGAGAATCGCCCATCACTACTTCTTCCCAATAGAGCTTAATTCTATAATTTTCTAGGTCTCTTTGCCGGACTTAGCGATAATACGGCATTTTATATATATATATATATATATATATATATATATATATATATTAGCTTCTTGTTACTTTTATTTTCAGAGACCGAGGCTCCAGAGGTTACCTGCGTGAAGGAACGGTCTGGAGTGGAGGGCTTTGTCAATAGAACAGACATAGAGAAAGAGTTCGAAGAATATGGTTCTCGTCTGGAGTGTATGTGGATCATACAGGTCGCTGAGGGATGGAGGGTGAGTGTGCAAATATGTTTGTATGCGTATTATAATCTTATTTTAATATTTCAGTATTTTAATAGAGAATTTCTTACTTATTTAGTATATCTTAATACATTTAGTATTAATAAAATCAGAATTAGAAAATTATATATATCTATTCATATCTACCTATCATGAACCTAAAGGTATAATTAGGAATACTGGAGTTAAACAAGGAGATAGCCTTAGCCCCTACTGTGCATCATATTCATGGACGAAATTGTAAAAAAAAAATCAAACCAAGGACTACACGTGCAGTTATAGGAAAGGGAAATATGAGGACAATTCTAGCGCAAGCTTTGGTCTTTGCAGGCGATATTGTCCTGATAGCTGATTCCAACGAAAATTTGCAGCAAGCAGTTTCCGAGTGGGAAGCTGAACTGGAAAGAAAGGGCTTGTTAATAACTACAAGGGAAAGCGAGGTGATGTACACTTATCATGAAGCCTACCAAGTTCTCTCCTACTCCAACCAAGGGCTGGAGTCAGGAAGGGCCTGGAGAACCTGTGACAATGTCGATTGGAAAGAAAGCCATTCCTGACACATCACTTGAGTATTTTTGCCATGTGTAATTACAGCAGATCTCTGGACCACTGTCTTCTGAATCGCCTTGGATGTGAGAATGTATGGATGTGTGATGCTGGATAGGGGTAGGAGATTTAACCAAATTTATTTTCATCCAATTTGTAGAAGAACAGTCTTAGGCTGTATGACAGCCGTTCTCATCTCTAACGTGCAAAGGCAGTTTTGAGTCATCTGCCAAAAATATTCTGGAGACTCATTTTAGAACAGTTGCTAAATTTTTAACATAAATTGAGGACAACTGAGATAAAATACATGTCCCTGATTACTGTTAAGAATACTAACAAATTTAAATGACCAATATTTTTTTTTTTTTTTTTTCAGATCCAACTTCAGTTCTTGAAGTTTACTCTAGCCGTCCCAAACGACTGTGACACAAACTTTGTAGATGTCTTCCCAGAGACTACAGATCTTCCTTCAAGACTCCAAAATTTCTGTGGTAGGAGCATTTTAATATTTCACTATTTCCTTTTTGCCTCTTGTGCCGAACTATGTACATTTTTTCACCCTCTTTAAATGTCCCAGGTCAGGCAGGGAACAATTTTAGCATGCTTATTGCCGAACAAATTCAACCTGCTAAGGTGAAACTAGAATCAGCATATCCTTACATAGGATTTGGGCATGCTATCCACTCTCCCAATATGAGGCTCTAATTCAGTATTAGAGAAATAAGTGCTTAAAACTTTGAAAAATTTTGAGGAAAAAATCTAAAACATAAAAAAAAACATTTTTTAAATAAATTTTCGAATGATAATTTTCAGATTTTTTTTTCTGTATTTGACCTTCAAATGACGTCTATAAAAAGGCGGAAAGGTCAAACAAACTATGGATTCGGACTCAGGGAACTCAAAAACAGACGCATGAATTTTTTCAAATTTTACCTGCGTTTTTTTCTCTATTTGACCTTCAAATGACCTTGAATCTGATCTGACGAAGGTTAATCAACCCGCTTATCCTCATCAGAGACCCCAAAAATCATACCGCTCAGAGTTTTTTTTTTATCAAATGTTGACCTGTGTAATGATCAAATTGTTCAACTTTCTAATATAATAAAGTTAGCCAATTAACTAAAATTTATATTAAATAGTGCTAAATGTACTTAAAATTCTTGATTTCTTCTTTGATAGGTTCTATTGCGGAACCGATCCAGTCACCTGGAAATATCCTTCAGATACGTTTTGTGGCGTTGGCTTCAGGGTTTAGCAGCGACTTCTCAGCTCTCTACACCGCCTTCAGGGACAAAGTCAAATCTGCTGACCCAGTAGGTAAGGATTACATTACAAATGTTTTCCCTCCTTCTCTAGAATAAATTTTGTTGATCTGTAATCCTTATGTTCGATGTGTCGTTAGTGCTGCTCAAAGATAGGACAATAGAGCCTTCAGGTAAAGTGTTAAAAATTCAATTGTCATAATTAGTTGTACTTTATTTTTCAAAATTTTACATGATTATTCCTTTTATTTTTATTACGTTTCTTCTTTCCCTAAAGGGAGGAAAGTATGCCTATAACTTTCAACTAATGACCTAGTAATGATGAAAAATACTTATAAGTTACAAAAAACCTGGGCGTGCAAATTTATGTATAAAATCTCGGGTCGTAATAGGTTCCAGCAAATTAAGACATTTATCATGAATTTCAAAAGCATACAAAATGTGGTTAACTAAAATAATCTATTTTACGGAACAATACAAATGTATATCATACAACAAAATATAAACATATATATATATATATATATATATATATATATATATATATATATATATATATATATATATGGGGGGCGAGGTTAGCTCAGTGGTAGAGCACTGGACTAATAAGCTGGAGGCCTGAGTTCAACTCCCGAGCAAGCACTAAAGATTTTTTCTTCTAGTGTCTTCGTTCATGGGTTGAATTCGGCCTCCCTGACCGTCCCTAGGCCAACCCAGCCTTTAATTAATTTAATAATGGGTACCTTGGGTGCTAATGACTCTAGCAGTCGAAGCGGCCAAGGGGAAAATCAGGCGGCCGGAGCATAGTACTGACCACACTATCTCCCTAGTGTGCCGTATGGTCATGAATCAGAACCATGGTTTTTTTGGGGATGAGATTTACTTTTAGAAGATAAAAAAAACTTATAAAAAAATTGGGCAATTACAGAAAAATACCTGTTTTATAAACGCAATCCAAGTTATAGAGATTTGTGTAGGATAGGATACATTACCTTAAGTCAATTGATACTCCCAAAAAAAAAAAAAAAAAAAATTAATTTGGAAAAAAAGTAAAAATTAAATTTGTAACAAAAATAAAATTAATTTATCTTTCTTTTATGTATTTTATTTTAATATAGTATATTTCTCAATATAATGTGAAATCATTATTACACTATAAGGAAAAATTATATGATAAAACTATATAATACATGTAATATACATTGTTGGTAAGATTTTTGAAATTTTACATTCAACTGAAAGAAATTTTTGAATTGTGTTTTGTTGAAGAATGCGAGGCAGACGAGTTTGACTGTGAAGATGCAACTTGCATCTCCCTGACACTCAAGTGCAACAACCGAATAAATTGCAGGTTCCCGACGGACGAAGACCCTGCGAGATGTCAGGTAACATCAGATCTCACCCATTGGTACATGATTTTTTTTTATTTATTCTTTTTTTGTAACAAAATTGTAGATGATTGTTTTTCTTGTATTTTTTCCGAGAAAACAAATTGGCAAAAAAATTCTGACTCGCAGAAACTGCGTCATCTTAGCGCGGTTCCTTTTTTAAAGAGAAGGAAGATTTAAGGCACCACAACCAGAAACTGACAGTAAAGTAAGCGGAAATTACTCCATCCTCTGTCACAACGTTCGCTCTTGGAAACATTTTATCACTGATTCAAATTTTCTTACCTATTTTTTCTAAAATACACACTTTACTGTTAATTGCAATGAAAAAACAATAACAACCAACTGAAACGTTAGTTAAACAGATACAAACCCCATTCAAAAGAGCAAAACTAACAATTTCACACACTTATTAGATTATATTCTTCGTTTTCCTAATAAAATATCATGTAACCCTGATTGGAAAATTTAAACAGCTGAAGGAAGGAGTTTTAGCGGTGATGCTGAATGCGGAACACATGATCATCATCCTCATCGTATTCTTCCTCATCCTGACGGGTATGTGCTGTGCCTTCCTCTATAACTGCATCTCCAAGCTCATCAGAGATCATCGGATCATCCAGGTGAATATACAGAAATTTATTAATTTATTGTTTCCTCATTAATTATAAGGAGATATATTTTATATTATATATATATATATATATATATATATATATATATATATATATATATATATATTCTAGGCTTACATCCATCCAAATTTATACGTCACAGTCCCTTCTAGTACGTAAGCGTAGGATAAGGTGTAGCTTTAAGTCCAGCTCAATCCGCCTGCCATTCAATAATTGCCTGCTGTAGTTTATGTTGGGTGTCCGCTATCAGAACTATGGCATCTGCATACAATAGTGCTTGGGCTTGGATAGGTCTCATATTCTAATAGCCAAGAATAATATATATATACAGGGAAACCGCTGGACAAATACTAACAAAGGGACACACTTAAAGCTATTCATACCACAAATTCAAAAATATTTAACAAAAAAACAAACTATGACAGATTTTTACACAACACAACTTGTCACAGGACATGGATCAATAAACTCATACCTACACCGTTTCAAAATCACGAACAGAAACACTTGTCCATGCGAATTTCTTACAGAACAAACTTACCAACTCTTAGTATACGACTGCCAACTACTAATACAGGAACGGACAAAATTACAAATTATGAAACAAAACGGAGTCTGGCCATCACCAGAACAAACTCTGTTTATGTGCCATAATAAGGCATTAAGAGAATATGCTGAGCAGCTTTACATAGCAATGGGAAGATTGAATATAACAAATAAACTGTGGTATTAAGCATTTTATGTGGTAGTACTAAAATTTAATTTTTTCTAATTTTAAATCCTGTTGATTACTCATTTATTCTTTACTATTCATGTTTTTGTTTTACTTCATTTTTATATTCTGTTCTTTTGTTAATTTTCTCCATCTTGTATTTTGTATAGTTTTTCATTTGTAAACTTTTAAATTTTAACTAAAACTAACAATATGTTTAAAAAAAGTCCGTCTCGCAGGAACTGCATCATCTTAGCGCGGTTCCGTTCATATCCCTAGTCTAATTTGGAAAGATTAAAATAGAAGCAGTTATTATTTTGGTTCCACCAGTCTTTTTTTTTTTAATTAATTATTATAATGGCGTGTCAACCCTTAAGGTCACTAACGCCATTCCTGTGTGTAGTAAAGTCTTGAAAGGTCATGATTTACCTGGAAGGGTCGGCTAACACTAAAAACTGTCCCGCTAGTGAGAAGGTCTTGGAATCCTGGAAATCTATATTTCTAACAATAAATTGTTTTTGTTATTTTACTTAACCAGTTTTATTCTCAAAAACATTATCCAAGTATAAGCAATTAAAAAATAACAAGGAATAAAACAGACAAAAAGAACCATTCGAATAAACGAAATCAATTAATTTAAAGTTTTAAGCACTTATTTCTCCGATTGACGTCGCCTAATTAAAACTTTCTTCAGAACCTTTTTTGTAGAGCATATAGTAAGCTTTCGAATGGTAATCTTCCGCTTCACAAGATTGTCAACGGTTTTCGAGATACTAACGAATGTATACAACGTTACCAAAACTTTTTTTGTCTGTTAATAAAATATTTTATTCTAACCGTTCCTTTACTCTAAACGTAACAAAAATTTCAACATATTAGTTTTGATGAAAGTAGATCAAGGTAGATCACCCTATAAATGGCAATGATGCATCTAGCGTCAGGAGCCATAAAAAAAGAAATAAATAAAAAAAAGCCCGACTCGCAGGAACTGCGTCATCTTAGCGCGGTTCCATTCATATCCCTAGTGTTATTTTGTAGACATAGAATAGAAACAGTTATTACTTTGTTTGGATCATTCCTAATGTAAACAAATATGAAAAAAAAAAACAAGATTTTCGGCTAGGGATGAAACTATCCTAAGCAGAAATTACTCTTTCTGCCGTCCCAAGTTTCGGTCTACGAAGACTCTTCTACGAATATATTTCTAATTTACTTAACTTGCAGTGCTAACATATCCATTTTACTTTTAAATGCAATTAAACAAAATAAAATTGTACATGAAAATGAGAAAGTAGTGTTATTTTTTATTGAACTACGGCCACATTCAACCACAAAATATAATTATATTTCTAGTATAGAATTTGGCTGCATGACTTCCTACAGGTAAAGGTAACTGTCAGCTGTCCTAGAATGCTTGATGAGAACAATGAATCTTGATTTATGAAGTGCAATAAAAGCCTACCTGAACCGGCCTACTACCTCGACACGGACTGACCCTACGTTTTCAGTTCTGTTACAGGTTCAAAGAATTTGTATTTATTCCCCTGTTTTATTGAGAAATACATCCTCCTACTAGAAGCAATAACAAAATAACAAGAAATAAAAACAGACAAAAAGAACCGTATAAATAAACGAAATCAATTATCGTTTATCAAACTTCTAAGTCATATGTACTTATTTCTCCATTTGACATCGCCTAATCAAAACTTTCTTCAGAACCTGTTTTCTAGAGCATTTAGTAAGCTTTCGAATGGTAACCATTCGTTTACCAAGATTCTCAACCGTTTTCGAGATATTAAGGAAAGTATACGAAGTTTCCAAAGCTTTTCATCTCTATTAATAAATTATTTTAATTTAACCCTTCCTTAACTCCAAACGTAAGTAAATTTTCAGCATACTAGTTTTGATGAAATTAGAACATGCAGAAAATGTTTCAACTGAATCCCATAATTCGAAGTACCAAAATCAAAGACAAAAAGAACCGTTCGAATAAACAAAATCAATTACTTCAAAGTTTAAGCACTTAATTATCCAATTGACAACGCTTATTCAAAACTTTCTTTAGAACCTTTTTTGTAGACCATTTAGTAAGCTTTCGAATGGTAACCTTTCGCTTCCCAAGATTGTCAACGGTTTTCGAGATACTAACGAAAGTATAAAAGGTTACCAAAACTTTTCTTGTCTGTTAATAAAATATTTTATTCTAACCCTTCCTTTACTCCAAACGTAACCAAAATTTCAACATATTAGTGTTGATAAAATTCGAACTTGCAGAAAATGTTTCAATTGAATCCCATAATTCTAAGTACCAAAATCAAAGACAAAAAGAACAGTTCGAATAAGCGAAATCAATTACTTAAAAGTTTTAAGCACTTATTTCTCCGATTGACATCGCTTATTCAAAAGTTTCTTTAGAACCTTTCTTGTAGACCATTTAGTAAGCTTTCGAATGGTAACCTTTCGCTTCCCAAGATTTTCAACCGTTTTCGAGATATTAAGAAATTATACGAAGTTCCCAAAACTTATTATTTCTGACAACAGAAAATTGGTCTCATTTTACCTATCCTGTTTTACACACACATACATTTTCCTTACAAATACAACATATGAAATTACAAAAATAAAAAGCAATAAAAAACCAAGGGAAAGAGACAAAAATTACAAAAAGAACGACAAAAACCCGTTCATAAGAACAAAACAGACGTATTTGAAGTTTTAAGCACTTATTTCTCCGATTGACATAGCCTAATCAAAAATAGTTTTAGAATCATTTTTGTAGAGAATTTAGTAAGCTTTCAAATAGTTTCAATCCACTTACCACGATTTCCCAACCGTGTTCGAGATATTAATGAAAGTATACGAAGTTTCCAAAACTTTTCATGTCTGTTCATAAAATATTTTATTCTAACCCTTCCTTTACTCCAAACGTAACCAAAATTTCAACATATTAGTGTTGATAAAATTCGAACTTCCTTAACTCCAAACGTAACATAACTTTCAACATATTAGTTTTAATGAAAGTAGAACATGCAGATAATGTTTCAACTGAAGCCCATGATTCTAAGTACCCAAACCAAAAGTCCGACTCGCAGGAACTGCAGCATCTTAGCGCGGTTCCGTTCATGTCCCTAGTGCCATTTGATAAGCTTAGAAAAGAAATAAACTTATTTTTTTTATATATCTCGTGAAAATTGTCAAAATCCTCTCGAACATCTCGAATAAAAGTGATATTAAGGCGTCAGGGACACCGACAGTAGCTAACTTTTACGCAGAAGCGGAAATTACAGAATCTGGCTCTCATTCTAAAGCAAAGCTCTATAAATCAATACAAAATATGCCTAATAAAGCCTTTCTAGTGGATACAGAAGCATGGGCGTATATGAGGGGGGGGCTGAGGGGGCTGCAGCCCCTCCCGAAATTTTGAATTGATGATAAAAACTTCTCGTAAAACCCTTAAAAATAAATTAAATAAGATCACTTAGTTCATAAAACATATTTTATTTTACGTGTAATAGCGTTTTAGTTGCCTAAAACTATTCCAAGCTCTAAATATTTAGTATTCCATACCCTGGAAATGGTCTCAGCCCCCCCCTCCGAAATTGTTTTTATATACGCCCATGTACAGAAGGATCAAGAAGAAGTACACAAGATTGAGTAGAATACCCTGCCTAATATAGCCTATATAGAATAATATGCCGAATAAAACCTATCTAGTTAATACACAAGGACAAATAAAAGTCTTGAGGAATAACAAGTCAAGAAAAAAAAACTTTATTTAACAAAATAAAACAAAGTTTAGTTGCCCAACTACAATAGAATAATATACCTAATTAAGTCTATGGAGTAGACACAAATGGACCAAAAACAAGTCTTGTGGAATATTGTTTTTTTTCTAATTAAATACTTTTTATCAATATTTAGTATATAACCTTTGTTGAAAACTATTGATTACTAATTGATGAATCGGTTTACAACTAAGTAGTCTTTATGAATATTTTGTATATAACCTATGTTTGGATCTGTGTTTTTGGGGTGCTCTCCGCCTAGGCTTTGTATTTGTGTCGGCAGATACCTGGGGTATATTTACAGCTCTTGAGGATTAACTCTTAGCAGGTAAATTTCCTGCGGACCTTCTGCTTCTACGGGCATTGAACCACCATATTCGCTCATAGTATCTAACCGTTGTGAAGTTTATTTTTTGGATTTAGGACTTAATATACATATGTAGACTAAATCATAGCAAGAAGTAATCCTCCGTCGTCGGTTCTTAACTATGTAGACTCGCTAATGTTATCCAATCTTAGATACATCGTATTTAAAATCCACAGCAAAAACACGACATTTCATCAGAATCCCCTGCTGAATAAAACTTATATAGAATAATATGCAAAATAATGCCTATCTAGTGGATGAAAATAGAGGAAAAAAGCCGTTCGTGGTGGTAGAAAGTCTTAAAAGTATTTCGCTCAGAAATCTCCGAAATATTGTCACTAATTTTACTTATCCTGTTTTATAGCCAAATAGATTTATATTCTATAATCAATAAGAAAAACCTACTAACAATAAAAAACTATGGGTAACAGATGAAAATAGGGAATACCAAGAATAATTCTAAAGAACGAAATCAACACCAGTACTGTAATCTAGATATTCATACGGCATCTTCGAATTCTAACAAACAAAATATTGATTCTAATTATACGTATCCTGTTTTATTGACAAATACATTTGACTACTATAAGCAATTAAAAACACTAGGGAATATGCCAAAGAACTCGGAATAGGAGCCTCGACAGTTTCAAGACATTTGAAGGAAATCGACAAATCCAAAACTGACATTTCATACGGTACAGCCTGATATATTTTTAACAATGAATTGCTTTTCTTATTTTAATTAATCTGTTTTATTGTCAAATACATTATCGTACTATAACCAATGGAAAAACAACAAGGAATAAAAACAAACAAGAAGAACCGTTCGAACAAACGAAATCAATTACTTTAAAGTTTTAAGCACTTATTTCTCCGATTGACATCGCCTAATCAAAACTTTCATTAGAATCTTTTTTGTAGAGCATTTAGTAAGCTTTCCAATGGTATTCTTCCGTTTCCCAAGATTCTTAACCTTTTTCGAGATATTAAGGAAAGTATACAAAGTTACCAAAACTTTTTATGTCTGTTAATAAAATATTTTATTCTAACCCTTCCTTAACTCCAAACGCAACAAAAATTTCAACATATTAGTTTTAATGAAAGTAGAAGATGCAGTAAATGTTTCAACTGAATCCCATGATTCTAAGTACCCAAACCCAAAACGGCATTCAAAAATTATTTTTTCAGTTTTCTCGAAAACGGTTAAAGCTATCGCCTTGAAAATGGTTTCATTCGTTTTCCTAGCCCAAGAAGCCTATAAAACGAGTACTTACAAGCTTATGAACTCAAAAACGTAAGCGTTACGATTTTTTTTGCGCGAATTTCGCCCCAAACGCCATCTTCCAGTGGGCGGATTTTGCTGGTTAACGAACTTGACCTTTCAAATTGGACGACAGATTTTTGTATCAAATTTCATCAAAATCGGACCATCAGGGAAGCCAGAAATGAGCGAACAGACAAATATATATATATATATATATATATATATATATATATATATATATATATATATACAAATTTGAACCACCGTTATTTTCGGTCTCTAGGGGTTCTGAAACGCGAAATTTTCTTGTCGGCACTTCCGGATTGTTTCATTGTATCAACCTTATAAGCGGGGTTCCTCCCTATGGGGGAGGGAGGAACCGCGCTAAAACGGTATTCAAAAACTATTTTTCCAATTTTCTCCAAAACGGTTAAAGCTATCGCCTTGAAAATGGTTTCATTCGTTTTCCTAGCCCAAGGAGCCTATAAAACGAGTACTTACAAGCTTATGAACTCAAAAATGTAAGCGTTACGATTTTATTTGCGCGAATTTCGCCCCAAACGCCATCTTCCAGTGGGCGGATTCTGCTGGTTAACGAACTTGACCTTTTAAATTGGACGACGGATTTTTGTACCAAATTTCATCACAATCGGACCATTAGGGAAGCCAGAAATGAGCGAACAGACAATATATATATATATATATATATATATATATATATATATATATACAAATTTGAACCACCGTTATTTTCGGTCTCTAGGGGTTCTGAAACGCAAAATTTTCTAGTCGGCACTTCCGGATTGTTTCATTGTATCAACCTTATAAGCGGGGTTCCTCCCTATGGGGGAGGGAGGAACCGCGCTAAAACAAAATATGTTAACATACAAATGCAAGTGATATGCTGTTTATTGCATGAGACTTGCAGACAAAAATGAACTCCCTTCTTGCAGGGTTACTGTAAGGAGGAAACAAATAAATATATATATATATAGGGGAAGGTGTTGTTGTACCTCTGACCATATTGTACCTTTAACCACCGAGGCTGTGGCGGCATGTAGCAACATTTTATAAATTTTGGTGTAATTAGTGTTTAGCTCCTTCACTAGAAGGCTTGTGTAACCTACTTTGGATTATTCATGACAAAGAGGATTCTTGCAAAAAATACTTATCCATTTCTATCATAAAAATGCAGGTTATTTATTGATGACGTTTTGCCTCATCATATTTTTTTGTATTATGTCTTTTTAGATGGAAATCATTTGAAAAAGTAGCTATTACAATAAGAAATATGGTGTAGCTTCTGAAATTGATTTATCTTAACCCTAAAATTTGTAGCATGCTTTTTAATTTGAACTACCAGTGTGTTGTACCTCTGACCACGACTAGGTGTTGTTCCTTTGACCAGGTCAAAGGTACAACACACCTGAGTAATTTATTCATAATTCAACTTTTATGTTCTTCTGCTACAACTTTTTTTTAAATAATTAATATTGGTTGCTTCAACTGTTCAAAGAATTTAAAAAATAATAAATGAAATAAGTTCAAACTGACTTTATCAATCCTCAGTGAAGCAGTTCGAACCTATCGCCCCTTATTGTTCCACCTGAAGTTGTAAGGCCTCATCCAAAAGCCCAGGCAAGGAAAAAGTCAAATAGGGGCTGACCTATAGGGAAACCTTGTATCCTGACAGATTTTCCTGAAAAGCTAATTATTGAAAGTGAAAAAAAAAAACGAAAGCTCCACCCTTATAGTAAAACACCACATACAAATAATAAACCCCTTCCTAAAAAAGTGGTAAATAAAAATAAAATTATTCTAATGACAGTTCAGATTCTGATACTGACACCGAAATTTCTTCAGGAGAAAGTGACGTTGGTCTGTCTGATAAATGTCGTGAGTTAAGTCAATGGACCAGCAACAATTTGAAAAATATGATTTGCAAAAAGGAAATTGTATTCTCTTTATAAAAGTATAAAGACTTTTTCATATTTAGTCGCAGAGATCTGTGGTATTAAATGTCCAATGTTTAAGATCCGGTATTTGAAAAAACAAACTTTAAGTTACAAGTTTACGAGAGAAGATGAAAATTTGCATGATATAGATATAGAAGACATTGACTTCCATACCCTACTACTGCTAGTGGATCTGCTTGACAGTTAAAACGTTTATCGGTTGGACTGGATTTTTCAGCATATTAAGCATAACATAATATCAATAATAGCTTTTTTATTATGCTTACATCCTTGTCCTGTATTTATTAAACCTACAATTAATTACAATATTACTGAATAGAATTTTTTTCTGCACTGCTATGTTGTTTTTACGTGGTCAGAGGTACAACACCCCATGGTCAAAGGTACAACTACATGTTGTACCTTTGACCACTGTACGATTATTTTTTAAAAAAATTGATAAAAAATATTAAATGTAAAGCTAGATCCTTAAAAAAAATAAATATGATAAGTAATAGAATACTAATTACAATGAAATAAAAAAAATGAATTTAGCCTTAATATTCAAGCTAAAAAAAATAAATTTTGCAAAGTGGTCAAAGGTACAACACCTTCCCCTATATACCCCGGAGGTAAAGGACACCACGTCACACATTTGTAATTGTTTCCATAATTTTGATGAAAATAATTACAAATATGTGACCTTTACCTATAATGAAAACTGAAATGATTTTATTTTTCACTATCATATTTTTGTTATTTATGGAAACAGGAGATAGTGCCCTAAACAATTATATTGATTAAAAAATCCACATTAAGTACATGTTGTTAAGTCAATGTAATAAAAAAATGGACATGGTGTCCTTTACCTCTGGGGTACAGATATATATACAGTGCGATTCAGGTCTAAGTAGCCAAACTTAAGGAGGTGATTGCAGACATAATTTCCAACAAAATAGTTCATTTCAAGTATGGTCCGATTCCGAAAGGAAAAGGAGCTACGTCCAATTTTCTGTTTTTTTAACGTAGTCATGTTTTTTAATGAATAAGAAAGTATTTCTCATAAACTATTCAAGATAATTAAATTCTAATTATGCTATCATAAAATAGACAAAATTTCCTTTAAAAAGACAGTAATTTAATTCACTAAAACCATTATTAAAAGATACTTTCTGGACGTCCAATAACGCACTTCTGTTTTTATCAATGAATCAGAGTTTTTTTTTTCTTAGCCCCCTAACGGACGACAGATTAAATACTTACACGAAAACTTCTACATTTAATAAGCATTAAATTCATGCAAATAAAGTGGAGGTTTATTCGGGGATAAATTGAAAGATTGGCTCCCTTTTGTCAAAAAAATGTGGAATGTAGTTTTTAGCGCGGTTCCTCCCTCCCCGATAGGGAGGAACCCCGCTTATAAGGTTGATACAATGAAACAATCCGGAAGTGCCGACTAGAAAATTTCGCGTTTCAGAACCCCTAGAGACCGAAAATAACGGTGGTTAAAATTTGTATATATATATATATATATATATATATATATATATGTATATATTTATTTATATATATTTATATATATATATATATATATATATATATATATATATATATATATTTGTCTGTTCGCGGATTTCTGGCCTCCCTAATGGTCCGATTTTGATGAAATTTGGTACAAAAATCTGTCGCCCGATTTGAAAGGTCAAGTTCGTTAACCAGCAAAATCCGCCCACTGGAAGATGGCGTTTGGGGCGAAATTCGCGCAAAAAAAATCGTTTTTGAGTTTATAAGCTTGTAAGTACTCGTTTTATAGGCTTCTTTGGCTAGGAAAACGAATGGAACCATTTTCAAGGCGATAGCTTTAACCGTTTTTGAGAAAATTGGAAAAATAGTTTTTGAATACCGTTTTTGGTTTGGGTACTTAGAATCATGGGCTTCAGTTGAAACATTTTCTGCATGTTTTACTATCATTAAAACGAATATGTTGAAATTTTGGTTACGTTTGGAGTTAAGGAAGGGTTAGAATAAAATATTTTAGTAACAGACATAAAAAGTTTTGGTAACTTTCTATATTTTCCTTAATAGCTCGAAAAAGGTTGAGAATCTTGGTAAACAAAAGAATACCATTAGAAAGCTTACTAAATGCTCTACAAAAAAGGTTCTGATGAAAGTTTTGATTAGGCGATGTCAATCGGAGAAATAAGTGCTTAAAACATTAAAGTAATTGATTTTGCTTATTCGAACTGTTCTTTTTGTCTGTTTTTATTCCTTGTTATTTTTTAATTGCTTATAGTTGGATAATGTATTTTACAATAAAACAGATTAGGCAAAATAAGAAAAACAATTCATTGTTAGAAATATAGCTTGGCAAGAGAAAAAGATTCGATGACGTCTTCTGAATATTTTCAATTGCCTTTATGCTGTTGGTTTTTTTATTTTATTTTTTAATTGATTTTATCTGTAGAATTATTACTATAGTAAAAGAACACAGGAATATGTGAAAATTTTTGATATTTTCCAATTCATTGAAACTTATGAAATGAAGTATCGGTAGAAGAGGATTCTAGGGTCTTGCGGTCCCGACCCCAGGTATAGCCATAACCCTTTGAACAAAGGCCGAGGAAAATATTATCTGTTTCTATTCTATGCTTTTCAAATGAGAATAGGGATATGAACAGGAACCGGGGTCTCCCGTGGTCTAATGGCTAGCGCCTTGGATTCATAAGCGGGAGATGGTGGGTTCGATTCCCAAACTCCGGCAGGAATTTTATCATCCCACGGCTCGCTGGTAAAATTCCTCGCTAAACCCTGGGTGTCGGCGCTAATGACCGAAATGTAGATGAGCCGTAAAAAAAAAAAAAAAAAAAAAAAAAAAAAAAAAAAAAAAAAAAAAAAAAAAAAAAAAAAAAAATGAACTGGAACCGCGCTAAGATGACGCAGTTCCTGCGAGTCGGACTTTTTTTTTACTTTCAAATATCTTGTGTGAAAAAATTAAAAATTATTCATTTTTTAATGTCCAAACTGTGGGTACCCATTGTCCAGTCCAGAAGCAATAAAAAGTAACTGAAAGAAATGATTGGAAAAGATTTTCATTTGGGAGATCTGTTACATTTTTTGTTTAACAAATTTTCATTGATTTATCTTTCACATGATGTTGTTGGCACTAAAATATTTGCTAATATATTTGAAATTTTGCTAAATTTGCAATTGGACCTTTATGAACTTGAGCAGTGGATCCATCTACTGTCTAACAGCACTGTTGCTATGTGTAGGACAGCAATCCATCAGGAACCATGAATCTATGTGCTAGCGGAACGTCTTCCAATGCAATAGGTCAGTCGTATTTAAATCGTGTGGAGGTTTTAAAATATGTTGAATCAATCCTGTCAGGAATCAGGATTGGCTGAAGAAGTTATTCCTCGAAAATCCCTAACCACAAGTTAACTTGGAGCTGATACTGATTGTGGATCTTCACAATGCATAAGGATTAAAATGAAACCAAGTATGCGAATTGGGACTGTTAAATATTCCATTCCGTGTGAATGTGGCCTTGTCTGTCCACAAAATGTTGCGGCCGAACTGAGGATTAGCATTTTCCCTCCCTCAATGTTTTGCACAATTTTTAGTTTTATTTCAAATTTTATTTGAAAACATTTCAAATTATGTGTAAATTCTGGATTACAATTATTCAACTACCCTGCAATCTTTTTGAATTCTCCGCTCAAAGGTTTTTTTTAAGATCTCTCAAATGAAAAACCTTTCCAATCGTTTCATTCAGTTATATTTATAGCTTCCGGAATGGACAATGGATAACCACAGTTTTGCCATTAAAAAATGAATAATTTTAAATTTCTTACATTCAACATTTTTTGGACAAAAGGGAGCCAATCGTTCAATTTATTCCCTAATAAACCTCCACTTCATTTTCATAGATTTAATGCTTACTAAATGTAGAAGATTTCCTGTGAGTATTGAATCTGTAGTCCTTTAGAGGGCTGACGAAAAAAATCGCGAAAATACTCTGATTCATTGATAAAAACAGAAATGCGTTATTGGACGCCCAGAAAGTATCTTTTAATAATATATGTTTTAGTGAATTAAATTAATGTATTTTTAAAGGAAATTTTGTCTACTTTATGATGGCATAATTAGAATTTAATTATTTTGAATAGTTTTTGACTATAGCTCCTTTTCCTTTCAGAATCGGACCATACTTGAAATGAACTTTTTTGTTGGAAATTATGTCTACAATCACCACCTAGAGTTTGGCTACTTAGACCTGAATCACCCTGTATATATATATATATATATATATATATATATATATATATATATATATATATATATATATATATATAGGGTGATTCAGGTCTAAGTAGCCAAATAAAAGTAATATATATAGCTCCAAGAAAACTAAAGCAAGTGCTGACACATTCTTGCAGCAAACAAAGTTCCTCGATGAAACATAAAATTTTCACTAAAAATTCCTGGCACAAAAAGTTAATGATGGGAAAATTATTAATTTTAAAAACGTCTGTCTAGGAGCAAATGAGAGCTTCTCGAGAGGTCGGATTGGACTCCCCAAACTTATGGCAGACTCGAGCGGACTCGCCAGAGACTCGAGAATCTGAGTGCCAAACGAGGGAATCTGTATTCTCCGAACTTGGGTAAGTCTTACTACTCTAGTTCTTTCAAATCTAAAGTGCCATCCTAAATGAACATTTCATGAATAATGTGATTATAGTCTAAGACAATAATCTGCCATATTGCTGGTTCCTCGTAGTTATATATTTTATATACATATATATTCTCCATGTTGAGTAGAATGCTAATTTATATATATATATATATATATATATATATATATATATATATATAAATATATTTATTCTTGTAGACGACCCAAAAGAGGTGCCAAAATAAGCACAAAACATGTCGGGCCTATTAAATAAAGTAGTATGAAGACAGGATGACTGCTTTAACGACCCCATGCCCCCTAAGATCTAGAGAATTTATATGTATATATATATATATATTAATATATATATATATATATATATATATATATATATATATATATACATTACATTAAAAACCTATTTATTGCTAACAGGATATAAGTCATATTCTTTGGTGTATTAGGCCTTTTGAAAACACAAATTATTTATCACTGAAACAGTTTTGAAGTTTCATTTGATTTTGTCGAGCCATATCCTGTTAGCAATAAATAGGTTTTTAATGTAATGCATATATATATATATACATTACATTAAAAACCTATTTATTGCTAACAGGATATGGCTCGACAAAATCAAATGAAACTTCAAAACTGTTTCAGTGATAAATAATTTGTGTTTTCAAAAGGCCTAATACACCAAAGAATATGACTTACTTCAGCTCATAAATGCACACAAATATATATATATATATATATATATATATATATATATATATATATGTATATATACACACACACATATATAATTTATAGAAAAGCATATATGTTTGGATTAATCTAGTAATTAATTTTTGCGGTTTTCTTTGTTTATAGTTCGTAAATTCATTAGATATTTCTATCGCTCTTTTTATTGAATATTGCATTGTTATTTCTCTTCTTTTTTTCTTTTATTTGTTCTAACAATCTTTTGTAAGTAGAAACTTTGTAACATAAATTTATATATTACAACCAGTAATTTAAAAAAAAAAAAAAATGCATGATATAACAATATCCTATGGTTGGCAGAAAATAATACACAAAGTTGGTTAGTGCAAATGAAAATGGGAAAATTAAAAAAAATAAGTGTTAATTTGCAAATTCTAATTGTGAGAAGTGTAAGCACGTACTCTAACTTGGGCGAAAAGCAAGATTTCAGGCCCCACAATGCACTGAAAATTGTCAGTACCCAACTAATAGCGGAAATTACCCAGTCGCCTCCTTCACCTATTTCTAAAGGTAACCTCGATAACAAACAATTAGTAGTACAAACAATTTTCTCATTTACTCATGTTTTTTTTACGGAAATATAAAATAAATCAATATTAAATTTCCTATTAAAAAGATTGTCATAGATAATTTTAATAGGACAATCTTAGACATAGTACACTGAGCTCTATATTTCAAAATTGATGGTTTCGATCTATTGAATATCTTTATACTTATTTTTCTTTTTGTTTTAAATGTTTGTAGCAGTCTACATAGACCAGGCTTCAATATGAGCAGGAAGTTGGGTTTTATTAATTTTTTTTTTGGGGGGGGGGGGGTCTTGTTGGAAGCCTGTATCTAATAAGCAACAAAAATTTAGTAGCAAAAGTAGTGGGTAACTAAGGAACTGAAGGAAACAGATGATTAGCGGTATTATTGAAATTTCTAAGACTGAAGCATTGGATCAGATCAGAATAAATTGGTGTCCTCATTATTTTAGTTTGTTGTGGACAAATTTAAAATCTCATTTATTTTTGGCAGGTCAAGCTTCAGTTTTAAGAAAAAATACCCAGAAAGCAGAAAACAGAGCTGAGTTTCCTTCATCAAAGTGTGTGATCACAATTTTGCTCACTTTTACATTCATCTTTTATCTTTTTTTTTTTTTTTTTAGCATGGAATTTTTTTTGATGACTCACTGTTATGTTAATTATAAATTTTTAACTGTGTTTTCTTGCAAACAAAGTCTGAAATATAATTAATAATATCATACGCCAACTAGAGGAGAGTTTTTATAATAATCTTCGTTTTGAATTATTCCTAATTTAATAACATTAAAAGAGTGTTTCCTTTTTAGCATGTTTCCAGCTTCCCTCCATAGGGAGAAAATCCGCTGGTGACACGCTCAGTAGGTGCCACTAGAAAAGACCACGTTTCAGAACTGTTATATCACAAAAATAACGGTGTATCAAACCTTCAAATCCTCTTTGACTTTCGTATGCCTCTGCATTTTCTGCCTCCCCGCTCTTTACTCAAGCCCAAAAGCCCATAGCTAAAAAAACTCGGGCATAAATGTGTTCATTTCACATTTTCGGGACATATTGAGGTTTGCCTCATGAAAGGAGTTTTGACAATTTTTGTTTAATTTTTAATAATATATATATATATATATATATATATATATATATATATATATATATATATATATATATATAAGTTTTCCTTTGCACACTAACCATATACAAGGGTGGTTTATTTTCTGCATGAACCATACGATATTGCATAAGTCATGCATTATCCCTAACGTATTTTGAAACTTTGAAATAGAAATAGCTAATGTTTTGTTTTTTAAACAACTACTCTCAAAGAAAAGGAAGATTTAAGGCACCACAATGTACAGGAAACTGGCAGTATTCTGAGCAGAAATTACTTACTCAGCTTTCTCAACTTACTTTCCTCGTTTTACTAAAATATATCTTCCAATTACAAAGATTTCCCAGCCATTTTGGAGGTATTTAAGAAAAAATAAAATCACAAAACTGCTCATGTGTGTTAGTCAATTTTTTTCGTAATAATTATTCAATTCCAAACGAAACAAAAATTAAATATCTTAGTTTGGATGAATGTCAAACATCTGGAATTATTTTCAACTGAATCAATTGTTTATGAGTACCCAAACTGAAAATTATGTAAACCAGTTTTATCCATTTTTCTCTAAAACGATTACAGAAATAACCTTACAAAACGAGTTCAATCATTTCCCTACCTTTAAAAAAATGTGCTTGCAAGCCTATTAAGGCAAAAACATAAGCCCTACAATTTGATTTGCACAAGTTCCGTCCAAAAATCCATATTCCGGTGGACAGAGTCTGCTGGTTAACAAATAATCAGACAAAGTACCTTTTTTTCAACAAATTTCATGGAAGTAGATCATTTTTCAGGCCACTAGAGCAGACAAATTATATATATATATATATATATATATATATATATATATATATATATATATATATATATATATGTATATGTATATACAAACATATATATAGGAAATTATCAAAAAAGGTGGAAGGTCAATAATACAACAGGTACTTTTACACTATTTAACTTCCCTACATGTTTCGTGCCGCTTTGGTGACTCTATTAATTTTAATTTCCAGATGAAGTATAGTCATAAAACCTTATTAAAAAAAGGAAGTCTATTGCCAGCCATCTTACTAGAGCACTGGAAAAATGTACAACATATTGTAATAAATGGAAATTAAGGTTGAATAGAGAAAAAACTGAGGTTATTCTCATTACTCGAAGACCTAAAGTATACCTTGAAGTAAAGATTTTCGGTAATTCTATCCCATGGGTCTAAGAAAGTATCTTAGAGTAAATTTGGACTCCAAACTGATTTACACAAACCATATCAACATTCAATGTGATAAGGCTGTTGCTATAATGCAATCCTTATTTCCTGTAATGACTAGAAAATCAGGATTAAGCATGATTAACAAAATACTTATTTATTACTTATACATTAGGCGTACGTTACTGTATGCATGTCCTATTCGGTCCATAACATGTGAAACCAACAAGAGAAAATTACAGGTGACTCGAAATAAATGCTTGAGATTCATTGGTTCTTTTCCCCGATGCATATGCCACAAGTTATCATGCATATGCATGAAGTTCTTGACATTCCCACAATATGGCAGTACATAATTACAGACAGAGCACTTCTTTGAAGCACGTCAAAACAGCAAGTATAAGTATATTGCTTAAATAGTTAATCATAATTATTTGTTTATTAAATTTTAACGTCCATTTATTATTAACTACGAAAGCTGTTATTATTATAATTTAGGCTGTTATAATCATAATTATAACAGCCTAAATTATAAGTGTTACAAGTACAAGAGGCTTAAGGATGTTACTTTTTAAGTTCCTGTGTATAGGTTTTTTTTGTGTGTATTTTTCCCTAATAATATATAAGTTATAAAAATAAAATAGGTATAGGTAATTCAGATTAGATATAAAAGCCATAGCTTGGATACTTGTATTACTTTGATTGTAAAATATGTTTTATTTGTTAATATTTTTGGACAATAAAATTCTTTTATTTATTTATTTAAAAAAAAAAAATCAAAAAGAAACCTCTCTATTTTTGTCAAATAAAATAATGAAAATATATAAAGGTGCTGTATTTCAGTTTATTTATTTCCCTTGTTCTTTCTATTTTTAATGATGTGGATGTTTTCCTTAATCTTTCTTTTCCAAATAATGAAATTTTCAACAAATAATCTTTCACTAATGAATAATTTCCTATTTTTCAGCTCTCTGAGGCCAGGCTCCGTCGAGTCTACCAAGTCGGCACCCGATGTCATCATATCGCACTAAGGAATGAACTTTATTAGAAATAGTAATTGTTTTATATGACGGACTATCTCTTTTTATAATTTTTACAAAGTGTGTGGACTCATTTAGTTATTAAAAATCAACAAAGGTTGTTTTTACAAGAAATCAAATGTATAGTTTTAATGAGGAGCACAAGATGGCCAGTTTACAACCGAAACTCAAGACAATCCACTTTAGAGGTTGTGGTTTATGGAATTTTTACATGTTTCTTTGGTTTATTTATTTAATGTATCTTGGGATTACACTGATCAAATTCCCCCTATCATAAATATTTTGATGCCGAGTTATTTTATGATTTAGTGAAACTAAAAGGGGATACTGCCTATAACAAAAACTAGAAGATAAATTGGAGAACAAAATTCTTGGTTCACCGAGACTTTTTTTTTTTTTTTATGAAAAATTTGCGAATAAAGGTGTTTTTATTAAGTAACCGGAATAATAAGACTTATTGCCTGTTTTGTTTTAAGGGGTAATACTACCTCGTGCGATCAAAATCAAATAAATAATAAAATCATTATAATTCAATGAATAGAAAAAATCCTACCTATTAAAGGAGCTAGTGTACCACCCGATTTGAAAAACATAGTTTTGAGAAAAACTACTTTAATGTTCATTTTTTCCTCTTTTTGAATTTTTTCTTGTAATAAAGATAAAAAAAAAAAAAAAAGGCTTTTAATTTTTAAATTTATTGAAGGAGATGTTAAGGCTTTTTAAAACTTTTCCGCCACGTAAACGCTCTTGGATATAATTTTTGATTAGTTAAGGGAGCATAAAAAAAAGAATCCCATAAAAAAAAACGGTAACAAAAAAATTACAAGGTAGTATTACCCCTTAAGGGGGGGGGGAGGCAGAGGACCTCAAACAAAATTCATGAAATAAATTCATATTAAGCAGAAAAATGTATATTTGATTTGGGAAACGTTTTAACTTTTATTACTACGAGTGATAATGTAAATAAAATTTTAAAAAATATCCAAGTTTTTAACATTTAAGGAATAAATATATCCTCAGATCTCAGGAAAAGTAGCTTTAAAAACAAGAATATCTAGAATAATAACGGACCCCGGGGTAATAATGACACCCCGAAATAATATAACGAGGGTGAAGCCTGGTAGTCTGTTAAGACACTCAAGTATTTTTTTTTTCTACATTTTTTGGCGAGCCAGCTTATTAGCCATTAACGCCAGTGAAGTGGGAGATATTTATGAATTTTGTATTGCGAAGTTATGGAATTTATTTTCTTTTTGCCGAGTGAAATTGTTTTTTTTAAATTTGAATAATGCTAATTGTATAATTGGGAGATAGAGATGAGAAAATATACGCCTATTTGTATACTATAGGTGACACCAATCGATGCCCCCACCGGTCGACCCGCCCAGACCCGTTCCGGCAGGCAGGCGCAGCACAGTGGGGCCAAACGACATTTCGTGTTTCAAAAAAGGCTATAGCCTCTAAATCTTAACCAACTTCAATGAATTTTTTTTTTTTTTTTTTTTTTTTTTTTTTATTGAAAGCTAATAAAACTTAGAGGAACTTCGTCAAGTCAGAATTTTTATTGTTTCCTTTGTTTATTAAATTATGAGAAAGAAGTAAAATTCACAAAGTTTTACAATTGAACATAAAATAACGTTTCATTTTTTATCTAACCTAATATCAGCACTGTTATCGTTGAAATTAAACATTAAAATTCTGATTAGACTAAAAATAATCATCATGGGGTCTGAAAGGAGGACATTTCTCATTGACACAAGGAAACTAATATTTTACTCTAAGGTAATCTAATATACAACGAGATTTTAGTCGGCCATCTTGTGTTTTAAATAATAATATTAATGTCTGATTGACATAATTACAAAACGTTATTAATGTTAATGTTATAAATTTATTCAAATTTTACAATTTTGATTAGTCTTCCAAATGTTTTTGTTTTCTTTAAATTGACTGTTGTAACATTATTTTTCAAAAATTGGTTGCTTTTGGCAGTGTTTTATATTGTTTAAAAATGTTTATACTTATTGCCAATTTGTAAATAATGTATTTTGTTCCAAATTTTTCTGCATCAGACATCTTTTTTAAGAAGCTAATTCTAAAACAAATTCTTGGTTTATCAAAAAACAATAAACCATTTTTGTTTTTTTATTTTATTTTGAAAACCTACTTGGTCCAGTAGTTAGTTGTTTCTTCCTTAACCCTTCAGGATTTCGGTCCTATGTAATCCCAAAATATCTTAATAAGGTAATTTTTTTTTCTAAATCAAGTCTGGACTATTCAAGTTCATATCTAAGTCCAGTCAACGTTCAAAGAGGTGACTACAATACAATGTCTCAACAAATTAGGCTGGTTGACCAAGAAGCTGAAGAGTTTAGAAGTGATTACAGTACAGTGTCTCAACAAATTAGGCTGGCCGACCAAGAAGCTGAAGGGTTTAGAAGTGACCAGTACTGGGGAACAACTAACTAGGCTGGTCGAACAAGGAGCTGAAGGGTTTAGAAGTGATTACAGTACAGTGTCTCAACAAATTAGGCTGGTCGACCAAGAAGCTGAAGGGTTTAGAAGTGAACAGTACTTGGGAAAACTAACTATGCTAGTCGACCAAGAAGCTGAAGGGTTTAGAAGTGATTACTGTACAGTGTCTCAACAAATTAGGCTGGTTGACCAAGAAGCTGAAGGGCTTAGAAGTGAACAGTACTGGGGAACAACTATCTAGGCTAGTCGACCAAGAAGCTGGAGGGTTTAGAAGTGATTACAGTACAGCGTCTCAACAAATTAGTCTGGTCGACCGAGAGGCTGAAGGGTTTAGTAGTGTTGACATTACTGCTGCACAAGAAGCAAGGTTAGTATACCATGTAAATCTGCAGCTTGAGCAAAAATAATTATTTCCTAATGCGTAAGTGATAATCTCCAGCAACAAATTTCAGGTAGCTTGTCTGCTAAGGAGGCATGAGGTGTGAGAAAATGAAGTTGCCCGTATTATCAATAATATACAGACGGGGTATATTCATTTTCCTCCCATTCCATATTAAAAAAAATAAATCAAGACATTGAGGTAACAACTGGTGTTCAGCTTTGTTATCAAATTCATTTACTAACACATCTCATGCCTCCTTTATTTTTTTACAAAAAAAATTGTAGCGCATACGTCTTCACGGTAATATGCTTGCAGCTACACTTTTTAGGCTAATATTAAAGGTTTTCTAATGTAAGAAAACAAATGAAACCATTTTTAAAGGGATATGTGTAACCAACAACTAGTTTTCCTGACTAATTTTTGGTTAGGATATTCAGAAACGATCAGTTGGAGGTTGTTCCAGATGTTCGACATTCATCTAAACTAACATATTTAAATTTTGGAGTTAAGGACGAATGAAAAAAAAAAAAAAAATGTAATTAACAGAGATGAAAAGTTTTGGGGTCTTCGTATATTTCCTTAAATATCTCGAAATGAGAAATTGTGGAAGGTGGCCATTCGAAAGCTTACTCAATTCTATATAAAAAAGGTTCTGAAGTAATTATTGATGGTACGATGTGAATCTGAGAAATAACAGCTTAAAAATTTGGAAGTCTTAGCACGGTTCTTTGAGTTCGATTTCCTGTTTTTTATTGTTTGTAGTTTTTAGCAGGGTCTCCCCGTGGTCTAGTAGCTAAAGCCTTAGTTTTTCATGCGGGAGATGGTGGGTTCTATTCCCACCGGCCGCAGGAATTTTCTCATCTCACGGCTCGTTAAGAAAATTCCTCGCTGCCCCTTGGATGTCGGTGCTAAGTGTTTTTAGCAATAATATTAATAATATTAATTTGCATCCTGGTTGCACCCTGGATCTCGGCGCTAATGGCCAAGAATTATGTCGATGCGCCGTAAAAAAAAAAAAAAAAAAAAAAAAAAAAAAAAAAAAAAAAAAAAAAAAAATTTGCCTGTAAAACAAGATACGTAAAGTGAGTAATAACTTTTGGTTGTTTCTAATAGATCTTTCAGAGCGGACGTCAAAGATGCTGAGTGAGTGATTTCCGCTACTTAAGTTAGTGGCGCCTAAAATCGAAATTTTCTTCGATAATACAAAATATTAACTATCTTTATTCCAGACCTTCCAAATGCAAACAAGGGATATTAACATAAACGAACAGTCATTTCTGCTTAGGATACTGTCAGTTTCTTGTGGCGCATTAAACCTTCCTTTGATTTATTTTTTTTTTTCATTGAAAAAAGTAGGGTGTGCTCTATAAAAACTTCAGATTCTTGTAAACATTTTGAATCAATTATAATATAATAATATATATGACCCATTTTGATCTATTACATGTTGCCATCTTTCAGGTGATTTTTTTAATTTCGTCCTCCCAGAACTTCTCAGATTTTTGGGCAATGAACTCCTCTATGTGCGCTTTGCGGTCCTTGAGTGAATTAGTGTTTCCCGTTAAGTCGTGATGGAAAACTATGCCTTTGCCAAAGCTAGACGCTTTTGCTCAACCGCTACCTTTAATTGTTCCAACTGGGCACAGTATACTGCAAATTAATGGTCTGGTTAGGCGAGAGGAGCTCAAAATAAAGGACACCTTTCCAATCCTACCAAATGCACAGCATAACCTTTCTTGCATGTAATCCTGCTTTTGGAGTAGTTAACTTAGTCATTTTGTTTTACCCAGGATTTTTTTCTCACAATATTATTGCACAGGACCCATTTTTTGTCCACATTTATCATCAACCTCCATGAAAATGCGGTCCTATAAATTTGTTTCTGTCAAATTGTGAAGAACCCATATATCACTTCAAGAAACATATCCCACAGCCCTCAAATGATTCTGATGATTTTAGAATATGTAGCCATTATTGACCAAATAAACATGATTTTATAAACACAGAGAGAATTCAATTGAAATATTAACAATGCTACAAACTTATTTTACAAAACAATATAACTGAATAATTAGATACTGTTAAAGAACAAAACTATTTTTGACATGGATATGTCTTAGCTATGCCCTAGTAAGATGCTAAAACTGTAACGGTTTGGCTACGTCCCGACAATGGTACACGAGGGTTCCGTTGCTATGGCCACTAACCAACGTGGTTACCGTACTATCGAAACTGTTAAATTTTCATAGGTTATGATGTAGAATCATTGGACATTAAATCAGTGGAGTTAGTTACAGCGTTTTATAGAGGAACAAGTCAGTCAGGATGTCGTCCGCAGACATATCTATGATACAAGCTTTTTCCCACAGGAAAATTTCTTTCTTCCCCCTACCACCCTTCCTTAATTGCTTTATTATATATATATATATATATATATATATATATATATATATATATATATATATATATATATATATATTTATTGGCCACAATTTTTGTATCAAAATATATAATACCTCTATTATTTTTTGTATCGTGTATATATATATATATATATATATAAATAATATAGAGGGCGAGGTTAGCTCAGTTGTATTGCCAATAAGTTTCTCATTTTCTTGCCTTCTTTTACTAAAATACTAATTTTACTCATAAATGCAATTTAAAACAAAAAACAACCAATTAAAAAGTGAATTAAACAATCACAAAACCCCGTTCAAAAGAACAAAACAAACACTTCTACATTTTTAGGCACTTATTTCTTCGATTGAAATTGTCCCATCGAAAATTGTTTAGATTCGGAATAGCTGAAAAATGAAGAAGAAAAACTAACATTCATGTGCATAATATACATTAAACGTTTATTGTATAAATGGAGATATAATATACATATGTTATAAATACACAAATAATATACACATAATCGAAATATGCACATAAAAGCATAGTGGGATTTCTAGGCTATGTGACATGTGATATTTCAATTCTGAGAGAAAATATATGTATACATACATATTATGTATGTGTGTGTATATATATATATATATATATATAAAACAATATATAAAAAACAAATTATAGTCATATATATATATATATATATATATATATATATATATATATATATATATATATATATATATATATATATATATATATGACTATAATTTGTTTTTTTGAACACAGCAATAATAAATAGAAAAGTTTCAGAATTGTTATTTATGAAGAACATTTAAAGCCATTTTAAATATGAAGTACATGTACAATGGGTTATACTAATATTAACCAGTATTTATAATAATAATATAACCCAAATAAATATTAACCCCTTATTTATCATTTCAGCCTTGTTCCTCTAGGGTGGAGTGTCGAGATAATTGCTGTTTCGAACTAAAATACTACTTTTTCCCGATTCTCCTTAAAGGAAAATAGGAAAGTGACATGTAGGGCAATAGATCTTCCCAATCCCCACGCAACACTCATAGTTCAATTCACCAATTATTGACTGGTCTGTGTAAGATTTCACTTCTTATTCTGAAGAGCGTTGGATAGCCAGTCCATAGCGGAGTCGAGTCCTTCACCTTTCACCGCAGAAGTCTTAAAAATCTGGAATGTTCTGTTTTTTAACTGGTCCAAGCCTAGAGCCTGGTGCACTTCTGCAACACTCATGCAGCCTTCCATATCCTGCTTGTTAGCTAGTACAACCAGAATAGCGCCTTGCAATTCTTCTTCCTGTAAAAATAATAATTCGTTTTAGTTATTTATCAAATAAATTATAAAATACCAATAATAATGAATTAAACAATGTAACTAGTTGATAGTTACTGTACATCAGATAATTGACCCAAAAATAGCGTTAACATAGGGCCTCCCCATGGTCTAGTGGCTAACGCCTAAGTTTCTCATGCGGGAGAGTTCGAGTCCCACCGGCGGCAGGAATTTCCTCATCTCACGACTAGCTGAGATAATTCCTGCTGCACCAGGGATGTCGGCGTTAATGGCCCAGAGGTCAGTACGCCAAAAAAAAATAGCATTAACATGTATTGTTGTTGGAGTAACTACCAGGAGTTATCTTAAATTAAGTCATGTTAAGGTCTACTATAATTTTCATAATTTCATGTTAAAGCGCATAATTTTGACAGTGTGAATCTGAATTGATCACTCTAACAACTATGAGATTCTTACCAAGATTTATTGTTTGACTCTCAAACTTCAAATTATGGACCTTAACATGAAATTATCAAAATAATAATAGACCTTAAAATCTTAATTTAAGACGCCTGAAGATGAACCTGGACAGGCTCGAAACATCGCAAGTATAACTTAATGTTTTAAACAATTTTGGGGAGTAACTCCTGCTAGTTATTTCATAAATCCATTGATCCATTCCCACCTTCAACTTACTATGTATTGATGTATGGGTACGCTATCGTTATAAAATGGCAGGACTTTACTACCTCCTACTGAGTGATGAGCATAATTATAATAACAACATTTTCCTGTGATTACGAAGGCAATCACAAATATTCTTGGTTATTACAACTGTAATCATAACCTTTCTGTGATTACGAACGTAATCACATATTTTTCTGTAATTATGACTGAAAAGTTTCAAACACAACACAAAACTGAGCAGGAGAATTGGAAAACTATTCGCATCAAGATGAGAGTCATAGATATGAAGAGTTAAGACTTTTTCATCCATTGGTATTACAGTAATTACCAGTAAGAATTCAATAATAGTATTCTAATTATTAAAATTAAAAGATGGGATTACAGTAGGAATCATAGAAAACATTTGTGATTACTATTGTAATCACAAAAAAAAGGTATGATTACAGTCGTAATCAAAGACAAAGTTGTGATTACAGTTACAATCAGTGAAAAATGTTGTGTAAAGGTATCTGATTCTTGACCATACAGCACACTAGGGGGAGAGTGTGGTCATACTGTGCTCCCATTGCCTGATTTTCCCCTTTTGCAGGTACCCATTAAAAAAACAAAAAAAATCAGTCCCGTAACAGGCCATGAGGGCCCTGAGGGGCAGATACTATAGAGGTATCTGATTCATGACCATACGGCACACAAGGGAGTGTGGTCAGTACTATGCTCCGGCCGCCTGATTTTCCCCTTGGCTGCGTCGACTGCTATAGTCATTAGCACCAACCAAGGCACCCATTATTAAATTAATTAAAGGCTGGGTTGGCCTAGGGACGGTCAGGGAGGCCGAATTCAACCCATGAACGAAGACACTAGAAGAAAAAATCTTTAGTGCTTGCTCGGGATTTGAACTCAGGTCTCCAGCTTATTAGTCCAGTGCTCTACCACTGAGCTAACCTCGCCCCACAGGTACCCATTAATAAATTAATTAAAGGCTGGGTGGGCCTAGGGATGGCCTGGGACCCCGGATCCAACTCATGAACAAAGACACTAGAAGATACAATTTTTGGTGCGTTTGAGCATATTAGTCCAGTGCTCTACCACTGAGGTAATCTTGCACCTTTTTTTCTAATATTGTACTCAAAGTCAAACATTATTTATTTATTTAATGGAAATAGGAGTTTTTGTTATCAGTGTTATACGTCAGTACAAAACTTCAAAATGCGGCCCAATGTGCCGGAATTCGGAATAAAAATGAGTACCCTTGAAATTCACAAGCCTAACTGATTGCCAGTTGAAGTTTGTAAGCTTTTGCTCGGTTACCGAAGGGGGGAAGTAAAAGGTAAAGGATAGTCAAACTCCGATGCATAGTAGGGCCCAGTACAAGGCGAGACACCCTTACTCCGAAAATGCGTTGGACCTGTTAGTCAACACGTTAAAGTTGGTGGAATTTTACGATTATCTTGGATCCTATGGAATATTTTTCATTCAATTCTGGACTTAGTCAAAATGAATATTTCACAAGTAGAGGCCCAATGGCCATGCGTGCTAAGGCGTGAGCACTCTTTGCCTAAGGTTGTGATTCCCACAAAAAGGTGGTGGCTTTTCTTTGAAGAAAGAAAAGGCATCAGCCCTATCCTGTCTAGGAAAGGGTGGTAACCTTAGATAACCCTTTAGTGGTAACCTATAGAAACATTTTGATTCATGCCATTGTCAACCTATATAATAAACTTGAAAATAACTCAGTTATAATCATTATACTTCAATATTAATCTGCTTCCAATTTTTTCTTTCACATGCTGAGTTCAGTAAGATGCTTGTTGTGTATCAAAAAATTTGGAAGTATATTAATTTTGTAGTGTTATAACTGAGTTATTATAATGTTTTTTATATAAACTGTGAATGGTGTGATCCGAAACATTTCAACGGAAAATAAAATAATATTTGAAGATCCCTAAGCTGGGATCAGTTTATAGAACTTTGCCTTAAACAAAAGGTCAAGTTTGCTAACCAGCCGAGTCCGTCTATTGGGCACAGTATTTTTTCTTTTTTTTTTTTTTTTGGCAAAATTTGTGCGAAAAAAATCATAGATTTTAGGATTTTCCTTTATAATCTTCCAGGAACATTTTTATAAGTAATTGGATATGGAGACTCAAATGAAACCATTTTCAAGGCGTTAGCTGTGCATTGTGGCACATAAATCCCGCTTTTCAACAAGATGATTTTTCAGAGGGTGTTTAAATTGTTCGGGAAACATCAAAACGTAGTATTAATTGTCTCTATTCCAAGTTTCCCAAAAGACACTAGGGATCAGAACAGAAACACACTAAACCGACTTAATTCCTGCGAGTCGGACATTTATTTTTACAGGAATACAAGCATTCTTTTCTTTTGAAAATTTGAACCCATACATATTGAACCATTGCTCTACTATGTTAAGTTCTAAAGAATCTTCTTTGATTATTTTTAAAGACATTAGTCACTATTTTCAAAAGGCTGGGAGACATTTTTAAGCCTCATTAAAGTATAGATTAAATTATTTACTCCTTCTAAGTAATATTTACAACTATAAATAACGAACAAACTAAAGGGATGTTTCTGCAGGATAATCATTTAACACCATAATTTTTGAAAGCGGGGATCTAACAATCCATATATGTAACTGAATGAAGTGATACTTTCCTTGAAGTAATAAAACAGGTAATTGAGGCGTCTAGAATCAAAATAAGACACATCACTACTTTTACGATTTTAAGATAACAATTGATTTTAAAAGTTCAAAATGTCCTCTATATACTGGTAAAGAAAAGGATTTTCAAAACTCAATAGATCATGCTGTTTTTTAATGCTGAAGTGAAAAGTTGGCTTCAAAATAAAACATATATCAGCGAATTTTTAAATTAATTGACACATTAAAAATAAAAATTCCTTCAAAATAGATAGTGTAACAGATAAACTTCTCAAATTTCTCAAAAAAATTCTTCTGAGACACTTACAACTTTAAAGAAAATTATACAAGTGTATGATATTAAACATAATACTTGTTCAGTTTTTGGTGTTTCCTGAACAAATTGGTTTCAATGATGTGTCTTGTTTTGATTCTAGACGCCTCAATTCATGAAGGTAGTAAAACACTTTCCAATAGTTTCATATCTACTACATATTTGTCAAATACCACCTACTCACTCACTGACCTATCATCGCCCTGCCCAAACCAAACGACAGAAAAATTTGAAATTTTTGCATGGGCACTCCCTTTAGGATGTAAACACTCGCTAAGAAAGAGTTTTTTTAATATTCAAATTTTTAAGTATTTTTAGGGGGGTTGAATTTTTAGTTGAATTTTAAAGAGAGCATGCACGCCTAGGCAGCATGTGTTGCGAGGACGATAACAGGTCAGTCGTATCTATTTTATGATATTAATTTTATTTGCGGTTCATTTTAACTATAATGGCAGACCTTGAATTACAAGAAATAAACTGTGTTTTTGTCCCACATAGAGTTTACGCTATACCTGGTGATGGTCTATCCGAGGTAATAATGTCCCGAATCCTTGCACAACATCCCCAGTCAGAACACTTCCTGGTAATGCTCGCCAATATAAGGGGCAAATGACATCTTGGTACCATAAATTTTTAAATTTTTATGTCCATTTATTATTGACAACGAATTTTACCTGTATTAGTTAAACTCCTGTTACTGGTAACCTATACATAACGGGTAATCTCTAGGTTATCTGTTTCGTGACACTGGTCCGGAGCGCCCCAGTGTCCAGAAACTTTATACTTTGATTACCATCAATTGATGAATAACTTTTAGGATGATGGGAACTGTGCCATAATAAACTGCACAAAATTTTGATGATACATTATTTAATGCAATAAAAAACTTCTTATCTGCCGTGACGAAGCACAGGTATTCAGCTAGTAGTTTATAAAGAAATAAATTTTATAAAAGTGGATGTGTGCTCTTAATTAATGAATAAATAAACATTTCACAATAAATTATAACTAAAATGTTGTCAAGATTTGAGAAAAGCCCCAAAAATAGAAAGACTGTGGGGATCAGTTACGCTAGTCTACACAAGCTTAATATTGGGTTGTAAAATAAGTATGTAGCGTTTTTTACTGATGATTTCAATAAAAACTTCAGATTTTTGTAAATATTTGTAATCAATTATATATGAAGCATTTTGATCTAAATAAATCACACCCCAGCCACACTCCAATGATTTCTCCCGTGTCTGCAAAAACACGTGGGGACGAGCGTTATTGTAATGGAAAACTATGTCTCAGCGATTAGCCAATGTTGGACGCTTTTGCTAAACCGCTGCCTTTAATTGTTCCAACTGAGCACAGTATACTGCAGAATTAATGGTCTGGTTGGGCGTCAGGAGCTCAAAATAAAGGACACCTTTCATAGCCCACCAAATCACTTCATATACCCCAGGACTTTTTACTCACAATATTATTGTACAGGACCCACTTTACATCCCCTGTTATCAACCTCTTTAAAAATGGATCATTAACATTGCGTTTCAGGAGGAACGTGCAAATGGAAATGCAGTCCAATAAATTATTTTCCATCAAATTGAGGGGAACCCATATATCACTTGGAGAAACATATCCCGCAGGACATCATTGTGAGAACGAGTACTAGTCAATTGTCACAAAGCCTGCTTAGTGAGAACTTATGACAAGTTCTGAGCTTGTGTAAACTAGGCATTAAGTAGGGACATCAAAAAAGAAGAGAGCCGATAAAAACTTTTTATCTTCTTAATTATCCTAATTTATGTGGAGAACATAGGTTAAAGAGGACACCTTAATCACTTTTGGGAGGCCCAGTGGTCAAGCGCTGTGTTTAATGGGGCCCATAGACAACCAACTTGGTTGTCAACCTCGTTGCCAACTTGCCATGTCAGAGGAGATGTTGCACGTCTGTGGGCAGGTTGGCGGTTGGAGTAAATGGTTGGTTCAACGGTTGGTGTAGATCAAATCCGTAGGCGGCGCCTCATGTTGGCAACCTTGTTGAAGCGTCTGTGGGGAAGTTGACTACACTGTTCACAACCTCAGGAGTGAACTGTAGTTTGGTTGTCAGAGACGCGAAGTTCACTTAATATATTTGAATGAGAAAACTCAGGACGTTGTAAGTACCGCTCTTTTGACCACAATTTTCTTTTCTTTTCTTTTTTTTTTTTTTTTTTTTTAAGAAACCATCATCCTCACACAATTCCTTTAGAACTATAAAAGACAATACGGGATCGTAACTCATTTTCTCCCAAGCGTGTGTTCGCACCAGAACTGATCAGCAAATGAAGTTGGCAACAACAAGTTGACAGTCTGTGGGCAACCAAGTTGGCAACAAGGTTGACAACCAAGTTGGTCGCCTATGGGCCCCTTAAGATCATGGATTGAATTCAATTATCACAGGAGTCGGAGGCTTTTCTTTCGAAAAAGGGCCTGACTAGAAAGCTGTAAAACACTTAGCAAAAATCTGTGTTACGTATAAGTGGACATTAAAATTTAAAGAAATAATCACTTTTGAGTGTTAAGGCGTGAGCACTTAACACTCTGTGCCAAGGGTTGTGGGTTTTATTCCCACTAGGGGTGGTACCTATTCTTTGGGAAAAACATAACAAATCAGCCCTATCTTGGCTAGAAAAGGGTGGTGACATATAGATGACCCGTCCTAAAATTCTCAGTAAATTATAATGGTTGTTAAAAGTTAAATAAAAAAATAATTAACTAGAGTAGTGAAGCCCCTATAATTAGGTAAATAATAAGGGGTTAAGTCTGCCAGTAAATATATTATTGTCTTACCTGTTGGTGGAGACCGTCATCACTGGCATTGGTGAGAGTACTGTAGGCAAGCACTTTCGACCTAGACGACCCGCCGACGTTAACAACTTACTCCACCCCAATATAAATACTCTGACTTTACAAACGAAAATTCAGAACTAACTTAACAGTGGCTTGATAATGACATAATTACGTTGAAAGCACTCGCCCACAGTACTCTCAACGATGCCAGTGACGACAGTCTTCACCAACAGCCCCCTATAATTGAAAAATACCTCTTTTTATAAAAAAAAATATTCCTAAATTAGGGAATCGCAATAAATGCAGGATGATGTACTTATCACCAATGGGAGTAGTTGTAATAATGCCAGTAAGATAACAAGAAAATGATAAAAATAAACAAAATATGCAGCCAAAGCTGTTTCGCTTTGTAGTTACCTGGTTGCTATGCTAAGAAGAGCTTTTCATGATGACTTAATTTTAAGCCCTCTCATAAACTAGAGATTCAGATAAGTTTACAGCACAAATAGAAGGAAACTTACCTTAAGCATATAATAAAGTTCATCTTTTGAAATTCCTATCCGATCTTTATCTGCAGAATCCACAACATATATTATAGCATCAGTATTAGAAAAATAACATCTCCAATAGGGCCTGAAACAGTTATTAAATTCATTACAAACTTTATTTTTTATAATGTAATATTTATACCTGCATATAATAAAGATATACAGCTTGTAATAACCTTATGCTTGTCTGTCCACCGAGGTCCCATACTTGGAATTTGAGATTTTTGTATGTTACTTGTTCTACATTAAAACCTATTGTGGGAATAGTTGTTACAACTTCTCCCACTTGTAAACGATATAAAATTGTTGTTTTTCCAGCGCCATCTAATCCTAAAATAAGTATTCTCATCTCTCGACTCCCTATAAGATTTCGGAAGTAGCTTAGCAAACCACCTGAAACAAAACGTATTTACTCTACCTAAAGACATTTTTTTCTAAACGTAATAACATTTAACTAAAATACATCGAGAATTGTTAGAGCTTTGCATTGTTAAACTGAAACTTTCAAATGTTTAATAAAGACACGTATGTAAACAGGTTTATAACCTTACGCCACTTTAGAAAATTTGAAAGAAATAATAAGAAAAGCAACTTTTTTAACGAAATCTAATCTAAACATATTTAAAGCCTTTTTTAAAGCTACTTACCCATATCGTAAACTATTTATAATACTATCTATAGTATATATAAATTCAAAACACTTTCAGAAGACTGTCAACACACCACATGATCGAAGATATCACAGTAGGTAGACTGAGATCTCCGACGACTTAATGATACTCAAACATTTTTTAAAATCAGAAATTCACATTAATATCCAAAATTTCAAATAAATTTCTATTACGAAATAAATTTGAACTAAAATTTAAAGGAAATGTACTTAATAAAAACACTCTCGCAGAATCAGGAGAGAATAAGTATCACGCAATATGTAGATAGCATTGCCAAGAAAATGTCAAATTTTGACGTTTGAGTGTCAAGCTACAAAGTTGATATCTTCTGAGCTGTTTGATGTTTCAAGTTGGGAGGAAAAGGAAAAAATATATATATTGCTATATAACGTAATGTCATAGCAAGTATAACGAGGTATGGCTATGACAGTCAATTTTATTTCAATAAACAATTGTCAAATATATAGATATATATTTTTTTAATTTCAACTGTCATTGCAATTACATATTTTATGAGACAATATATACATAAAGTTTATTACAATATAATCGAATGTAAAAATATTTTACAAATATTCTATTCATAAATTAACATGTCTATGTTATTTATTTACTACATGCAAAACAATTTGTTAAAGTAATTATAGCTCCTTGCCAATGTTTATGATATACTAAAGCTTTTGTTGTTCATAAATAATTTGAGATTCTATTAATTCTGGAGGGCATTAAAATTTTATTCAACTTTAAAAATAATAATAAATTTAAAAATACATGGTTGTCTACTTTTATGATTTATATCTTGATAAGTATTAGCATTTAAGTTATTGTTCCCATAACAATTATTTATTGAGGAGAGGGCCATTCCAAGTCAACTCAACCAATGAAGGTACTGTTTTCAACCTGACCCTCTTACATTTTTTTGAATCCTAATAGCTCTAACAACCCCTTCAATTGAACAATATTTTGTTTATTTTTATCTGCTTCCGTTTTGTTCTATTAATTTTCAAAATATTCTAAAAAAGGCTTTTTTGGGCCAACCGGAAGATGTTAATTCCTTGTTAGATTGAGTTCTATTTCAGCTAGAACAGTCAGTGTAGGCTCATTTTTTCGCTAATTAAATGGAATTTAATTTGATATACAACAAGACCTTAATTCTCGGCATTAATAGCCCAATAGTTGATACGCCGTTAAACACACAAAAAAAAACAAGACCAACTTATTACAAATTTTACTTTTCAAACAAGTTTTTGAAAAATTGTACATAATGCTTTTTAAAAAACTGTACTTTTAAAATTTTGAAAAATAATATATTTCAATCTTCAGTTCACTGACTGCTGTTAGTTTTATTATGGTATGGCAATGGGATCATTTTATAACATAATTTTGACTTTATAATTGTCACTGCGTAGTTGATAAAAATTTGGTGAGTGAGGGCTTTTGTATTGTAAATTCAGCAATTAGCATCCCTGATCAAAATTTGAATTTTCTTCAGGCAAAACTAAAATTAAAGGGGAGATTTGATAGATATTGCACAATTACCAGAACCCACAAATTCAATGAAAAAACATGTGGTGGTTTTATTGCTTGTGAATATGATGACCAGTGGTGGCTGGCATATGTACTGGACAAAAATGAGGAGATACAAAAATCCCTCACTCACCAAATTGCTGGCAAATGAAGGGACACGCAGCGCCCAGTAAACAATGTTTATCCGTCTAACTCCCCCTGTACGCTCGCCAATCTCTTCTCATCTTGGCCTACTGTTCAATTCTTTCGTCTCTCTCATCATCCTGTGTCTAATGTCCTTTACATTGGTAATGTTAAACTAAACTAAAAAAAAAAAGAAAAAAAGATTTTTTTCTTCTAGTGCCTTAGTTTATGGGTTGAATTCGGCCTCCCTGACCGTACCTAGGCCAACCCAGGCTTTAATTAATTTATTAATGGGTACCTTTGTGCTAAAGACCCTAGCAGTCAAAGCAGCAAAGGGGAAAATCATGTGGCCGGAGCATAGTTCTGACCACACTATCTCCCTAGTGTGCCATATGGTCATGAATCAGATATCTCTATTATAGTATCTGCCCCTCAGCGCCCCGTGGCCTGTTACGGGTCTGATTTTTTTCAATAACATTAGGCCGGAGAAGCAACATACAGGGCTAATGTGCCCACAAGTTAACTTGTGAAGCGTCAGAGGTAAGGTGAGTGGAACACGAGTTATCTCATCTGGGTTCCTGCTAGTTGAGCACAAGCTAACTCATTCGAGCATTTTGATGACATTTTTTAAGATTCAAAGTCGAAAACTACTTATAAATTTTCTTATATTTATGTATTTAACATGTTTATCTTACTCCAAAATTAATTTACTTTCTTAAAATTTGGATATAAAGTGAAATTGAATAAAACAATTGAAGCTAGTTTTACAAATGAGAACCAATGACTGAAAAACTAATTCCTCTTCCTTTTCTTCAAAACAGTAATATGATACTCCCTAAACATATTTTAATTTATTACTCAGATATAATGGCATAATAGGAGGTCAGGTGGCCGTTAGCACCTAACAATCCGTACCAAGGGTTGTGGGTTTGATTCCCACTAAGAAACTGGTGGCTTTTCTTTGAAAAAAAGAAAAGGCATCAGTCCTAGCCTGGCTAGAAAAGGGTGGTGACCTCTAGATAACCCGTCCTAAAATTCTGAGTTAATTATAATGGACGTTAAAATTTAAATAAATAAATAATGGCATAACAACAAACTACTGCACAGTGTTCCAATTCCCTAGCCATTGATCATCTTAAAATCATGATATTGAGCATTAAACTAAGAAAATTTCCTCGATTCTGACGATGATTTTTGTATTAATGTAAATTTTTCTTTGTGGATCCTGGAAAATCCTAAGGAAAATTGGAATCCTCTCATATTGTGTAATATACTAGATAATTAGCCGAGAGGGAACATTTTTAAATTGCTACAGTTTCTGAGGCTATTTCAGATGATTCCACAACAAGATGATTTACCTCTTTAACTATTTCCTCTTTCTACCTATTTGATTCCAATAAAGACTAGTGGAAATGGTTTTCTGTCTGAGTAATATCTACTCATAACGTATAGTTTGACTATGCTTCCTTTAATAAGGTACAGAATTATCTGGAAAAATCGTTATAATGAACATTTTCTTGTATCAACGTTCTTCAGCTGTCAAAGAAAGGGATGGGTGAAGACAAATCCTTACTTTTGGGGAGTTTACACAATTCATTTTAATAGAGCAATATGAATGAAATTGTGTTCCAATGTGATGTTTGTTGATACATAAGATTTAATCACATTCCAATGTGATGGATACCAATACATTCCATCCTACCATGTTATAATGTGATGGATACTGATACATTCCGTTCAACCACTCCAAAGTGATGGATACCACTACATTCCGTTCAACCATATCCAATGTGATGGCTACCAATACATTCCATTCAACCATATAAAAATGCGACGGATATGATTACATTCCATTCAACCATATTACAATTTGACGGATACGAATACATTCCATTCCACCATATTTCAATGTGATGGATTCTAATAAATCTGTTCAACCATATTGCAATGTGGCGGATACCAATAAATTCCATTCCACCATATTGCAATGTGGCGGATACCAACACATTCCATTCCAGTTTCTTGCATAACAATACACTCCTTTTACTCACAGGAATAATTTACTAACCTGTGCCATTAATGGGGCAAGCTGAGGATAACCATATATAACCCCCACCTGTCAGTTAACTACATAATTGCAGCAAAAATGGTATTAATGAAAAGAACAATTGACAAAAAGAGATTGGAGTTCAGAATTTGAAGCAGGAACTTAAATAATTTTATTCAATTAATCAAAAATAGGGGTTTGACAAGTGAAGAGAATAAGTAGAACAGTTTATTTGTCTGCTATCTCTTCTCTAATATTAATAAAAAACAAATGGAGCATAGAGAGAACAAAGAAGACAAGCAAAGATTATAGTGAAAATTGTTGCTATGTCAACTGAATTTAAATCGTTGCTATGCTCTTTGCTTAGTCAACTAGTCCACTCTGCGTACTTCCCTTTAACCTCGTATGTTCGATTTCTTCGCTACGCTCTTTGTTCTATCTATGCCCACTCCGTTTGTAGCCTTAGACTCCTAGGTCCAGGCATAAGATGCTAAATTAGGCTCCTACGTCCAGGCATAAGATACTAAATTAGGCTCCTAGGTCCAGGCATAAGATACTAAGTTAGGCTCCTAGGTCCAGGCCTATGCCTAAGATACTATGTTAGGCTTCTAGGTCCAGGCATAAGATACTAAATTAGGCTCCTAGGTCCAGGCCTATGCCTAAGATACTATGTTAGGCTTCTAGGTCCAGGCATAAGATACTAAGTTAGGCTCCTAGGTCCAGGCATAAGATACTAAATTAGGCTCCTAGGTCCAGGCCTATGCCTAAGACACTATGTTAGGCTTCTAGTCCAGGTGTGGTCCTATGTCTAGGCCTAAGATACTATCTTAAGCTCCTAGGCCAAGGCCTAAGATACTATGTTAGGCTTCTAGTCCAGGCTTAAGTTCATGTGTTGTGATCCTATGTCTAGGCCTAAGATAATATCTTAAGCTCCTAGGCCAAGGCCTAAGATACTATGTTAGGCTTCTAGTCCAGGCCTAAGTTCGTGAGTTGTGATCCTATGTCCAGGCCTAAGATACTACGTTAAGCTCCTAGGCCAAGGCCTAAGATACTATGTTAGGCTTCTAGTCCAGGCCTAAGTTCGTGTGTTGTGATCCTATGTCCAGGCCTAAGATACTATGTTAAGCTCCTAGACCAAAGCCTAACATACTATGTTAGGCTCCTAGGCCAAGGGCTAAGATACTATGTTAGGCTTCTAGTCCAGGCCTAAGTTCGTGTGTTGTGATCCTATGTCCAGGCCTAAGATACTATGTTAAGCTCCTAGGCCAAGGCCTAAGATACTACGTTAGGCTTCTATTCCAGGCCTAAATTCATGTGTTGTGATCCTATGTCTAGGCCTAACATACTATGTTAGGCTTCTAGTCCAGGCCTAAGTTCGTGACGTTGTGATCCTATGTCCAGGCCTAAGATACTATGTTAAGCTCCTAGGCCAAGGCCTAAGATACTATGTTTCAACCCTATGTCCAGACCTGAGATACTATGCATGGCTCCTAGACCCATGCCGAAGATACAATGTTAGGATCCTAGGTCCAGGCCCCTCCACATCCTAAAGTGTTGCTAAAAGAAGAGGCTTTGGTCTTGATGACCTAAGCTACAAATTAACCATAATCAAAATTAAAAATAAAATAAAATCAGATTGCAAATATAAAAACTTGACTATTCAAGATGTTGAAACCATGGACAAAACAATAAACATACGTCATCTGGGCCATTAGCGACAACATCCATGGCGCAGCTGGGAATTTTCTCTATGAGCCCTCAGAAGTGGTAGCCACTAGTCCACGGGGAGACCCACCAACTGATATTCTTCAATTCCTTAGATTCAATTGATTGATGTTTACTGGCCGTATTTGTTGTTATATTGCTACAGAAGTCAGTCTTGGTTGTGGTCATCTCCAGAGAAAAATGTGTTGTAAAAATAAACTAAATCAGTTTATTAGGAGAGGGGGATTACTGCAGATTGAAATTCCTAATTTGCTCATACCGGTCGTAGCCATCTCCCACATGAGAATCCAAGGCACTTGCCCTAGACCACGGGGAGACCCACCAACTGATATTGTTCAATTCCTTAGATTCAAGAGAGATGTATGCACTATATTTTTGACAGGTTAACTATAGTCTTCTGAGCTTCATGCAGAATATTTACTTTTAGGAGTTTGCATTTCCGTAAAATTAAAGTGGTTATTACCACCGAACCTCAGAAGTCCTTCCTTTACCACATCATCTCCTTTAAATGCTTTACCTTCTAAAAAAAATAGAAAGTGAAGCATAGTAGGTTTTGTGTTGTTTTTTTTTTTTAATAAACAATTTACTTTGAAAGATACAGTAGAACTTGGATAATTCGAACCCCTAGGGACCGATAAAGAAGTTCGAATTATCCAAAATTGGAATTACAAAAGTTTTTGAATAAAAAGGGCTAACAACTCGAACTTCATATTTTCACATTTTTTAATTTAAAAAAAATACATTTTATTTAGAGAAAAATAAACATTTCATGAATTAATGATTACTTACATAAGTAATGAATAATTTATCAAAAAAGTAAAAATAAAAGACTATTTTTTTGAAAAAAAAAAAAAAAAAAACTCATATCCATAGGCAAGAAATTTTTCTTTATTTTTCAAATAAGTTGGTAAAGTGTGAGGAGGAATTCCAAAGTCCTTGGCAATTTCAGATTTTTTCTTTATTCCTTTTTCACCTTCTTTAATAGCAGCTATTTTCTCTGACAACGATAAAGTTTTATAACTTCTATGCTTCGACATCTAAAATCAACAACTCTCCGAACTGCACTGTACACACGAAATTCAAGGTACAAACAATCCGTCTTGTCCCGGAACCCCTACATCCGTATCTTACTATCCGCCTTACCCGAGGGATTTAAGATCGACCGCCTCTCTGTCCACTTCCCATTAGAGGCACAGACTCGTAAAAAATTCGAATTATCCAAAATTTTATTCGAATTAACCACAATTTTTTTACATTGTTTAGCCCCTAAATTCTAGGGATCGAGAGAAATATTCAAATTAAAGACGATTTCGAATTATCGAAGTTCGAATTATCCATGTTCCACTGTATTCACTATTTGGAAGAATAAAGAAAAACTAAAAGAATTATTAAATATAAATGGAGATGGAAGAGCGTATCCTGTGCTATTAGAGGCATCTACACCATACACAAATATAGAGATCAATAGTTATTTCAAGTTCTTCACTTCATTTGCCAATATTCACTAAAACATTCTGATCATATGATTACCTTTGTCTGACCAATATACATATTAAAATTCTTTGTGTAAATCTATAAGTTTATCCAAAGATCAATCACCAGCTGTCATTGAATGATGGAACGTCAATTAAATAAGCACATTCATTGAATCAAGCATTCATTAAATTAGTCTTCTAGTTTTGAATCATATAGAGACCTCTAATAAGGTAATGCTTACCAAATTTAGGATTCACAATATGGCTCCATCCCATCATCTATTTAAAATCTAACAATATAGATATTTTAAAGATAAAAGATAAATTCTAATAAAAAAATGGTTGAAACTTATTTTATCATACTTTATCCATAGTTTAATAAATTAAAAAGTACATTATTCAAACCATGATTTACTAAAGTTCTTAAATAAAGTTTTTTTTTCTTTTCTTCTTGATTCTAAACAACTGGTGATGCAGGACTTCAAACCCTAGCCCTTGTGACGGAAGGTTACTCTTTTTAAAAAGTAAATATATAGCATTTCTCATAGGAATAAATAACTTTGTATTTTATTTGATTTCAGAAATGGAATTTAGCTCAGATGGGATCAAAGGAAAAATCGATCTGAACTCATTGTCTCGACATTACACTCTCATACACTTTGTGACAAGCTGCCTGTATATTATTGCGCCTGGTTTAATAGTATTTGCCATATTCCGGAATACTATAACATGGTAATTCATTATATATTGTTTATTTAATATTAGTCAAGTGGCCTTTGAAATTTTTAAAATTAAATGTTCTTAGTCCACTTGTTTGAATGTTTTTTTCTCCTTTTTTTCCAATTTTCCATTGAATCAATATGATTTTCCAAACTAATTTTCTGTTTGGGTAGTCAGAAGCGATTGATTCAGTTGAAACTTGTTCCAGATTTATGACGTTCTTCTAATCTAAGATATTTTAATTTTGGTTGTGTTAAGAGATAAGGAAGTATTAGGGAAAAAAATGTACTAATAGACATGAAAAGTTTTCGGATCTTGGAATATATTCTAAAATATCTCAAAAACGGTTGATAAATTGTGGTAAATGGAAGGTGATCATTTGAAAGCTTACTAAATTCTGTGTTTGTTTTGTTCTTTTGAACGGGGTTTTGTCTTTGTTCAACTCATTTTTTAATTGGTTGTTTTAAATCAATAAAATTAATATTTTAGTAAAATATGGCAAGAAAATGAGAAACGTATTCGTAATAGTGTGTTTCTAGACCGAACGTTGAAAAGGCGGGGGAGTCATTTCCGCTTAGAATACTGTCAGCTTCCTGTTGTGGCTGTTGTACTATTTGAGATTCTTCATAAAATATCTTTTCCTTTACTAATTGCACTAGGGATATGAATCCTAAGATGACGCAGTTCCTGCGAGTCGGACTTTTTTTGTATTAGTGTAAATTTTTCTTTGTGGATCCTTGAAAATAATCAATAATATTCTGTTTTGATTCTGCAAAGAATCAAAACAGAATATTATAATTTTCTTAAACATGGGGAAAAATAAGGGAAATCTTCATCCTAGAAAACGTTTAATGTAAATCTGTAGAAGTCAAATTTTAATAAGAAGTGCTCCCTTTTATCATTTTATTGATTACTGTTAAATATTGATCATATTTTAAATTTAGTTAGTAACATTGAAGCAGTAGGACTTTTTTAATATATATAAATTTATTTAAACATTTTCATAATTTATTATGAATTAATTTTTAGAAATGTCTTGCTCCTATCCATTTGTTGAATTAAATGTGATTTCTTAAATTTATTTCAGGGATCGAAACAGTTATATTTTTATCAAAAAAGTTAAAATGGTCCTGTTAAAAATTTTTATTTTATTAGTTTAAAAAAAAAAAATCTTTTTTTAAAGTCTTAAGAGTAAAAGTTATTTAGGTAATCCTAATATTAAGTACATGAAAATAAAAGTTAATGTTAATACTTTCTTCTTTTTTTTCAATGTGAAGTAAAAGTTTTCAGTATTTTAATCAAGAATTTTAGGGTTTTGTTGCTTTACAATACCTGAAATACTGGAAAAAAAGAAAATACACACTTCCATACCTATATTAACTAGCACTTATCCCACGCCTCCAGCCCAGCCAGTCAAGTAAGTGTTAAAAGAGCCTTTTCAACCTTAACGTATATATTAAATAATTATAAATATAATCTAAATTCCACAAACTTACAGGATAAATCATTATTGAAATTGAATTAATTCTTCAAAATAAATTAAATGTTCTTTGATTAAAAATTTATTTTTGTTTATTTACTGAAATAGATTTGTTGATAAAAACCAAAAAATAAACATTAGTAGCTTTAATTTATTCCTTTATACTTTTTCCTATTAAGTATTTTAATAACAATTACTTTAAAACTTTTATTTTTTAAGTTGAAAAATAACAGTAAAAAAACTTTTTTAAGAAAAGTTTAAACCCAAAAAGTTATTTTCGAACTTTTACTTTTTTAAAATGGAAATAAAATTAAAAGTTTAAAAAATACGTTTTGAAAATAAAAATTATTTTCGACCTCTGGTATATTTCTGTTATGAATCAATTTTTTTTTTTTGTGTTTTACTGGGTGCATATTTTTCCATGAATGCTATTTTAAAATTATCGTTATAAATAATAAAATGATTGTCAATTAGATAAATTTTGCAATGCTCCTCAATGGTGGGGATGACAGAGAGCTGATCTTCCCAGGAACCTGTTGGCCATTGTCAATTTGTTTTCAAGGGCAGGTTCAAAATCATTCTCTCCTCATCTGGGCGAATGTAAACACCAAGCAGAGCTTCTGATTTATTCTTCTATCCCTTACTTTTATACTTTCATTAAATCGACTCTTTGCTCTCGATTCCCGGACATTATATGTTAATTATCCTATTACAAGTATCGTAATTGAGCCTAGAAAGGAAACAGATAGCAATGTTTTTGTTGAGTTCATCTTTTGACAGCTTTTGGACATGTGTCAAAATGGATTTTTTTATTCCTAGCGTAAGGTAAGAATTTTATGAGAATTATAGATAGATGGAAATAGATCCTAGAATTAATTAATTAATTAAATTTTTTTTGTTGTCTTTTGATATCAATATTTAAATTCTTCTATCACAAATTTATTTTCTAAGCATACAATTCGAACATTTATATATCTAGTTTAATACAACTTTAAAAAAAGGAAAAAAAGAACTTGGAAACTTTAGAAAATAAGAAAAATTGTCTTTCTGTACATTGAATATAAAACAAATATTTTTATTTTTTAATTTGACCATTAGCTCTTTGTTTGATGTAATTGTCCATTCTTTTAAACCTATAAACATTGATATATGAAAAACAAATTAAGAATATGATAATAATAATTTGGCATTTATGCAAAGAAAATATAGTAAAGTTCAGATAAAAAAAATAACGATAGTATTGTATATAATTTACTTGTTCTGTTCAAGGTTCCTGGATCCATTTTTATGTGTGTTTTTATTACCTTTTGAAGGCATGTAGTTATTGAGGGTTCACTCATGAAAGAATTATTGAAATATTTCTTAAAATCTTCATTAATCCTGAGTACTAGGTACTGAAAATCACGTCCATTGCAATTTATAAACATCTGCATGTTTAATTTTAATGTTTTATCAAAAATCTATATGTTTTTGTGTGTTTGAATGTGTGTATATATATATATATATATATATATATATATATATATATATATATAAATTAAGTGAAGATGGAGATGTTAGCCATTGCAGAGATACGAAGACAATTTATAGTTGGGATTCGGCTAGGAGAAAGAGCCGAATCCCAACTATATATTGTCTTCGTATATAAATTAAGATTTGAAGATATGTTTCAAAAATTCTGTCATGAGGGCAGCCTCAATAGCTACATTTCTTTGGAAAGTGCTAAAAGGATTCCAAAAATTACTGAAAATTTAATATTTTATTTATTTAAATTTTAACATCCATTTTTATTAACTAAGAATTTTAGGACGGGTTATCTATAGGTTACCACCCTTTTCTGGCCAGGATAGGGCTGATGCCTTTTCTTTTTCCAAAAGAAAATCCACCAATTTTTTTTTTAAATAACCATTCTATTGATTTGGAAAATACCCTGCAATTGCACAAATAGCCTACCATTTACCAAGTTATTGTTTGAGTAAAACAATCTATAATTACCGTGCAAATTGTATGTTTTCTTTGAATCGAATCAGTCATGTGTATTTCCTGCTTATTCTAATGCTATAGAGGTCTGCGGGAATGAACTTGATGCTCTTCAATAGTTCCAAACCATTCTAATAAGACTAGTGTAAACATACATTTTGTTTAATAAATATCTGTTGTTTCAATGTGGAGGTGGATAGGTGTTAAGGCTGAAAAATAAACGTCTATATGCGAGAACTGTGTAATCTTAATGAGTTTCCACATCAGGTTTATTCTTAGTGTGATTTGCAAAGATTATTATAAAATCTCTCAGTAACATGCTTTATAACTTCTTGCTTTTAGCAATTTCTGAATGAATGTGTATATGCATCTGTTTCCTAACACGATACGATTTGTGTGTTTTTTATGTGCCTGCACCTCATAATTTTGTTAGGAAAGTGTACATGATCGACAAAAATGGCAGCCACTTTTTGGATTCAACACACCAAAAAACAAAATTGTACATGCAGCTAATAAAAAAAAAAAAATGACTCTTATTCTTCATTCCCAGACTAGGAGGGCTCTTCTCATTTCTTTGGTCAGAGGCCTCGTTTCATTGCCATACTCAACAACCTGTTTTATAGTATCTTGATTACTTTGTTTAATTAAGTCTTTAATTTGTTACTTGCTGACACTAAAAAAAGAGAGATATTTAGTCTAGGAATCTATTCTTCTACAGACTTCTGATATTTTATTTTCCAATCTTCGTCATTATGGCCAGACATATACGATTTGATTCTTTCTCAAATCTGAACTTCTGCCATTTAAGTATTACTTTATTTATATGATATTATTTAATTAATCATGTAAATTGTTTCATTAACTCTAAACATGGAGTTTAGTTATGTAGTTATAATTTTATATTGATGAAACCTTTATTTTCTTTCAGGTATCTTCAATGGTTTTGGGGCGCGTCTGGTGACTTCTGGCAGTCGCAATGGGATATAATTTTGGATACTCTAGGAGAAGACCCTTTCTTGTATTGGGTCTATGGTATGGATATCTTTGAATTTTATCTGAACTAGATCAAATATTTTGAGTCATTTTAAGATAAATTACAGTATTTTTAGTCCGAGAGCCAGTAACCGTTTTGCTATAATATACCTCTTGGGTTGATAAGAAGTTATATAGTTGTTGGCTAAATATTTCGTGGAACACCAGGTACTGCACATTGGGGAAAGGTGCCAAAAAATATTTCCCAAAAATAGAGTTTTATTCAGAAGCCAACAAATTTAGACAATTTTACAACGAATAATAAATAAGGCAGACACTTTTAAGGGGTATAACATGTAAAAAAAAAAAAAAAAAAATTGTATTTATTCTAATATTAAATGAGTGTTTTATTCACGCTGCCATTTAAACCAGAGCAGCTGTAAAAGATCATGTGAGCAAGAACCAATGAGAGCGCAGAGAACAACCACAACTGCCCAGATGATCGGTGCTCTCACTCACTCTTACGCAGTGTATTGCAGTCTATCATAGGCAATATTTATTTTCATGTTTCCTGATAATTAAACCACACCAAAGTGTCTGCCCTTTTGTAATAATTTTCAGACGCTGTTTAAATCGCAGCGTGGATAAAGCACTTCATTTAATATTAAAAATAAAAACTAGGTACTTTGGTTTTTTTTTTATTTACATTTTAACCCCCTTAAGTGTCTGCCTTATTTATTATTCGTTGTAAAATTGCCTTAATTTGCAATTTTTTTACATTATTGATAGTTGACTTCTGAAAAAACACTATTTTTGGGCAATATTGTTTTGCACCTTTCCCCAATGCGCAGTTCCTGGTGTTCCAAGGTATGTCCAGGAAACACATTCTTACCTTCTTATCTACCCAAGAGGTACATTATAGCAAAATTTCAAGGTGCATAAAACACTTCATAAAAAGTGCGTTACCAGCTCTCCGACTATTTGTAATTTTTCAAAAAATAAAAAATTGAGGTAATTTTGATTTTAAAATCTCTGTGGATTAATGATGACAGAGAATTTGTCTAAATTTTTCGAAATAAAATGAAATGTTTATCCCGTAAATGTTGATTAATTAATCCACATAACTGCTTATTGGTATATTCAGCATTTGACCTGCTGAATGTTCATCTGAACATGCGTAAGAAAATTATTGTTACATTAACTTATATTTAGGGGATGAGGATAGCTCAGTGCTAGAGCACTGGACTAATATGCTGGCTGATCAAAATTCAAAACTCAAATGCACTAAAGATTTTATCTTCTATTGTATTCGTTCGTGTGTTGGATTCAGGTTCCCAGACCCTTGGACCACAAATCCCACCCAGCCTAGGGCCCAGGTTGGGTGGGATTCAGCCCCTTCTTTGCAGGTACCCATTAATAATTTATTTATTAATGGGTATCTGCAAAGGGGAAAATCAGGTGGCCAGAGCATAGTACTGACCACACTATCTCCCTCTGTGCCTTAAGGTGAAGAATCAGATATATCTACAGTATCTGCCCCCCGGGACCTCATGGTCTGATTTATTAGCATAAATATGGTTTAGCGATGACTAAACTGAAAAAAAAAAGTTACAAAAAAGTGTCTGCTAGCATTCGCGCAGGTGTGGTGACCATGTACGAAAAAGAAGACTGTATGTTATGCAGTATATTACTTAGGTTTGTCGGGTGGACCTAAAGCATATTTATGTTCCTGAATTTGAGCAGCAGGCTGTAAATGAAATTATTGATTTTTTTTTTTTTTTTTTTTTTTTTTTTTAAATGTACTAAACAGATTGTTCCTAAAATCGCTGGCTTATTTTGTGCTCCTTACATTTTTCGCAAACAAATTGCTTATGATATATTTTATTTATGATTAATTGAATTTCACAAAATTTACTCAAGTTTTTTTGACCACTTTAGTGCGTTAATCTGCTTACGATATTGATCGGAAGACACAATCGGGTGGTGAAGAGAAATATCCATGTTTCAGGTCACAAAAATGCTGGTCGTTCAAATTTGTATTGTGACTACTTGAACATAAACATAAATTTTGATATATAAATTTATTATCATGATCTATGAGTTTTGAAACCTAAAATTTCATATTTGGTACTTATGGATTGTGTCATTTAGTCAACGTCGTTAGTGGGTTTCTTCAGTATGCAGGAGGAAATGTGCAAAAAGTCACATAGGATTATAAGAAATTTTAAAAACTTTGTTTGTGTGTTTTTTAGGATCTCTTGTGGAAACATTCTTAGTCTACTGGTTGGTTGGAGCAATATACACTTTTCTTGATTTGATCGATAAACCAGGAATGTTGAAAAGATATAAGATTCAACCTGGCACCAATGAGCCTGTTGATAAGGATAGACTGATTAAAGTAATGATTATTTTAATATTTTACGATTGAATATACAGTGAACTTCTTTTTTTGCTTTATTTTCTTCTAGTTCAAAGAGATCTCTCCTAGTGTTGTCAGAGTTATCAGCCACCAAAGAAAAATATTCAAATGGTTCTTCGACTGATAATATGGGATGTTCTCTTGATCAGTTACCAGCCCCCTAACTAAAACACCCAAATTCATTTAGGTCGTTGACTGTTGGTGATGCGAAGGTAGAAATTGTCAGGGTTCGGTCATTGTTTCTTTATAAAACTACATTTTACATGTGAAAATAGGTTTTATTGTTTGCCGACGTTTCGGCTTGAAATTCAAGCCTTCATCAGGGCTGTAAAACAAGTAGGACAGAGTTAATACTAAAGGCATTACCCCTATCCTGGCTAGAAAAGGGTGGTAACCTATAGATAACCCGTCCTAAAATTTGTAGTTAATAATAAATGGACGTTAAAATTTAAATAAATAAATAATACTAATTTATAAATATACAAAAATATTCAAAAGATAGAAATACAGTATACAGAAAGTATCTGCTATACTTAGAGCTGAAATTAGATGTGGGCAAAAAATAAAACCTATTTTCATATGTAAAACGTAGTTTTATTAAGAAACAATATAATATTGGATGTTTTATTGATGAGTTATGAGCCTCCTAAGTAAAACATTCAAATGGTCCCTCGACTTATAATATGGGATGTTTTCATGATGAGTTGAGGGCTTGTCCCTTCTCAATCTTCTTTGTTCCTCCTCTATTGCCCCTTCCATTATTATATTTAAAAAGAAATAATAATGAAATATAATTTAAAACTGAGCCCTTCAGTTGTTGCAAGGGGCTGTGCCCTCTGGAACTCCAATCCTTTCTGCTAGGAGCCTTGGTAATTTTTTTTAAATGGTCATGTCTTGTAAGGGGTCAACAAAACTTTCCTAAACATGTAACGTGAAAATGCAAGGGAAGTGACGTCACTGGCTCACTTCCCGGAGCGAGGGGGGAATCACTTTCTTCTCGCTTCCTCTTCTGGTCCACTTTCTATTGACTACCCGCTTATATCCTGTTCAATTCTGGTCCACTTCCTGCACAACTCAGGGGGTCACTTCCTCCTTAAATCCTGTTAATTGAGACATATCATAAGTATTTCCTATGAAGGGAAATTTTAATTTGTCTAATACTTCCTCTTGGTGATGATACCTTCCTATATTGGAAAGAAAATCAATTATGTTTAGGTTTGGACTAGTGATGGGATTGTCAAATATGAATGGATCTTTTGAATCGATTCGAATCAAAATGAAAAGATCGATCCACAAAAAAAAAGATTGTGGAGTTCAGATCGATTCAAAAGATTGATCTTCAAGGCTCAGAATATCTATCTACGATATGGATGTCTCTAGTTTGGACTTGAGGAAGTAATAGACAAATTATAATTTCCCTTAATAAGAAATAAATGGAGGCATGGTGGCCGTGAGTGTTAACACTTTCGGGCCCAGCATTATGGCATATGCGTCCGAGAGATGTGTTCTGTGGGCCCAGCGTCATGGTGTATGCGTCAGCAGCTAGCTTGGCTTTCTTTCGATCCCCACTATGCCGGGCCTTATTCTACACGCTTCGTATTTGATTTGGGACCTCATTACGTATTCCCGGTTAGGTTTGCGGGTCTGGTATCGTATGATACTGAATCCGCCCGAAAAATTCCTTAAGCGGGCCCACTGTCGTAGCGCATTGGACATTTTACTAAATTGTAATTAATCCACTAAAAGTACATCATTTTAAAAGTTTCTTCACTTATTTATTTTTTTGAAAGAACTATACAAAAGGAAGACTTGGGCCCTGATGAAAATTTTGCTCGTCCTAAAATTTGTAGTTAATAATGAATGGACGTTAAAATTTAATAATAATAATTAATTAAGATCATGGACCTGTGAGGCGGAAGTAGACCAAAAGTGAACAGGCTACTTTGGGGTAGCATTTTTGTTCCTGTATCGTTTCTTTCGTCTGGCAGTTAGAGCTTGGCTCAAGCATGTTTCATACTAAAAAAATGATATTGCAAACAGATGTAAAGGAGGGAGCAATCAGAGTATGAGGGCCCAAGCACTCATTGTGCAGCCACAGTGTGGTGTTACGAACTGTTTGAAATGGTAAAATTTTGGAGAAATCACCCATTCCAGATATCAAGCCAGAGGGAAATTGAACAACTGAGATGTAAAATCTGAGGGAAAATGCTGCAATGCAGATGATAATTTGTCAACATGCTACCAACTATCCTGATAAAAAAAAATAGAGAATTTATTTTCTTGCATTATTTATGTTTTTGTAACTGTTATTTAACTTTGTAATTTTAACTAGGGCCCACAATTATTGAGTAGAGAAGTTAAATAATTGATAACTATATAAGTTATTTTCTTGTTTTAGGTTATCTGCACAGTTTTATTCAATCAGGTGATAGTTGGTTTTCCGGTGGCCATTGCTAGTTACAGGATAATGGAGTGGCGTGGAGCACCTCCTCTCCGAACGCTACCTACCTTCCATTGGGTGCTTGGCGAATTGGCATTATTTCTAATTGTTGAGGAAATTGCTTTTTATTACTCTCACAGGTTGTTCTTTTTTTCACAAAACATTTATATTTTAATTAGTTCTGCTTTTTATATAAATTTAATATGATCAAAGACATGAAATAGTTTCCATGGATTATATGATAGTGTAAAAACAAAACACAAATTCGTATCATTACAAGCCATACTGTATACAAAATAAGACCCACTCTGGCTTTTTCTATAAAAAAATCTTTGTAAGAAGTTTAAAAAAAATATATGTTAGGGGGAATTGTATTAATTTTACTCTGAAAATTTTATCCTCAATTTTTCTTTTTTAGGCTTCTTCACAGTCGTCATCTTTACAAATTTATTCATAAACAACACCATGAATGGACAGCCCCTGTAGCTGTGACAGCGATGTATTGCCATCCTTTGGAACACGTTCTCTCCAACTTGGTCCCTCCGTTTCTTGGAGTTCTAATTGCTGGAAGCCATGTCGCTACTGCGTACCTTTGGTTTTCACTAGCCGTTCTCAACACTCTCAATGCTCACTCTGGTTATCACTGGCCATTTTTTCCGAGCCCTGAAGCCCACGACTTTCATCACCTTAAGTAAGTTCATATATGCCATTTAACGAATTCAGTTTGACTATGAAAATTCAAAAATTGATTTTTCTTTTGAGCAATAACCGCAGGTTTACTCTATGTTACTTTGGATTTCGTACAATGGGATGAACGTGGTTTTGGAATCGGTGAGAGATATCTAAATAACCATTACGGTGTAGAATACTTACTGACTAAAATAGGATTGTCATAAAAAAAAAAAAAGTTTGATTCACAGGAACTGTTTCAAGTAAAAGTTCAAATAACACTAAAAAAAATTACAAACATTGCGGGAGGATAAATGTTAATCCTCAGTTCGGCCGCAACATTTTGAGGACAGGCAAGGCCACATTTACACGGGATGGAATATTTAATAGTCGCAATTTCCCCACACAAGGTATTTGAAAGTAAAACTCCATTCCATATTTTTTGACAAAAGGAAGCCAGTCCGTTCAACCTATCCTTCAATAAACTTACACTTCATTTGCAGAGGTTTAATGCTTACTAAATGTAGAAGTTTTCCTGTAAGTAATGAATCTATGGAGCCGATGAAAAAATTTGCAAGAAATCTCTGATTCATCGAGAAAAATATAAGTGTGTTATTGGACGTCCAGAAAGTATCTTCTGGGTATGGGTTTAGTGAATTAAATCTCTGTTTTCTTAAAGGAAAGTTTGTCTATTTTATGTTGGCATAATTAGAATATAATTATCTTGAACTGTTTTTGACCAATCCTTTCTTATTCAATACAAACTATGTCTACATTAAAAAAACAGAATATTGGACCTAACTGCTTTTCCCTTCGGAATCAGACCATACTTCAAATGAACCTATTTGAAGGAAGTGATGTCTAGAATCACCTCCTAGGTAAGAGTTTCACTACTTAGACCTGAATCACCCTGTTTATGTCCCACTGCTATTTTTGTGATCTATGAGTTGTGAAACATGAAATCCCCCCCCCCCCCCCATGCATGGAGCAGGTTTATTTATTTATTTACGAAAATTCACAACAAAGGCAATTCGCCTAAGTATATGTATTGAAAATATTTCAAAACACACGGAATACATGAAAAGTAGAATTTGTTATACTAAACAGGACAAAAGTTCAATAATGAATAATAAATGTACATTATTCCTACAAAATTATTATTGGATCTGTAGGGTTAAGGAACCTCCCTTGATGTTTGTCTTGGGAGTTGGAAGGTAATTCAGTGTTCATGTGGTGTGTCTGATCCTGTCTGATGAAAGATTCTCCAACTGTTTCTAAATAAAAGCCACTTATCCCTCACTTTATTCAATGTCATTTTTTCTATTAGCTCGTTATTGGCAATTTTTCAAATTAACTCTAAGAATTGTGGGTTTATCAGTTACTTCTGTATTAATATATCTGTACCCCGTAGGTAACGGACACCATGTCCATTTTTAGCATAAATATGCTTTAGCGATGACCAAACTGAAAAAAAAAAAGTTACAAAAAAGTGTCCACTGACGTTCTTGCATGCGCGGTGGCCATGTACGAAAAAGAACACTGTATGTTATACAGTACATTACATAGGTTTGTCAGATGGACCTAAAGCATATTTATGTTCCTGAATTTGAGCAGAAGGCTCTAAACAAAATTTTGCAGAAAGGCTCCCAAGGCCAAAATATATACAAAATTTTGAAGAAGGCTCTAAATTAATTTTTTTATTAAATTCACTTAACACCAAGTTCTTATTGTGGATTTTTTGATCCATATAATGGTATAGGGCACTATGTCCTGTTCTGCCCCATAAATAACAAAAATAAGACAGTGAAAAATAAAATCATGTCTGTTTTCATTTGGGGTAAAAAAACAGACCATGTGGATTTTGTTTACCTATGGTCAATACTTCCAATCAATATATATAAAAATCACGTGTCTGTCTGTTTATCAGTTTGTCTGTTTGTTTCTTATGCAAATTCACACCGTTTGACCGATTTTGACCAAACTTGGCACACAAGGTAAGTCTTGATATGGGGAGTGTCATAGGCTAGGTCAAAAACGTCTACCAGCTGTCTGTCTGTATGTTTGTTTCTGATACAAATTCACACAGTTTGACCGATTTTGGCGTAACTTGGTACACAAGTAGATCTTGATACAGGGAGTGTCACAGGCTAAGTCAAACTTGTCTATCAGCTGTCTGTCTGTATATTTGTTTCCTCACTGGTGTAACATGACATGCCGGGGAACAGCTAGTTACTTATAAATGCTAATAACAATGTAATTTTAATAGTGCAAAGTTATGGAAAATTTGCTCTCCTGAACAAATAAAAATATGTGACATTGTGTCCTTTACCTCGAAGGTAACAGATATTTGCATGTCTTTATTATATTTTCTTCTCTATTCAAATTAAATCTCTTAAGTTAAATGTTTACAGTGAATGAAATGAAATTTTATATTTTTCAGATTCAATCAATGCTTTGGAGTACTTGGAGTCCTAGATCGACTCCATGGAACTGATTTATTTTTCAGATCTATGAGAAATTATGACAGGCACCGAACTCTATATACATTTATACCTGCGAGGGACCTCTATCCTGATGATGTCAAAAAGGAAAAAGTGCTGTAAAAGTAGAAATTTGCACTTTTATAATCTTTAAGCACATTTATGTTACTCAGTCCATATTTTTTAATTTGACTTTTATCATTAGTAAGATATTTTTATGATGTATCATTTGACACATTGATTAGCTATCGGTACGTGTTATCCTTTAGTTCATTACTACTTTTTTTCTTATAGTAAATACCACCCTTCTAGCAATAATAAGCACTCCATTCCTATTTGATACAAAGTCTTAACAGTTCATTGCATTTATTATGGTAGAATAATTATGGTGACAAATATTATATTCTAATGCTTATTTATTATGTGAATATATTGAATATTTATAACTGAGATAATACATTTGGAAGCATGTTACAGATTATATGTCAGTGCATTGGAGTACTGTATTAGTCTGGCAGGTACTTGTGTAGTATACAGGCCCCTGTGATTCGATACCAGTGATTTAGTAACAATTAATCATTTGTTTTGGAGGCCCGGTGTCTGTGAGTGCTAAAGCATATGCACTCCGTGCCTATGGTCGTGGGCTCGATTCCTACTAGGGGTGATGGCTTTTGTTTAGAAAAAAGAAAAGGTGTCATCCCTATCCTGGTTAGAAAAGGATGGTAACCTATAGATAACCCATCCTAAAATTCGTTGTCAATAATAAATGGACGTTAAAATTTAATTAAATAATTTTTAACGTCCTTTTATAATTAACTCCGAATTTTTGGGCGGGTTATCTATAGGTTACCATCCTTTTCTAGCCAGGATAGGGCTGATACCTTTTCTTTTTACCAAAGAAAAGTTATCAGCCCTATCCTGGCTAGAAATAGGTAGTAACCTATAGATAACCCATCCTAAAATTCTTTGTCAATAATAAATGGACATTAAAATTTAATTAAATAATTTTTAACGTCCATTTATAATTAACTCCGAATTTTTGGGCGGGTTATCTATAGGTTACCATCCTTTTCTAGCCAGGATAGGGCTGATACCTTTTCTTTTTACCAAAGAAAAGGCGTCATCCCTATCCTGGTAGAAACAGGTAGTAACCTATATTAAATAAATTTAATTAAATAATGTTTAACGTCCATTTATAATTAACTCCGAATTTTAGGGCGGGTTATCTATCCTTTTCTAGCCAGGATAGGACTGATACCTTTTCTTTTTACCAAAGAAAAGCCACCACCCCTAGTGGGAATCGAACCCACGACCCTTGGCATGGAGCACGTATATACTTTAAATTATACATATTAAACTTTATTAATAATGTGTATATCCTTTCATACGTATCTAGGAAATAAGGTTATGATATTTAAAAATTAAATCATATGATCATTAAAAGTGTATTCAAATATTCATAGAATCAGTGTTAGGTATCTGGTATGAAATCACGGGGGCCCGTATTGTAGACAAGTACTGCCTGACATTCCACTGGTAGGCTCCTATCCAGAGTGATATTACTTATGACTTGCTATTATAATATAAAAATTTGAGTGGTCTTATAGTTTCTCAGATTAGAATTTATACATGTCTAAATAACATCTCATAAACGTTATTGTTCCCTTTGAAATCTGTCACTAACCTTTAGCGTAATATACTCAAATGAATAATTGCTTTGAGGTAAAACACAAGACTGAGAATCTTTTTATTTGAACAGACATTATCACCTGGTTCCTAAGAACCAAAATATAATTTGATTATTTCCTGCTTAAGATTTCTTCGCTGAGGAGTTTTTTTGTTATTATAACGGGTTTTGTAGCCAGCGGTTGTTTGTTAGTGTTATGTTTGGCAGGAATCCTCCTGGTGTGTCAATAATTTTACTAGATATTTTATAATTTTATACTAATCGACCCGTGCGAAGCTTTTGCACTCTCCGCAGTGGTCTGCCTCTGGGACGTTCCCTTGCACTTGACAAAGTTCCTACCCAAAAAGAAATGTAAAGCAATAATTGTGGCTATGTCAGATGCACTAAATGATTTGTTAAAGTTCTATTAGAAAGTTACCTTGAGACCAGATTGCGTGAGAATGTGAACAGTAGTTCATATCATAGTAGTTGGGAGTTAAGAGCAGCCATGAAATAGTATAGTTTCAAGTGTATAATTTCTTTAAAGTGAATAATCTGATTGCCGGGTTTGTTTATCGTAGAGAGCAGAGACGAAGTAGGTTGGTCGTCATGGACTAAGTAGAGAGAAAAACTTTATTTAACAAAATAAAACAAAGTTTTGTTGCCCAATTATATTGACAGTAAATGACAACGAGCCGCTTAGGGAAGTAAATATAAATTCCAATTTTGATTAATTTAATTAATCTTATAAATAAATCAGCCGATCGAATACCTTAAATCAATATTTTAAGTCTAAATTAAATGCGGAATGAGATAATAGATGCATGAAATCGAAATCGGTTTCATTTTGATATATCCCGATAGAGGATCAATAGATCGAGGGCAGGATTTCAAAAACTTTCAATTGTAATTTTTCAAAATACAGCTGAAATGTGAGTAATTTGTATATTTTTCCGGTATAGTGGTTAAGATCGATAGGTCGAGGGTGGGATTTCAAAAAACAACTAAAATGTGACTCATTTTTATATTTTTCCGGTGTAGCGGGCAAGAAAAGCTTTAAAATGATGCCTCATTTATGAAAATTGATGAAGTATTAAGGAAGTTATGGCATTATGGCGACAAAAGAAGCCCTTGTGAAATAATAATATAGATAGATAAAAAAAAAAACTATTAAAATCTTTGTCACAAGTCTGAGGTCACAGGATGGGATTATTGCAAAATATAACGTTATGAAAACAACCGCTGGAGACAAAAGCTGTATTAATAATAATAGAAAAAATGTTTCTCTTAATGAGTCATGACACATAGTGCAATAAGTTTGCCATGATTCTTTTGAATGGAATTTGACCAATAAATTCAAATTTTGTATTCTTTGGTAGATATTGGTTGGATTTGATATAATTATTTATGATCTTTGTGAATTTTACCTAAATCTGCTTCTATTTACCAAAGCAACCTGCCCACCCTCTTTTATGCTCTTCTGTATTTATGCAAGGTCAAAAGAAGTTTCTTTGTATACATCAGTTCAAAACTGTTAATAATTATAACCTAAAAAAGCAAAATAAATTAAAGTGACTATTCTCTTAAGATTGTCTTAGTAAAATAACAAATTCAGTTTCTTTAGTTTTGTATTCTTAACCCTCGAATACTTGTAACGAAAATGGTTGAATGGGGTCAGGTGTCATCCACATTTATTTCAGTGTTATTTCCATATGTATTACATTTTTTATGACCTAATTCGTATAGTTTTTCAGAGTATATAATACAAATAAAACATAATTAGATTACAGCAGAGTCCGAAATGATGGAATAAGAGGGATGCATTTGAAGTTAACAATTAATTTATTTTTCTTCTAGTGATTTGAAAATGACTTAAAGACCAAAACGTTATGTTTGAGGAGAGGAAATAAATTAATGAAATATTTATGGTCTGAGGTGACGATCATAATACGGTGTTTTTTAATTAATTGATCTTAAATTTAATATATTAGGATGAACAAAATAAATTCAGTGTGAAAAGTGAACTTTAAGACAATTCTATCAAGAGGCGGTGTGAAGAACCCTCGTTTGGATAGAAAGTACGGTACATGACTTCTACCCTTTCTGTGACCATCATAAAAAAAATAGGAAGGGGTTGGGTGGATTATCAACCACACGAGTTTTCGAGGGTTAATTACTTAAATATCACTTCAATAGATATAAAATAAGACAATAATTCTGTAATAAATAAAATTACTACAAATTTTCAAATATTAGAGATTTTACAATGAAAAATAACATATTTAAAATAATTAATAAACTTCACTTTAAATTTGAAATAGATTGTTATAAGAATTTGGTAAATAGGCAGAAGATGAATAACAAGAGGCGGCAGAAAGATATGAAACATGTAGGGAAAATAATAAATAAACAACTCAATGTTATTGAACTTCTGCCAACTTCATCAACTTATAAATCGGAGTAAAGGCTCATTTAATTATTAATTATATTGTTATAAGTTTAAAAATATATGGTGAATAAAATGAATCTATGTGATCATTAGTTTGGAGAGGAAGTAAATTATTACTGTCTTGATATTTTATCAATTCATGTTTTTAAAATTATTTTATTAATTAGAACTCTTTAAAAAATGAGATTATTTATAAAATTGTTCACTTTGTTGAACCAATTTTCACTCCTGCAATTCTCATTGTGATGTTAGAAACTGTCTAGTCATTTGTTTTTCTATTTATAGTTATGATGAAAATTATATCTTGGTAAAATATATTTTTGAAAGAATGAAATTTATTCCAAGATACTCTATATTTGTTCTTCATATATAAAAAGATATGTAAATATGAATTATGTTAAAAATAAATAAATATATTTCTGGATACTCACTTCTTATTTTACTTCTATTAATCACTTTTCAATAATAGCCAAGTTGTTAGGGTCCAAGAAAGACCCGACTCCTGGCTGTGGGTGTCAATGTGGGAATATCATTGCTGTTTTTACACGGATTAATTTCATGGAATAGATTTGATCGAAACAAAGCCAGCACACTGAAATTCAACGTCAAAAGTGTTCTTGGAATGAAAGGTGATTAGACAAAGTGTCGATTGAATGGAAATATATATTGAAAGTGTAATGAATGGATGTATCAAGGGTTAAAACTGGACCATCAGGCCACAATGGCAGAGACATCTGATTCTTGACCAAACGGCACAATAAGGAGATAGTGTGGTTAGTACTATGCTCCTTCCCCTTTTTAAATACCCATTAAATTAATTAAAGGCTTTGTGGGCCTAGAGACAGTCTGCAAGTCCAAATTCAACCCTCGAACGACGACACTAGAAGATGACATCTTTAACGCACACTTATGTTTTGAATTCAAGTCTTTTAGAACATTAGTCGAGTGACCTACCACTGAGCTAATCTCGCCCCAAAAAATAAAATTATGGCAATAATTTGGAAAATATAGGCACAAAAACCCCTTGGTGTTGGAATTATAAGAAAGCTGCGGAAAAACTTAGGGGGGGGGCTTAGATAGATAGATAGAATGAGGGCCCCCTAAGGGGAAAGCATCTCGACCTAAAAGATCTATTGTGCCCCTGTTAACCTGCTGGGTCACTTATAGTAGCCCTGCATCCTTGATGAATCCTCTTATGGTGTAACCTCGGAATCTCTCCCCGAGTCCATTATTTTCGCACATCCAAAGTGCATAAAAGGGAGAAGGGCTTAGCCTTGAAAATGTTTTCTGGTTATAAAAGAACGATGGAAATTTTGGACTCTTATTTCTCATTGTGATTTCAGAAATAGCTCCAATTTCTCAGACAAATGCCCCACTTCTTGAAAATTGTGAATAAAGATTAGATCATTGGGTTAACTCCTATTCAGACAAAATTTAGGGAGAATAGAATTAATTCTAGGCTGATTCACCGCCTATAAGTAATTAATTTGGATTCAAGCCACAGAAAAGTAAACTAGATGCCTTTTATTGTTTATTATCTGATATTGATTAACTAATGGAATTCTCTTTTATGACGATCGAATGATCCCTTATGATTTCTCCTTTATGAAAATCATATATTAGTAGTTTACTAAGGTATTTTATTTATTGAGAGTTCACAGCAAGGTGATTTACTCTTAATATCTATGTGTGAACAAAGCTACATATTTCTTTTATAAGTAAAAAAAAGGAACGGACTAACTTGTAGCTGGCTTCCATGATGAACCAACAAAAAGAAAGTTACAAAAACCAACTTTGAGATGATTTTTTTTCTGTGCAAGAAACAAATTTATATGCTTTATGGTGATCATTACGTACTGTAATTATAGTTTTCAATAAGAAAAATTATTAAATTAAATTGGCTTTCTAGACCGGTATCTTGAATGAGTCAACTGTGAATGTCCAATACGTAGTCGAGTAAGCACGACTTCTTCTTGCCTTACATTCTGAATATAGGGAGGATTACTAAGATACAAATGGGCTTTCGACAATGCCTGGTATCTATCAATATTTCAAGCATCTCAAGATCACCAGAGCCCAAATATATTTTAGTACCAAATTATTTATCTAAAGAAGAGGAGAAATATAAATGGAGAATGTAAAAGGCAAAAATTCTTATCCCTAATGTAAGGCGTGAGCACTTAACACTCTGTGCCAAGGGTCATGGGTTCTATGGGGTGGTGGCTTTTCTTAAGAAAAAAAGGAAAGGCATCAGCCCTATCCTGTATAAAAAAGAGTGGTAACCTATAGATAACCCATCCTAAAATTCTTAGTTAATAATAACGGACGTTAAAATGTAAATTAAAAATTTGGAAAGTTTGGAATAAAAACAGTTAATATTTTTTGAGAAATTTGAACATCTGCTCAAATGACATCTTGAAGGCCATTGTAATAGGAATAGGAATAGGACATTGTAATAGGAAACTTCCTTATTAGTCTTCATGAATTGCAGGGAGTCAATCAAAATCCGCTAGACACTAGCACCTCAATCTCTTCACCTTCTTTTTCACGACTTCCATCCCTCCAAAACCACCCCTTTCCTTCCTTGAGTACTTTTACAAAACTTGGATAAAAAGTCTTTTTATAAATTATCAAGAACTTTGATCGAGTAATACTGGCCTTAAAGAACAAAAATAATCTAAAAATTCTTGAAGAAAGTAGCAAGAGTTGCTCCCCAAAATTGTTTAAAACATTAAGTTGTAATTGTGACGTATCGAACCTGTTTAGGTTTATCTTCAGGCATCTTAAATTAAGTCATGTTGAGGTCTCCTATAATTGTGTACAAAAAATGGAATAGGAAGTAAGTGCCACAAACTAAAATGTTCAATATTCAAATAAATGTGTCTTACATATTGGATGATTATATTAATTTTATGCAAAAAATATGTGCATACTAAAATACTTCTAGAAAACATGAAAACAGTTTTTTTATGAATTTGTATAAAGGGTACAAAACTTATATGGAATAAGAAGTAACTGCCATCCTTTCGTTTTCTGGAAAACACTGTAAGTGCCTTACTAAGTTTGTGAAAAGGATGTAAGTCAAGGGTACTGTCATCAACTAAAGCAACTGTATAGCTGAGGCACATAAATCATGGCGGTGGCACTTACATCCCTTTCCTCCTCAGCCCTTCAAGAGCCCTCCTGGCGCTTGAACAGTTCTGCTATCTTCGAACTGCTCTTGAAACTAGTAGGAATTATTCTGACACTTGCAAACTTTCTAGTTTCATTATGCTAGACTTATACAACCCTTTTCACTATAAAAGTCATTTTTTTAATTATTGGCACTTACATACTTTTCCATTTTGTGTACTCAATTTTGATAATTTCATGTTAAGGTCCATAATTTTGAAATTTGAGAGCAAAACGTTGAATCCGGGAAAGAATCTCATCATTGGTTGAGTTGACAATTCAGATTCACAGTGTGAAGGTTGCTCAACTAATTAATTTTAGTTATGAAAATGAAATAGATATAGGCAATTTAGATTAGTTATAAAAGCCATAGCTTGGATACTTGTATTACTTTGATTGTAAAATTTGTTTTATTTATTTATAATTTTGGACAAAACAATTTTTTTAACTCTTTTATTCTTTCCGGATTTAATGTTTTACTCTCAATTTTCAAAATTATAGAAGACCTCAACATTACTTAATTTAAGATGCCTAAACAGGTTCGATACGTCACAATTATAACTTAATGTTTTAAACAATTTTGGGGAGAAACTCCTACTAGTTTCTTCTTACCTATAACTTACATAAACTAAAAATGATTATTTTAGGAATAAAATATGGTAGAGAAAGGTTTTTAGGGGTGCAGGAGAGGTACAAAACTGAACTGAAATCAAGACAGAAGGCGTCAGCTCTATATTATCAGATTTTCTCAGAAGAGAAAAGAAAATTCGGAAGGCTAAAGCATTGGACCACTCTACTACATTAGAACTCCAAAACGAAATTCCTCTTACACCGTAAGGAGTAAATCAGTTGCATCCTTTATTTGAAAATGATAAATACTAAATTTATTTCTAAATTAATGATTTTATTTAGGGGAAAAAAGTTATTAACACTTTTTAATTCAAATTAAAATTCTATTCCATAAGTTTTCTAAATAAATACAAATTCTTATTCCAAAAATACTTTATTTGAAAATATGCTTTTTACTGAAAAATTAAAACCTAATAAACTAAATATCTTTTTAATCACAAATAAATTTTATATTTGAAAAAAATGCAAGTTAAAGGTACATTTATTTATATAGGAACTCATTCTATTTGATGGAATAGACAATAAGATTCAATTTGAAAACTTTTTTTTAATGTAGTAAGACAAGTTTACTTTTTTAATAAGCTTAACATTTTCTGTTAGCCATTAGAACTAAGGAAATGAAGAGATAGTTCTTTACAGCATTTTTTTATAAATATTAACTCCGCATTATTTTCAAAAAATGAAAGTTAATGGGAAAAACTTGATAATTATTCTTTACTCAAATGTGATGATACATTTTGTATGTTCGTTAGAAGGAAAATATTCTTCTAGGGACAAATTATTCTTTTAAGATTGAATAATGAGATGTAAAGATTTAAAAAAAAAAACTATTTTTTTTTTTAACAAAAGCACGAATAAAAAATAAATTATGCAAATAATGACTACCTAAAAATTTCAAATCATTAATAAACATATAAAGTGTTAATTGCTGAACAATGGGGAAGCCTTCCGTAAAGGGTAGCCATCCCTTTGAGGCAACCCAACCGACAAACCAATAACCAACAAATTAATATAAGAAGTCAAGGGATGGTTGTGATTCGGCTAGGAGAAAAAACGTCAGATCTTTAGGCAGAAATCTATATTGATTGTTTCAGCTGCATTTTGGCAGCCTTCTTCAGCACTAAAAAATACCTAGGGGGGAGGGAGGAAGACCAAGAAGACAGTTAGGTGGCCATGGTTAAATGTTGGTTACATTACATGCCAAAGTGCAGCCGAAAAGTCCAATATAGATTTCTGCCTGAAGATCTGATGTTTTTTTCTCCTAGCCGAATCCCAACCATTCCTTGACTTCGTATCACCGCAACGGCTAACTATCTCCATCTCCTTTATAAATTAATATGAGGTTTTCAAACTAGAGAGCTTCATGAAGAAATTATTATATTATTAAAACAATTTAACAAACATTTTTCAATATAAAATATACAAAGAATACAATTATATTATGAGCCTGCTTGATTGTTGCTATGCAACCTGTTCATCGAATTGATTGTTAGGAATCACATTGGAAACACACCAATTATGCTTATTATTATCACAGACAAAAAGGTTTTGAGTCTTATAGATAACATAAAATAACATTGGAAGACCCCACAGCCTTAACATTAATGACATCACTCATATAAACATAACATATATATATATAGAGTTATATTATAGAGAGTATTATTCTCGAGTAAAAACATTCAGTACTATAAAATGTCCCATGATTTATACAAGTATTTATCGAGATTCTTTTGAAGAAGAAGTCAAATAACATAGTATTTCACATAAAGCATATATTATCTGCTATTGTACATTCCATCAATCAAATACATCCTATGATATTGCTGCCTTTCAGTAAATTCAGTTCCTCGTTTGTAAATTAATTTGATTATGTATCCGACAATTGGTAGTGACAGTATAATCAAAACGATAGGCAAAACATAATCCCTGCCTGTTGTCGGCGATTCGATGAAAGATTCACTTCCAACAGTTTCTTTATCACCAGTAATCACTGTGAAAAGAGGTTTCTTATGTTTCTCTGTAGTTGGAGAAGCTGTTGAAGAAGAAACAGGTAAAGGTTCCAACTGGACACCTGGTCGGCCATGAATTCGTTTGGATTTGGGCTTTTCAGAAGTAGAACTCTCTTTTTCTTCTATCACAAGAGTTGTTTTATTCTCTAAATTTACCTTTGAAGTTGTTTTATCATAAGAGAGTCGGATATGATTTGTCTGGTTTACCCGTTCTTTCACTGTACTCGATACTCTTAAAATATCCTGGTCAGCTTTTTGCTTAGAACCATCATGTACATGTATTGTTCCCCCCTCTGTCGGAATCATATGCACATTCCCGGCTTGCAAGGTGTTATCTTTCTCTGAAACATTTTTATGGTTTCCAAGGTGAGTTTTGTTGGTGTTTATCAAAATCTTTTCCTTCACTTCAAAGGTTGTCACAATTGGAGGCTTCTTGGTAACTATAGTGACATTGTTTGTTCCCATATGTTTATCTTCCTTAGAAGGAGCAATCCGAGAGTGGCTTTCCTCATGAGACGAATCACCATTCAAAAATGATTTAGACAAACTGATAGTAACATTTTTATTTTCCAATGAGATAACAGAAACGAGCAAAATAGTAAAACAATATATCTGAAAAGTTGGAAATATCTCACTGTTACTCATATTACTCTTCACCCCTGAACAATTCCAAAAATAATTCACATCACACGACCAGTGAAAATTCAACTTTAGGAGTTGTTAGGAATAATAAGGTGAAAGTTTAACAAGCTACGAGAGGTTATGACCAACGACAACCATCGTGGACTAGGCAGAGCTGACTGGCTGTCTATTGAATCCCTTCTTGATGATAAGAGCCTCTAGATAGCGCAGTAATAGTGCATTGATATATAAGCAATTCAGCATAGCGATACAAGAAATCCCCACTTGTCTCTATCATTTACTAGACCTTCACTCCATTTTAATTCAAGAGGAACAAGAGGATTGTGATTTAATACCAGAACATTCCTTCGTAATCTTCACCCTAGGACACCAGGGCGTATATAAGGGGGGGGGGCTGAGGGGGCTGCAGCCCCCCAAAATTTTGAGTTGATCGGTAAAAATTGTGTCATAAACCCTTAAAAATAAATTAAATAAGATCACTTAGTTCATACAAAATATTTTATTTTGGGTGTAATAGCGTTTTAGTTGGTTAAAACTATTCCAAGTTCTAAATTGTTAGTATCATATACAGTTAGTAAAAAAAGTCTACATACACTTATGATTATGATTATTTTGTTTTAATCAAAAAAGAGGATTAAAAGCGAAAGAGAAAAAACCATGAAACAATTTGGTACATTTTAAAAAATTTTATAACTCCAATAAAAAATAACATAGAAAAAGTAACAATAAATTTCGCAAAAAAAGTCTGCATACGCGGCAAATAATATAATAATTATCAATTCAAATATTTAACAAAAATTATCTAATGATCAGTGGGACCTCCCTTATTTGTTATTACCTCCCTCAGACGACTGTTCATTGTGCTAACTAGTTTTCTTGTAAAATTTGGATCGGTTTTCAGCCATCCTCCTTAAGGGCCTCTGAGAGTTGATGTTTATTTTTTATTTTGTGATGCCTCAGCCTCCTTTTAAGATCCTGCCAGAGGTGCTCTATGGTGTTAAGGTCAGGCCATTGTGGTGGTGTTCTTAACTGACGTGAAGCATTGTACAGCAACCATTCTTCGACCCTTCTGGCACAATGTTTAGGATCGTTGTTTTGTTGAAAAATAAAATTCAATCCTAGGCCTAACTTGGTGGTACTGGGTCCTCAAACGGTACATAATTTATTGAAAAAAAAAATAATCTCAAATCGCGAAGGGCTCGCAAGAAGCCGCGTAGAAGCAAAGTTAACCGAGCAAAGCGGTTGGCATTTGCGAAAAGTTACCTTGATAAGCCTACCAGTTTTTTCGACAGAGTGATTTTCACTGATTAACCCAAATTTAATATTTACGGTGCTGATAGCAATGTTAAAGTGTGGAGGAGAAAAAACGAGGCCATGAAATTGAAAAACCTACGCTCGACAGTTAAGCACGAAGGAGGTGGGATCATGGTTTGGGGCTCTATGGCTTCAGCTGGAGTAGAAAACTTGAACATCATCGAGGGAATAATGGGCCAATATGTGTAACTAGATGTCCTAAAAGAAAATCTCTGACCCAATACCACCAAGTTAGGCCTAGGATTGAATTTTATTTTTCAACAAAACAACGATTCTAAACATTGTGCCAGAAGGGTCGAAGAATGGTTGCTGTACAATGCTTCACGTCAGTTAAGAACACCACCACAATGGCCTGACCTTAACACCATAGAGCACCTCTGGCAGGATCTTAAAAGGAGGCTGAGGCATCACAAAATAAAAAATAAACATCAACTCTCAGAGGCCCTTAAGGAGGATGGCTGAAAACCGATCCAAATTTTACAAGAAAACTAGTTAGCACAATGAACAGTCGTCTGAGGGAGGTAATAACAAATAAGGAAGGTCCCACTGATCATTAGATAATTTTTGTTAAATATTTGAATTGATAATTATTATATTATTTGCCGTGTATGCAGACTTTTTTTTGCGAAATTTATTGTTACTTTTTCTATGTTATTTTTTATTGGAGTTATAAAAATTTTTAAAATGTACCAAATTCATCAAAAGAGCTTATATTTAAAAGGAAAAAATAAATAAATTGTTTCATGGTTTTTTCTCTTTCGCTTTTAACCCTCTTTTTTGATTAAAACAAAATAATCATAAGTGTATGTAGACTTTTTTTACTAACTGTATATATTATATATACCCCAGAAATGGTCTCAGCCCCCCCCCCCCCCCCCCCCCAAATTCTCCCAGCCCCTCCCGAAATTATTTTCTATATACGCCCATGCTAGGACCTATATTCACTTCAAGATGAAAAATATAGGAAAATCCTTAAATAAGAATATTACCTCATTTCAAGGCTAATAACTTATCAGGATTTAATTAAATAATTTGATTGAGTTTGCTTTCATCATTGAGAATCAAAGAATAGTTCCTATTTAATTATATTTAGACCTAGAAATACTTCCTACAGACGGAAAAATTGGTTTTAATAATAACAATAGAGACAAACATAATGCAAATACATACCATGAAACATTGATTACAATCATTTAAGTTTTCATAAAGAATAAAAAAAAACTATTCCTTCGCATTTATATTTTTGAACTCTTCGTTCATCGTTCTCTTCAAATAAACAATACTACTTCAGTATTGCATCAATGATAAAAATTCCAACTTTCGTTCGATTTCTCCATAACCGTAAACTTTACATCCGAAACGCTGTTAGGTTGGATGTGTCGTTGAAGGGGTAGAGCAGATAATAGAAACACACGGAATTGGGCAGACTAATAGTAAAATCAAATAGAGGATGATTAAAAAATTTCTGCACATTTTTCACAGCCCTGTCACCATCTTATGTTTGCAACATATCGTCTGAAAATCATATTAGATGCTACATATAAGCTGGACAAAAAGAGAAAGCAGATAGACGGAGCAAACTCTCTCTCATTTATATATTTATATATATATATATATATATATATATATATAAATATAAATATAAATATAAATATAAATATAAATATAAATATAAATATATATATATATATATATATATATATATATATATATATATATATATATATATATATACAGTTAGTGTAAAATGTATTGGAACACCCATGAATATTCTACTTTTTTTACATTTGCAACTAAACTAATGGTGCTTTAGGTAAATAGAAAGGATCAAAAAGATGGTGACAGGATATATTTTAAATATTCCCTGAAAATCAACATCAAACAATGGTATTTGTGGTATTAATTTACATTTTAACAATAAAATGCAATATTCTATGCGTAAAAAGTATTGGAACACCTGATTTCTTTACTATTGCAGCTGGACTTTGGACGGGATTAATTCCATATTATCGGTGAACTTTATCCGGCAGGATGACCCGGTGTCTTATGTGTTTGAATCAGATGGTTTTAGTTCAATTTTTTTTTAACATTAGCCAGAGAGGTAAATAAACCTCAGTTAAAATACAAAATCTTCTTATTACGATTCATAATGAGCGCAAATGTTTGCAAGAAATTGGAAAAATTGTAAACCTTAACTATGTCTCCTCCTCAAATATTTAAAATAGGTATAGTACAACCAACTCTTAGGCAGCAAAACATCGTATCAGGAGACCGAAGAGTCTCAATGTATGTGATGAAAGATCAAATCTAAGAAAAGCACAAGGAAAACGATGGCTGATTGCGCCAAAACTTGCGACGGAAATCTCGAGGATCATCTGACGGGACACAAGTAGCAGTACAGTAAGAAATGATCTCAGGAAAAATGGATTGCACGGGCGAACAGCCCCAAACCGTTACTCATACTGTAGACACCAAGCTCTGAGATTTGAGCTCTTCATTCGCTCTCCTCCACACATTTTGTCAACTTTTTTGGCTAAAAAGTTCTATTTTGCACTCATGAATTTATTAAATCCACCGCCAGTATCCAGCAGGATGGTTAACACTTATACTAGCACATTTACAATCACTACTGCTACTTCAAAAGTAACTGTGTGGTCTTCGCAAAAAGACCCACACTTTATTTTGCATAGCAAAGTATTTTCTATTTGTTAACTTTACTTACAAAAGTAGTTCTTCGATACTATTCGACCGTGTAATTAATTTTTCTTGAGATCATTTCTTACTGCACTGCTACTTATGTCCCCACAGATGATCCTTAAGATTTCAGTCACAAGTTTTGGTGCAATCAGCCGTGGTTTTGCGAGTGCTTTTCTTAAAATTGATCTTTCATCACATAAAGTGAGACTCTTCGGACTCCTGATATGATCTTTTGCTGCCGCAGAGTAGGTTGTACCATACCGATTTAATATATTTGATAAGGATACATGGCTGAGGTTTACCATTTTTTAAATTTCTCGCAAGCATTTGCGCTCATTATTATTATGATAGATTTGTCTTCCTTTCAGGCCAACGTCAAAACATTGAACTAAAACAATCTGATTCTAAAACAAAGTTACTACAAAGACAAAGTTCACCGAAAAAAGTGAGTTAATCCCTTCCAAAGTCCAGCTGCAATAGAAATGAAATAGGTTGTTCCAGTACTTTTTACGCATAGAATAGTGCATTTTATTGTTAAAATGTTAATAAATAACACAAATACCATTGTTTGATGTTGATTTTCAGGGAATATTTCAAATATAGCTTATCACCGTGATATTGATGCCTTCTGTTTACCTATAAGCACCATTATTTTAGTCACAAATGCTAAAAAAGTAAAATATTCATGGGTGTTCCAATACTTTTTACACTAACTGTATATGTATATGTATATGTATATATATATATATGTATATACATATACATATCTATATATACATATACATATCTATATATATATATATATATATATAGATATCTATATATATATATATATATATATATATAAACATACTATATATATATATATATATATATATATATATATATATATATATATATATATATATACACATACATATACATACATATACATACATATATATACATATATATATATATATATATATATATATATATATATATATATATATCTTTGTTTCATTTTTATTTTAAAACATTTACTTTTATTAACTCTCATTACCGAACCCCGACAATCTCCACTTTCGCAGTCTCATCGGTCAACGATCTCTTATCAATAAAAGTTTAAACGAATATTTACCTTGATTTTAAATTCTCTATAAAATAAATTCGTTATTGATTTAAAAATGATGAGCCTAATATAAGTTGAAGAAGCGATTAAGAACGATGTATATAAAAATGAAGACAGCAGTCTTCTAATATTTTGCACATATAACAAAGTCAGGTGGGAGGGAGATAATCTCGTGCGATTTAAGCGCTCCATGCGGCGCCTTTTGCCTTTATTAGATCAAGAACTATGTTGTTTTGCAAGGACTTCTCGCCAGTTACCATTTGATGGTTGTAATTGCTTAAATTGTGAGTACTTTTGTCATAGCATTGATGTTCATACTGATGACAGCTCCGAGTACTGGAAGGTTCCCTTTTTTATCAGTTCTAGCCTTATCTATAACCTTCCTATCAGCCGCGTAAAAACTTAGTACAATTTCATATTGTCTCTCATTCTTTATCTATTCTGTTTTTCGCCTAAATAATTACAAAAATATTGAAAATTTACCAGAACATATATTAAGAAAAATAATAAAAAATCGGGTGGTAATATGTTTCTGTTTTGCTCATTAGTTTTGACATTTCTCAGTACTCCAGCTCTGCAGGATTTACCGAAGAAGAAAAAAAAGCCTCTTTACTGCCTTCTTGCTAAGAAAATATGTATTTTATTTTTTTAAAACTTGTCTTTATGGTTTAATGATGGCTCTAGGTTTTGATATAATGTTTTAGAAAGCATTGTAGTTTCTGGCAGGGATTGATTTAGTAATACCTTTCTATTTCTGCAAAAATTGTAATATTAATGGTTCTGAAAACATTTTATTGTTAAAAAAATTGTCATCCTTATTTTTATATTTTCTGTAATCTGTCTGTCATTAGATAATAATGGAAAAAGATACTAAACTTTCTCCATCGGAGTCTTGTTCTACTTGCATTTTTGTTTTGTTGTAATGAAATAAAACTCCCCCACTCCCAAGGGGATGGAACCAATGTGGCTCAAGGCTGTTTTATTTTAATTTAGAATGAAATTATTCGACTATTGAATCCTTAAATTTGGTCTTTTCAGTTGTCGCAATACATATTTAATAGATGGCTGGCTCCAACAATATCTTCGTAAAATGTGACTATGTCAGTAGACATACATTTATTTAGGGCATGATATTCTTCTAGTATTTGCTTAGGAGGTGCTTTCGAAGTGTTGATGATTATTTAGAAGATTTATTAAGAAATTCTTTTACATGTAGGGCTTAAGGAATAAGGAAATAATGATTCCATGAGAATCCCAGCATTTATTAATTCTGCAAAACAATAAACTTATAAAAAATCATTTATTTCATGAGTTAAAAAAGTTGTTATTTATATTATTCTTTTTTAAAAAATTTTTTGCTCATTCTGGTATCCCTCAAATTACGACAAGATAAATCCTTTATGCAATAAGTATATATTTGATAATTCGTCCTTCGTTCCATCTGTTCATTGTACATTTAAAATAAACGCAGCGAAACCATGTGACATACTAATTCTATGTTAGGAAATTATTTATTTAAATTTAATGTCCACTTTTTTATTATAAAGATTAGCTTTTGAGCTTAACACAATTTAAAAAAAATTATGAGACACATAAAGTAAGATCAAGGATATTGTAAGAAGTATGCAATAATTTACACACTAGAGCTTGAAGAACGGCGACTTCTCCCACTCACAATTCTTCACACGACTTCTCTCCACAATGCTCCCGCCATCTCGGCTCACTTTGCGCTACCAGAGCGATTAATTTTAATTTACTTTCCATCTGACAGATTATTATTTTACAATTAATTATTTGTTTTAATGCTCATAACATTGTAGGAATAATAATAAAAAAATTGTACTTCATAATTGCATAAAAACTAATGAGCGCCATATGGTGCTTGCATTCATTGGAATGGGATGAACAGCTGCACTGAAACGCTGAAATCCAAACGGCAAATGGCTTTGTCTTCTCAATCCTTTTCAAAACACTTTAAGTGCAAGAGAGAACTCCGTGCAGGTAGTTACTAGTTGGGAGGGCAACAAGAAACTGAATGGGCCCAAGCTCCACACAGTGCTCTACGAATCTGAGAAAGGGTGGACATTGCACCATACGGTGCTCACAGTGTTGAACGTGTTAAATACATAAAGTTGACCGAATATATGGGGGATTTAAAAAATTATTATTTTTAAATACCCTACAGTAAATTGATACTTCAGTAAACTAAATGAAAACACCCTGAAAAATAATAATAATGCCTCCAGTAAAAAAGTGCCTCAAAATCTAATCTATTTATACTTTGCACAATTCGTAATATCAGTCTGTGAAGGACATATACTTTGGTTTCTTTTTTTTTTTTCTTTTTTTATTATTATATATCTTTATTTGAAAATTATACAATACATAAAGTATTTTTTATAATTCTTTTGCCCATGAAATAGAGTCATGATGTATCGGTAGGGAAAAAAAAGCCCAGTGGCCAAAACCTATTAACTAGGAATTTACACAGATATTTACATTTTGTTTTTGAATGGCTAAACTTTGGTGTCTAGTAGATAAACAAATATGCCATGAGTGCCAAGATGGACAGATTCTGTGGTGTTATCTGATTCTTAACCATACTGTAATACTCGGAAGATAGTGTGGTCAGCACTGAGCTCCACACCAGTGTTGGGCAAAAATGATTCAGAATGATGAATAAAGATTAATGAATAAATGTATTATTTTATTCATTAATGAAGAATAGTTACTTTTATTCATTATTCGTTATTCTGTGAATGAAGTTTATGTTTTATTCACAAATTATTCGAATGATCAATCAGAATAAACATATTTTAGCGAATAATGATAGATTTATTATGATGTTGGCAGCCGGAAATATGTATATATATATATATATATATATATGTGTGTGTGTGACGACAGGTATAGTTGGGATTCGGCTAGGAGAAAAACGTCAGACTTTCAAAAAGAAATCTGTATTTTGGACGTTTCGACTGCAACAATGGCAGCCTTCTTCAGCAAAAAAATATATACAACTTATAAGTAAAGAAAATGTACAAGCAGTAAGTAAAAGACAGGCAGAAATGAGCGGAGTATATATATCAACACAATAAATTTTAAACAATCTTATTTTTAAAAAACAATGAAAATACGGTAGTTGGAAAGAAAACAGCATGTAGAACTTGTTAGTAAAAACAGTACAAAAAAATTTAAACAGTAAAAAACAACGCACATTTTTTATGTAGTGAAAAACAAAATCTATTTTATAAGTGAATACAATTTATAACAATTAATATATAGATACATACCACTAGAGAATGCCTAGGGGGGAGGGAGGAAGACCTCGAGGACAACTTAGGTAACCATGGTAGAAGTATGAACGACAGCAACTGCACCGGTGGTCTTTATAGTTATGAAAAAGGGGTGGGGGGGGCGGCAAATCGGTGTAGATGAAAGAGGTACAATTGCTGGGTTGTAAAAGCGGGTTGTAAAGGAGGTTGTAAAAGGTGTTAAGAGCTTTGGGACACACAAGTAGAGAAATTGTCTGGAGCCTGGGAACAAAGATAAAAAAGGAGGTCAGGACAATTTATGGAAGACGGAGGAGTAAGCAGGGGAGATGTTTTGTTTGTCGGTTTTGTAATTAATGTAGGGGGTTTGGCAGGGTATTTGGTAAACAACGTGGGTGGCGTAGTCATAGGGAAGGGGATCTTTGAGTTTGGTGTACAATGTAGTAAGTTTGTTAGTGGTTAAAAACCACCAAACTCAAAGATCCCCTTCCCTATGACTACGCCACCCACGTTGTTTACCAAATACCCTGCCAAACCCCCTCCTGTAATGCTGTATACATAGGTGAAACCAAAAATTATATTCACTCCCGCATAACACAACACAAACGGACAATAAAAAACAAAGAAATCCACAAATCCGCCCTCGCAAAACACGCCATAACTAAAAAACACACTTTCAACTTTGACGACACTAAAATACTTTCCACAGAACGAAACACCAAAAAGCGACAGATTTCCGAATGCGTCCACATTAACTTAAACCCCAATAACATTAATTACAAAACCGACAAACAAAACATCTCCCCTGCTTACTCCTCTGTCTTCCATAAATTGTCCTGACCTCCTTTTTTATCTTTGTTCCCAGGCTCCAGACAATTTCTCTACTTGTGTGTCCCAAAGCTCTTAACACCTTTTACAACCTCCTTTACAACCCGCTTTTACAACCCAGCAATTGTACCTCTTTCATCTACACCGATTTGCCGCCCCCCCACCCCTTTTTCATAACTATAAAGACCACCGGAGCAGTTGCTGTCGTTCATACTTCTACCATGGTTACCTAAGTTGTCCTCGAGGTCTTCCTCCCTCCCCCCTAGGCATTCTCTAGTGGTATGTATCTATATATTAATTGTTATAAATTGTATTCACTTATAAAATAGATTTTGTTTTTCACTACATAAAAAATGTGCGTTGTTTTTTACTGTTTAAATTTTTTTGTACTGTTTTTACTAACAAGTTCTACATGCTGTTTTCTTTCCAACTACCGTATTTTCATTGTTTTTTAAAAATAAGATTGTTTAAAATTTATTGTATTGATATATATACTCCGCTCATTTCTGCCTGTCTTTTACTTACTGCTTGTACATTTTCTTTACTTATAAGTTGTATATATTTTTTAGCTGAAGAAGGCTGCCATTGTTGCAGTCGAAACGTCCAAAATACAGATTTCTTTTTGAAAGTCTGACGTTTTTCTCCTAGCCGAATCCCAACTATACCTGTCGTCGGATCTCTACAGCGGCTAACTATCTCCATCTACACTATATGTGTGTGTGTGTGTGTGTGTGTGTGTGTGTGTGTGTGTGTGTTTGAGTAGGATTAATCAGTAGACCAACTAGAAATAAATAATAACGAATGATGAATAATGAATAATTCTGTGAATAAATCATGATTTACCGTGTGAATAAGATAATTCAGTGAATTATTCATCATTCACTAAAAATTTATTTGAATAATCATTCGAATAATACTTTATTTGAATAATGCCCAACACTGCTCCAGACCTGCTTTTCTCCTATGCAGGTACCCATTAAAGGCTGGGGGACCCTGGAGGTGGTCTGGGACTCCGAATCAGAATAGCAAACGATGACACTTGAAGATAAAATCATTCCGGGTTTACTTAAGTTTTGAACTGAGTTCATCCAGAACACGAGACGAGTTCTCTACAACTGAGACAAACTACCTCACCCCCCAGGGATATTAGGGATCAATAAATAAATAAATATATATATATATATATATATATATATATATATATATACATATATATGTTGTTATGATTTTATATTTGTTAATTTTTTAATAATTTTATTGAAATCGAAGTATGATAAAATGAAATTAAATTTATTTCTTTAAAAGTGGGTCGTATTTTGGTTTCATACAAATTTAGAGCTGTCTCAAAGTATAAAACATGGCTAGAGATACGAACCTTACTACAATGAAACAATATCAAATGTATACTACGTAAAAAAAATTAACTTACATCCACTGGCACAGCCACAGGTCTCAGAAAAGACCCCAATATGACTCTTATGACTCTTCGAAAAACTTCTTAATGAGATTCCAACAATCTAGTCAGACACTGTTCGTCACCAAGTTATGAGCAGACTATTCTCTCTGGAAAACAACTGACAATCTCCCGAGTGGAGATGCCTTCTTGATTTTAGATTAAGGAAATTTTTGTTATGTCAGCATTCCATATTACTACGAAGTAGTAAGATATTTCTTGATGATAGTTGGGCTATCACTACTACATATATAGATTCATTATAGTTAATTTTTTGGACTACCAGTTAGACACAATGCTGTCTCATAACTACAGTGCAGAAAATGGCAACTAAACTCCTTGGTAATGCATTCTGGATTGATACAGCCACTGTATCAATCCAGATTGATTCTGGATTTATACCCCATCCTATTACGAGCTTCTCAACCGATGAATTCCTCTGTAAGCAATGGTACACCTATCAAGACAAAAGGGGGGAAAGTCACAATCAGAGATTAGAAGAGCTTATGCTTGGATATTTTTAGTAGCAGACATTTGAAAGCACATCGTCTGCACATAATTCATGATCCAGAACATGCTACTTGTCAATATAAAGGGAAAATAAATAAAATATTTAAGATAAATCCACCTTATATTCTAAACCATCTACCCATATGCTCGCATACTTGAGCAATTTCTTAGAGTTACACATCCTTTCCCGGTGGTTCTAGAGCACCCTACCTGTGTTCGCCTTCATCCTAATCGATAAAGCAGCCTGATTCTCCCGGACAGCCGTCTTCTCTAATCTTAGCTACCCTTTTTTGCCTCGCCCTTATTCTTAAATATTTGGATAGTTCAAGCTTATTGCCTACAAAAAGTTATTAGAAATCTAAGGCTCAAAACAATCAAATGTTCTAAATTAGAACCTGCAAAGGTTATAATAAGTTAAAAGGTAGAAGCAATAGAAAGATGAAAGCTTCAACTTCAATACAAAAGGATATTATAAATCTGAAGCTACAACCAATCAAAAAACATATTTTTTTGCCATATTGAAGCAAAAGGAACTATTTCCACTTCTTATATATATATATATATATATATATATATATATTCACACATATACATACAGTGAGTTTCAGAAGTTTTGATACACTAATTTTATTTTGAAAAAAGTGCTTTTTAAAGATCACCATATCAGTAAAAATATCATTTATCAACAATAAATAGTTTTGCGTGTTTCTGATATATTGCCATCCACTGATTCCAAAAATGAAGTCAGACATTTTCTATCACCCACCATTTTTTTTGTAATTTTGAAAATAATTCTCCTGTTCATCAGCATACCACACACTACCAAATACTAAAACCTTAAAGACAGGCATACCAATCATTGTAATTTAAATACAAAACCTTTACTAATTTCATACAACCTGGGCGGCTTCAGCCCCCCCCCCCCCCGACATTTTGAGTTGATCGGTAAAAATGTGTCATAAACCGTTAAAAATAAATTAAATAAGATCACTTAGTTCTTAAAAAATATATTCTTTTGTGTGTAATAACATTTTAGTTGGCTAAAACTATTCCAAGTTCTAAATTATTAGTATTCCATTACCCGGAAATGGTCTCAGCCCCTCCGAAATTTTCCCAGCCCCTCCCGAAATTATTTTGTATATACGCCCATGCCTACATAAATAAGTTGGCATAAAAATCAAATTTGATATTGTATATTTTTCTTGTACCTTCATTAATTGTTAAAAGTTGAATCACGTAGATGCGATAACTTATTAAATAATAAATAAATAAATTCTTGATATGCAAAATTTCTTTTGAAAAAAATACTTTTTAAGGATCACAATATCAATAAAAACAATGTAAATGATACATGAGTAAAAATTAAGCATCGATAAGTTGTTTTATTTATCAATGATCTAAAAAAATAAATCTATTAGATATTAATAATCATCTTTGTTTCATTTAATATCTTTGGACAGAAAAAGTTTATTTTCTCCGTTTTTATCAATTATTTTTCGAATGGATCCTATTAAAAATTCTACCGATTTCTCTCAAAGAATGGAACTCATTGTCTAACCTAATAATAATTTTTCTTCCCGTCATTTTTGGCTTCCTTCCCATGATAGTGATAGGTTGAATATATGTTACACAAAAGCAATTTGGTCTGTCTAGGAGCTAATTGAGAATTAAATGTTACAGAGGGGTTAAAGCTGTGAAGAAAATAAGGATTACAAATGAAGGTATATCAATATTTTTGAATCTTGTACTTTACGTGTTCAGTTTAGATATGCGGATTAATTCTCTTATTTTAGCTACCCAAGGGTTACATTGTATAAGGGTCTTTCCAGAACAACAAAATCTATGTATTTAATGTAATATTTGAAAGAAAACATAATAACATACACGTATTTATTTTGTGAAATGCATCAATACTTTTGGCACTCACTGTTTATATTTATATATATATATATAATTGGTGGTGTTTTTCATCGCTGGGAATAATATTTTTTCTCGATGGAACTGCTTCTGTCTCCGGCGGTATTTCTCCTCTCCTACTTCTTCCTCCTGCTGAGGAAGCTGGAGAGGATTCCAATGAAATATAGCTGGAGACATATTTATATTTGTGTGTGTGTGTGTGTGTGTGCACTGACAATGAGCTTTTATTTTATTCACTATTTGTTCGTGCTGCTCACTCTTGAAAGGATGGCTGGATTTACTACACAGGCTGCCCTCCGTGCGAGGTGGTCTGATCTTGTAGAATCATCTTCGATACAAAACGATTTATCATCTGGCGTAAGGACTGTCGTTGGATGGCTCAAGCAGGTTTGAAAATTGGAAAATTGCTCAGCCATACGATAGAATAGTTAACACGCTCTTTTCATTCTTAACACACAGCCAAATTAGTTCCATTAATTTATTTTGATAATTGCAAAATATTGCTTCTAGCTTTTATACTCAGCCTTTTTTTTTAATCTTGCAAATGAAAATTAAGAAATTGTAGTTTTGCTTTGCATTGCATGCTGTAATTAAAAATTACTAATAAGTCAATTGCTCATTTTATAAGTTCCTGTTATAAAGTGACTTGTGTGTGTAATTATATATACACGTGGTGTGCAAATTAAGTGATGAGACTGGCAATCTAGTGTTCGATCTGGTAACACTGGAGACGTTGGGCTTTGAGTGGTGGCAGAAGAACATGTGATCTGCCTTCAGTACGGGGTTGAACTCGTTCGAGTCATTTGTTTGGCCCTAGCATTTTTAATTGTGTTCTAAAATGAGTGACATCAATTTGGAGCAATGGTGTACTATCAGTAAACAAATTCCTGTGGCTCTTCAACCTCCTTTTTCGTCTGACTTGAGTCCTTGTGACTTTTGACACTTCTCGAAGTTGAAAAATCACCTAAAGGGACCTCACATTTGGATAGCCGAAAACATTCAAAAGGCTGTAACCGATCAGATGAAGGCTATTCCAGTATCGGAGTTTCAGCATTGCTATAAGGAGTGGAATAACTCTCCAGCGCTGTCTGACTTCAGAAGGAAGATATTTTGATAATAACAATATACAAAGGTAATTCTACTTGAATAAATAAAAATAAAAATCAGTCTCATTATTTAATCTACAGACCATGTATATACACAAAAACACGTATAATGCACTTTTATAGAAGTTTCAGCGTTAATTTCTTCATAATTCAGACTAAAATTTATAAAATTAGAATTAAGTTCTTTGCCGAAAACCTATAATAATTAATACGCAGACAAGGTATAGTTGGGATTCGGCTAGGAGAAAAAAACGTCAGACTTTCAGGAAGAAATCTGTATTTGGACGTTTCGGCTGCACATTGGCAGCCTTCTTCAGCTAAAAATACATACAAATTATAAGTAAAAAAAAACAGGCAGATCCCGTACTTACTCCGCCGTCTTTTACCTTTGTTCCCAAGCTCCAGACAATTTTTCTACTTGTGTGTCCCAAAATTTTAATTCTAGTGGTACGTATTTGTATATTGATTATTATAAATTGTATTCACCTATAGAATAGATTGAGTTTCTCACAATATAAAAATGTTCTGTATAAAAATGTTAGTTTTTGTACTGTTTTACTTACTACTTTCAACATACTGTTTACTTTCCAACTACCGCATTTTCATTGTTTAATAATAAGATTGGTTCTAATCATTGTCATGATGTTTATAATATGCTCATTTCTGCCTGTTTTTTTTTTTTTACTTATAATTTGAATGTATTTTTTAGCTGAAGAAGGCTGCCAATGTGCAGCCGAAATGTCCAAATGCAGATTTCTTCCTGAAAGTCTGACGTTTTTTTCTCCTAGCCGAATCCCAACTATACCTTGTCTGTGTATCTCTGCAACGGCTAACTATCTCCATCTCCACTATAATAATTAATGTACTATTCCAATTATTTCAGAAAGTTATTATTTTATTTAATTAGTGAGCCCATGTCAAAGGACTCGATAAAGAAATTATAGTGAAAATAAAATGATTTCGTTTAGAGCCTTCTGCTCAATTTCAGGAACATAAATATGCTTTATGTAATGTACTGTATAACATATAGTTTTCTTTTTTGTACATGGCCACCACACATTTGCGAGCGCCAGCAGACACCTTCCTGTGACACTTTTTTGTAACGCTAGGTCCACCCGATAAACCTATGTAATGTACTCTAAAGCATCAGTCATATTTTTCGCACATGGCCACTGCGCATGCGCGAATGCCAGTGAACACTTTTTTTGTGACCCATACAGTTTTCTTTTTCGTACATGGCCACTGCGCATGCATGAACGCCAGCGGACACTTTTTTATAACGTTTTTTTCCAGTTTAGTCACCCCTAAAGCATATTTATGCTAAAAATGACTACTGGTAAGTTTAGTGAATGTTGAATTCCTTTAGCACATCTTCATTTTGTTTATAATATTTAGATGGCTAGCTAATTTCTTATCTCATTGGGAGACATGTTATCTATTTCTTTTTTGCTCCTTTCCTCTGACCTGTTGGGAATGATTACCGCTTTGAGGTTGATGTAATTATGAGGTACCTTGAAATATTTTTCTCAGGTTCAACATTCATCAAAACTAAGATTTTTTGGCTATGTTTCGAGAATAGGAGATTAAAAAAAAAAATAAATAGCTGTGTCTGTCCTTGCCTGAACAACGGCTACAGTCTGAAAGAGGAAATCAGCTAAATTTGTGTATAATCAATGAAGTTATGATATACTCGGCCCCCGAATCTTAAGGATATCTTCTATTCCACTGGTAACTTCATGTACTTCGATCATAGTAGTCGGGGCTGGAAGATGGAGCTCCCATATATACAGGGTGTCCCCAAAATAAACGGCCAAACTTCAGGAATCGATGCAGGATAAAAAAAAAGAAAGCTAAAAGTCTTTTAGCGTATATCTCGTTTTTGCTTTGTTTTTGAGAAACCCCCCCGCCCAAAATAAAAGAAATTCTGACAAGGCAGTCTTTCATAAAGCATGTATAAAAATTGTTAAAAGTATATGTTTTATCCCCCACCCCCTCCATTGACCCTCTCACCCCACCCCTCCTTTAATACCCCCCCCCCCCCCAAATATAAGAGTGAGTATGCTTCTGGTTTTGTGTGGAATAATAAAATAATACGTCCCCATTTTTTGACTCCGTGACTTAACGCAGAGTCTTTCCACGCATTCCTTGATAATAAAGTTTTGTTGCTCATGGAGGAATTCCTTTTGGAATAGAGATTGGGAGGCTGGTTCCAAGTCAATGGTTGTCCTGCCTACTACAGGAGGGCCGTCTGAAATCAGTTGGATACTAACTATCCAAGGCGTTGGATAGGACATGAAGGCCGGCTCAATCTACAGACCTCACGCCCTTGGATGTCTTCAATTGGGGGCATATTGAAGATTTGGTCTACAGGGAGCCCATTTGCTCAAGGGGGCACCAAATGGGCCTGGGAACATATTACAGCAGAGCAATGCACAAATGCCATCCAGTCTGTCAATGTGCGTTGTGATGCCTGTGATTGCATCAAGGGGCCAAAACTTTGAATAGTTTTTAAATTAATTATTAAGAAGTATAAGAAGAAATAGTTATTTTAAAATTATGTGTATGTACAGTGTTAAATTTAAAATGTTTTAAGAATTGAAAATTTATTTTTATTAAGAATTGAAAGTTTTTTCTGTTGTGTTTTAGCACTTTCCTTTAAGTAGCTATCATAAATTTGGTTGAACTTGCAGCTTTACATGGCGTCAGTTAATTTTTTTCGATCAAGAAGATTTTGTTGTTTTTTGGGGGTTGGAGGTGGGTAGGTAGAGGAAGTGGAAGACAAAACATATACTTTTAGTGATTTTTATACAGGCATTATCAAAGAATGCCTTTTCACAATTGTGTTTTCGTTTTTTACATTTTTCTCGGAAACAAAGCAAAAATGAGATATATGCCAAAGGACTTTTTTTCATCCTGCATCGATTCCTATATATATATATTTATTTATTTAGTGTATTTTAATGTGCTCATTAAGTGGATGAATTAGCACTTCATTACTTCAAGGAATTGAATAGTGTTTCATTCAGGTTTTGTCTATGTTATCATAGACATTGTCCTTATTACCTTTATTTGGAAATAGTCATGATTAAGTTCTTAGTGTCATGGTGGCCTCTATCTATTTTCAATAACTTATCATTTTTCATTAAATATCTTACAATGTAATTTTCCAGGCATCTCTAGACGTAAAAGAAGCAGGAAAGAGAAGGCTTGGTGACATGAAAAGCACATCAGCACAAGAAATAGTCATCATACATTATAATGATGTGTACAATGTTGAAGATAGAGCAGCGAGGTTCACCACAGCAGTCAAGTCTTTCGCTAATCTTAATCCGATTATTCTCTTCAGCGGCGATGCATTTTCTCCAAGCATGTGTTAGTACTTAAAATGATTTAAATATTTTATTGTAAGTTTTAGTTATCTTGATTGTATTTCCTATAACGAGGGTTCTCTACTACTGTTATTGGTGAAGTAACCACAATTCATAGACACTAACTAATGAAAATGAAACACATATACTTTGGAAGCTATTTATCTAGGCGCACGGTAGTGTGCCAGGCCAAGTTCCGGCCTACGCACACTGTGTATGTGTATATTACTCGACAAATTAGAACCAATTTTTACCCTCTCATAACTCTGAACTACTTAACTCTGAAAAACTTATGAAATTTTACACAGGTATTATAATAATAGATGTAAGTAAATTTGAAAAGTTTCATAATTCTACATTGTAGCATTTCTGAGATATAGGCGATGGAATATCGGAATTTATGCAACTCACTCATCAAAATTATTAGGCACTTTTCGAAAAGCTAGAGACTTGAAATTTTGCAGGATGATATTAAAGGTAAAAATCGAAAAATCCTGAAAAGTTGAGTTTGCCTCTGCTCCCAGGGGGTGTGCCCATTTTGTTCTTGGAAACTCATCATGATGGGTATCAAATGAATCGTCTCATTAAGGAGAAGCTATATTTGATATTTTAAGAAACATTTAGACGCATCTTAACATTTTTATGTACATGCCTATTATTTACCTATGTACAGGGTGTCCCAAAAATAATGGTCATCCGTTGGCCAGAGTATTCTCCAATGTGAGATCGGAAAAAATAACCCCCATATTGACCCCCGCAAAATTGACCTTGAAATGTTATTCAAGGTCAATTTTTTTGATTGCATATTTCCAAACTACGAGTCAAGAGGAAGAAAAAAGTCAACAGCACCCTAGGTCAGAAATGACTCCTTAGGGTCAAAATGACCATTAACAGCGTATACGTGGGCCATTCCATTCCAATCTACAAATGGTGGCCGATTTTGCTCATTTCTTTTTTTAAAGTTTCTAGTAACATCGCCTTATGCAAAAATACTTCCTTTGAATTTTTTAAAAAGCATCTTCCAGTATAAACAATTATGAGTGTATTGTAAAACGGCCCCCTCAGCGCCATTCATTGAAGAACCATAACTCACATTTTACAATAGACAGGAATGCCTTCTTGAGGTTATTCTCAAAGCTTATAAGAGCTCTTTACTTTAAGCTTTCATTGAATCGTTGAAATTACTCATTATGGATTTCACATGTCAAGTAGGAATTTCATGAACCATCGAGTCCTTCGCAGAAAAGAGGATAGAATAATTGCCCTCGATCGATCCAGGCCTACTATGGAGCTGAGAAGATTGGCCCAAGCTACGGGAGTCTCGAGGATGACGGTCCGCCGGATCCTTTGGGAAGAACGTCTCCCTTCAGATTACAGCAAGTTCAGGAGTTGAGGCCCAGGGGATCAGGAGCAGAGAGCATTGTTTTGCAGGTGGGTGCTGGACAAGTTGGAACGGTATCCACACTTCCTCCAGCGGTATTGTGGACTGACGAAGGTTCGTTTTCCAGCGTCATCATCCACAGCAGGCGAATTGGACGAGAATAACATGGGAAGGATTTGAAAGAATTATGAGAAAATCTCGCCAGGTCCTTAGTCGAGTTAGGAGGAATTTGAAAGCAAGGTTGGCTGCTTGCCTGAAGAATTAAGTCCGAAATATTGAAGCTGGATAACAGGCCCAATTACTACGGGCGCTGGAGTGATAATCTGGGGTTTTTTTTTAGGAAGAAACTTTTTTATCTGCCCATGGGCGAGGGCAAGTATCCTCTAGTCTGGGAGGGATTGGCTGGTTCATGAAAATCATACATGACCTGTGAAATCCTTAATGAAAAATTTCAGCGATTGATTGAAAGCATATGGCAAAGAGCTCTTCGAGGATAACCTCATGAAGGCATTTCTGTCAATTGTAAAATATGTCTTATAGTCCTTTTATTAATGCCGATGAGAGGCTCGTTTTTCAATATACTTGTAATTTTTTATACTAGACGATGCTTTTAAATAAATTCAAACGAGGTTTTTTTGTGTAAGGCAATGCTAGTAGAACATGTAAAAAAAAATTATCTAAGTCGACCACCATTTGTCAATTAGAATCGAATGGCCCACGTATACGCTGTTAATTGGCCATGTTGACCATAAGGAGTCATTTCTGACCTATGGTGCCGTTGACTTTTTTCATCCTCATGAGTCGTAGATTCGAAATATGCAATAAAAAAATTTGACCTTGAATAACATTTCAAGGTCAAATGCGATCTCGCATTGGAGAATCACCTGGCAAACGGATGACCATTATTTTTGGGACACCGTGTACTTACATCAATTAGGCGATAGCAACATTAGTTAGTTGCAACATTAGTTAGTGTCAGACAAGGACACTAGGGCATTTACAAATAATGATCAGACTAGAAGGCATTATAAAGTTATAAAAAATAAAATACCGACACTATAAAAAGTATATAGAATAATTAAACATAGTTCACGACCCTTCGTCATCCTCCTCAAGCCAAACAAGGTATTAAGAGCCTAAAAATTTGCCCAATACTAGGATATCATAACATTCATAGGCAAACTGTTTTTGGGAGAAGCCTGGATTTTGCCCTCTTTTTTTCAACGTTAGTTTTTTTGGGGGATTTATTGGAAACATGCTTTGTTGTTAATAAACATTGTTCAACCTCTTCCTACAAAATTATAAAATTTTGTAGGAACCAAAAATATGCAGTCATTCAAATAAAAAAGAATGTTTTAGTTCTGCAAGGACACAAAAATGTTAATTTGTCAAATAATTGAACAGCTTAATAACAATCATCCTAATCACCGACTAATGAGGAGGGGTTTGGATTCATGTTTACTTCTTCATTAGTGTTTGTAATTTTTTTTTAAATATATTATTAATGATGTGTCTATTTTTTTTTCTCAATTAGTAAGCACGACAACAAAAGGTGCTCAGATGGTTCCCGTACTCAACGCAATTGGGACACATTGTGCAGTGTTTGGCAACCATGAATTTGGTAAGAAAATAAATTTCCTTTTAAATTCAGTTGTACATTGAATTCTCAAATAAATAATAATTAGATCTAACACCTGATATTTATGAGAGTAGCTAGACAAAATGTATTTTGCATGAGTTTATTGATCGAATTATGTAAAAGAGGCATTGGTCAAGGCTGCTGGAGTTTGTTGATACTTGGAAAGACTAGGGAAGGCTTTGAGAGACCAAACAAAGAAAATAGTGTCTAATATTTATCAATACTTAGCAAAAGCTAAGACTAAAAACGTTTAAAAACTCCTAGTGATAAGGTTATAACGAAGAGAATTTTTACCGTCAATTTCATGAACGGGGAATATAGGCCACACCCTTTTCCCTCCAACTAAACTGTCTATTTGAACAGGCTTTAGCTTAAATTATTTTTAGCCTTAGCTTTAGCTTAGTATTGATAAATATTAAACACTATCTCCCTTGCCTGACCTCTCAAAGCCTTTCCTAGTCCTAAACGAGGCATAATCAGTTTTATTGAGTTTAAAGTAATGTGTTGTACATTGTGGGAATGCAAATGGTGGAACTGTCTGAAATATTCCACTCAGAATTTTCGGCATGCGGGACTAGAACTATTCCATCTAACTGGATAGGCTCTAGTTATCTTGGGGATATGAGCAATATCAAAGCGTTATGAGAATATTTGCTCAAATAGACTTCTTATATAAGTGGATCTGCAGATACTTGGAGCTGCCATATTGCAATTATGGGAATTTTCTTTTCACGCAAAAATTTTCATGGCCTTTGGAATCAGACTAGCCACTGCTTGCCATACTTTCTACACTCTGATAGACTTTGCATGAAGCTCTTTCCGATATCGTATCTACAGAACTACTACGTCACCGTCATTTTGCTTTTTGTTATTTAATTTTTTTGTTCACAATGTCTTATCTGGTTATTTCTTTTAGATTTTGGTCTGGAAATACTTTCTGAACGAGTTTCTGAAACCAATTTCCCCTGGCTTATGTCGAACGTGGTTGACAAAGAAACAGGAAGACCTCTGGGCGATGGGAAGGTGTCTCATGTCATAGATCGGATAGGCAAGCGTATAGGCCTGGTGAGTAATATACTAAAAACAAATATTACATACAAAGTAGACTGCCTACATTTTTTCTGAGCTACTGAAAGCAATTGTATCACAGACAGTTGCTTACAAATTACGTTTTGTGACAGATGACATTTCATGTTTAAAGTCTGAGCATTCTTCTTCAAATACTCTTGTTCTCTCTTCAATTACTCTTGTTTGACCAAAGTAAGCCTGATATTTTGGAAATCTCAAAATAAATTTCTCTCATTTTAATATAAATACGTACCTACTTAGGGCTCACTGCAAAAAATCACCTGCTCCACAAAGGATGTTTATAGAGGTTGGCAACGTTAGCCGGCTGCTAAAAGCCTTAGAAGATGATTTGCCGTACAAAACAAAAAGAAATTAAGAGGATACTAATATAACGGAAAATCTTGACCAAAATATTGGTTTTATTTACTTTATAAATTAAGAAAAGGCAATTGTGTCAATTATAAATAAACGTTAACATTTAATACACTTGTGGTTGGTTGGCTGGTGAAGGTTCATCTCATCATACTAATTTTGCGTATTTACGCACTTAATTGTCAATAAATACACAAATATATTTTAGTTATGCGTATATTACGTCTTTCACATTAATCGCTATTTTTATATTACAAAATGGCAGGAACACTTAGCAACCAACACTCTCATAACCAACTATCGTTACCATCTGAATAACCTAAGTTAGATTACCAGATGGATTTGTAACTAGCGAAATGACTCGCTCGCGAACTATGCCCATTGAGCTCAATGTCAACTTCCGCTGACTTGAAGCAATAGTCTGCGAGCGCGTCACCACTACACTAACTAGGATGACAAACAGATCAAACACCCCCACTTTATATTTCTTTTATTCTACAGAACATTTTCGAGGTCACAATATCATCCTCGGTGTCCTGTTAACAACCATCAACAATGGAAAGCATTACTACTAAATAACTTAAATCGCCTTAGATTAGTCATATAACAACAGAAATCAACAATTAAACGCAACAAAAATATATTAATGTACTATTCTAAAATTCAAAATCTTAATTTCAACAAATCACTCTAAGCAGGCAAACATTAAAAGCATTTAAAATGATAAAAAACAAAAAAATAAAATATACACAAAAATAATTTATAAATACCACCCCCCCCCCACTCCAAAAATACCATTGTAATTCTTTTTCTTACTCACAAGGAACCAATTTGGGAAATATAAGAAGTATTATTTTTAGTCTAGATATGTAAGTTTTTTTTAAAAGGTATTTCTCTGTTTTTGTCATTTTTAAATTAATTTTGAACTTTTTTAAGGTAGGACTGGTTGAGCGAGAATGGCTTGATACTCTAGCTACACTCAATCCTGATGAGCTTACCTTTATTGATTTTGTCGAGGCTGGATCAAAACTTGCTGCTCAGTTAAAAAAGGAAGTAAGTGAACAAAATGTCCTAAGATTTGTTATGAAATGCACCCTTGTGTGACTAAAGTTGTATACACACGAATTAATTTCATGGAAGAATAAGATGGGAAAGTGGCTGACGCAATGGAAGTGAACATCAGTCCATGGAAGCTGATCAGGGCAAAATAACCTAGCGAATCTTGTAATTGTATTGAATCAAGAAGCTTGTACACATCATGTATTTGTCATAGGCACATATAAGGGGGGCTGCAGCCCCCCCCCCCCAAAAAAAAATTTTTGATTTGATCGGTATAAATGTGTTATAAAACCTTTAAAAATAAATTAAATAAGATTACTTAGTTCATAAAAAATATTTTATTTTAGGTGTAATAGCGTTTTAGTTGGCTAAAACTATTCCAAGTTCTAAATTGTTAGTATTCCATACCCCGGAAATAACCCCCATAACCTTTCTAAACTTTTCTTAACTAGAATAACGGCCCATTTTCCACCAAAAACCAATGATCTATATTATCAACGAGTTGGATTGACTAGGGTTTCGATATAACCTTGAGCGAGCAGAAACTCATAGCAATTATGCCATTAACATAAGTGCTAATGTTATATAACCTAGGAAATCTGTAGCAATTATGTTAATAGCATAATTGCTATGTGTTTCCACTCACTAAAGGTTATATCGAAACTCTAATCAATCCAACTCGTATATAATATTAATAAATGGTCGTTCCGCCGCTATATTGCTACAACTTCAATTGAGTTCTCGTGTCATGATCCAGATCACTGAACAAGGCTCACTTCCCTGACCTGGTGAAGCTAATACGTAAGTACCAAATAATGTTAAAGTTGCTTATATAGATAAAATAATTTATTATTCACAAAAAAATATATTTATGACTTGTAAAATATATATAGAGTAGACTCTTTATAATCCAGCTTCGTCAGGACCGGGGTACAGTCAGATTAGAGAAAACGCCGGATTAGAGAATTCAGTTAGAAGTGTTCACTTATGTATTTGAAAAACATTATTATTTGAGGATATAATAATATTGCATATTTAAGTAAAATTTAGGTACTGAATTATAAAATAAATTCAAAATATGTAAATCCTTCCTGATTTACAAGCGTGTATGCATGTAAAAGTTTTAAGGGATACAAATAAGTAGACAATTATACTAAATAAAAAATATTTAATTGATAACTAAATCACATATGTATGCATATATTATTACAATATCCAAAACTAGTTACATGGAAAATCAGATGTTCCACCCGCAGGTGCCTTAGTAAAAACATTTATTTTCTTAGTAGAAATACAAGTTCCTGTCTCTAAAACAAAACATATATGCCTTCTCTGACTTCCATTCAATGAAATACTATGAGACAAATGTTTAGCTAGCTAGGTAGGAAAGGTTTTCTAGGAACCCTCAAGCCAGTCTAGCTCCGACCAGTTCCGAGATCCGTCACTCATTCCTCTTGGAGACCGCCGGATTAGAGAGAGGGATGGATAAGAGAACGCTGGATAAGGGAGAGTCTACTATATTGATTTATTTTGATATAAAATATATTTACAACTATTTTTATTTATGTACAATATTGAAACACTCCTACACACAGAGGATACTGTCAGTTACTTGTTGTGGAGCCTTACTTCACTATGTGATTTCATTTGACATGTGACCTAATTTTTCATGAATTCTTAAAAGAAAACATTAACTGTTTCTATTCTAGGCTAAGATGACGCAGTTCCTGCGAGTCGGAATTTTTTAACATTGTTTTGTAACAGATGTTATTGCTTTTGGTTTTTTGTTCCAAAGATGTCGCCTCAAAAATGTTTTTTGCTTAAAAATAATAAAACTATGGTTATCAGCGGAGGATTTTGACCTTTTTTCAATCTCGAGCAGCCTTATTCAGAACTATTTATTTTTCAGGGATGCGATTACGTGATTGCTCTTACACACATGAGAATGCCAAATGACATCAAGCTCGCAGAAGGTTGTGATGAAATAGACCTTATTTTAGGCGGCCATGATCATATATACGCAGTTGAAAAAGTAATAATTTGAATTAATATTCTCTCTGATTTATTTTTTTGTGTATATTAACACTTTTGCTGGGGCTGCAATTGTTTGGGATAACCTCAGTAATGGGTGCTTCTTTTGTTTGAGTTTTTCATGTAGACATTTTTTTTCATAAAAAATCTTCCAGTCAGCCGATTTGAAAACGAAAAACATTGTTGAAAAGCCCAAACAATACAGAAGGCAACTGTCTTTACCTGGAGCTGTAAAAGTGAATCCCCTGAGCGTGAATTTACGAGACTTTTGAATCTAAAGGGAAAAGTAATGGAGAAGTGTCCTTCTGAAGCGGGTAGGGTTGCTTCCAGAAGGACACCCGCAGCAAAAGTGTTAATGTTGCTTTATTTTAATGAAATATTAGTATTACTATGAAATGATAAATAAATTTGGCATTTATGTTTGGGACATTCTCAAATACCCGGCATTTTTATAACATTGCCTCAACCTCACAGAAAATAGATGAAATATGTAACAAAATTTTTTTTGTTTAAATGGTGCGTAAAAATGAAAAATAACTAGATAATTTTACTCACATATATTAGTATAATACCTATGTAAAATTACATAAGTTTATATTTAATTTGTTCAAAGTTATGAGAAGGTAACAATCAGCTCTATTACTTTGTGTAATATAGATGTAGTGTGCGTCATAATGCCAGGCCATAACCTGGCTTGGCACACTACCGTACACCTAGATATTGTGTTTTATCTATGTGGGGGCAGGTTTTGTATCTAGGCAAGTGGTTTCATGCCTTTTTCTTTTAAAGTTCTGACAAGAATGGAATTTTGTTTAATATTTGACATTTGGTAAGATCCTTAATTGGGAAACCTGATTGTAGAATTTATTTCATGTTATAAATCAATGGTTACCATTAAAAAAAAAAAAAAAAAAAAAAAAAAAAAAAAAAAAAAAAAAAACGATATAACTCTGATCAAAATTGTTATTATTTTAAAGGAATTTGAGTTTACATATTTTCTTGGTATTGTTTGACAGGAAGTTAGTAAAAAAAAAACAGAAGGTGTATTGTATTGACTTGAACGGCCCTTGTAATTCTAAATATTTGTATTTAGAATCTACATAGAAATTCAGAATTGTATTTAGAATCTACATCGAAATTCAGAATTGTATTTAGAATCTACATCGAAATTCAGAATTGTATTTAGAATCTACATCGAAATTCAGAATTGTATTTAGAATCTACATAGAAATTCAGAATTGTATTTAGAATCTAAATTACTTTATAGATTGTATTTAGAATCTAAATTACTTTATAGATTGTATTTAGAATCTAAATTACTTTATAGATTGTATTTAGAATCTAAATTACTTTATAGATTGTATTTAGAATCTAAATTACTTTATAGATTGTATTTAGAATCTACATTACTTTTTCTTCTTTTTTTTTATGGATGCCGGAAAAATGGGCTAATGGGAGGGATGGCCAAGAAAAAAAGGTTAATTTATAATTACATATTTGAGTCTTTTTTAAAATACTAATTTGTTGATCTTTATTTATTCAGATTAATGGTAAAACTATTGTCAAGAGTGGGACTGATTTCTATAACTTCTCAAAAGTCGTTCTTAATTTTGATGATGCTAAAAATGTGACAGTAGATGTTGAGGAAATAAAAGCCGATGAGAAATACGAGGACGATATCGAGTTGAAAGAACAATTGGAAAAGTACACTTGTAAGACTAATAATACTATTTTTCAAATAAATGTTAAGCTGATGAATATTTTGATTTTTTCTTATATTTCATTATTTATGCAGCTTTAATGGAAGGCAAGTTAGATGAAGTGCTCGGAGAGTTCTGCGTGGAATTGGATGGACGCTTTGAAAGCATACGTCGTGGAGAAACTAACTTAGGAAATTGGGTGAGTATTTTCAAAATGTATTCAAATGTATTTTCTTAATAGTACTTTTACTCTTGCAATAAGTATTATTTTTTCACCTGAATGAAATGCTGAAAGTGGACATGCTGAAGATTATATTTCAAGTATCAAACATTTTTAAACCATACCAGATTCCTAATTGCTTACTTTAGCCTTAGTATAATTTGATTCCCAAGTCGGTTGGAGCCATTTCTCCTCATGTATTGGTTCCATTACTGAACTGCCTACTTTTTAGATGCCATTGTATAAGAGAATGTTTTGCAATTTGGATTGCAGTTCCTTAGGGGAGCCACTCTTTAAATCGATAAAATTGAAGTTAATGGCAAAAATCCAGATGTCAAAAGCCTGCCGTCTTTGTTGACAAACACTCAAAAATGCTTGTTCATTTGTGTTGCTAAATATATTAGTTGCTCACATTTTCCCTTGTTCCCGGGTTCCTGAGCAACAAATGTACACTAACGCCAGCTTTCACTCATTTGATGGATGATCATTTATAACTGGCATAATCATAAGAATCTTAAAAATTTGTCAGGCCGGCCTGATGATCAAACATATTTTTCATTTTTCTCTTGCCCCAGAACAGTCTTAACTGACAGATCAGCCAGAATATATACAAGTCCAGGTGGCAGACTGTTCAGGTCAAACTGACAGACCTGCCTGACCGTGCTTAGCCTGCTATATTTTTGATTTTTCTTCAGCCGCCTGAACAGTCTTAACTGACAGACCGGCCGGAATATATACACTTCAGGTGACCGGCTTTCTGGCGGACTGTTCAGGCCAAACTGACCGGCCTGCCTGACTTAAAAGCTCATACGTCCTAAATAAAAAGAGCATTAATTGCAAAAGTTGTAAGAGGAATAGCTGACATTTTTTTTTTAAATTTATCCAGGTATGCGATGTGATACTTGCTGCCACTGGAGCTGATTTAGTAATTCTTAATTCCGGAACATTACGTTCAGACAGAATCCATCCACCAGGGCCCTTTACTCTTCGAGATCTAATGTCGATAGTTCCTATTACAGATCCACTCTGTGTGCTTCAACTTTCAGGTAAACTATTTAATAAATAACCCATAAGTAATTAAATTTTCATACATAGGTTATATAAAGTTACTGAAAGTTAAATTTTTATTGCTAAACATAATATTACAGGGTGTCTACTGCACGAAAAAGTCATGTCATGTAAATGTCACAAATTTGAAAATTGGGCACGAAAATCATGAATTTTGAAACCAAGTCACGAAATTTCAGTTCTTACCGGAGTCTAACCTAATCCCGGTACTTCGGCGCATTCGTAATTGTTGCCGTTTTTTATGCATTTACACATCAATTATTCGTTATTTAAATATTGCAGACTTAAATATTGAAATTCTCACTACAGTATCTCAGGCATAACTAAACTAGTGTAAACAAATATGGACCTGTTGGTGGTCACCTAAAATGACGTCATCCGGCCCCAATCTACATAGACTGAAGGTCTATGTCAGCCACGTATTGTATTACTAAACCTAGTAACTTTTACTTTGAACAAATTCTGGTTTGTGTTGCCTATAATTTCCCTAGTTGTGTTACAATAAGTCTAAAATTCTGTTAAAAAAATGCAACATTCTGTGTCAATCAATCAATTTTGTTCTGTGATTACAACTGTAATCACAAATATATTCTGTGATTACGAAAGTAGTCACAACTTTTTCTGCAATTACCTCTGTATTGTTATATATTAGAATACTATTCTTATCGGTAATTACCGTAATACCAACCCACCAAGTCTCAACTCTTCATATCTATGACTCCCATTATATTAATGCAAATAGTTTTCCAATTCTCCTGCTTAGATGTGTGTTGTGTTTGCGACGTTTTAGTTGTAATAACTGAAAGGTTATTATTACAGCTGTAATCACAAAAAAAAAATTGTGATTACAGTTGTAATCACAGAAAAAATAGTTGTAATTTCAGGCATAATCCAAGAAACAGCTGCGATTACAGTCGTAATTACAGAAAAATGTTGTGATTACGAATTTAATTATAACGAAAGGTGTTATTACATTATGATTGTAATCGTAATCACATCTCGAAAGCCTGTGATATAATCGTAATCATAATTATGATTACGGTTGTGCCCAAATGAAAAAATCTAACTACAGTTAGCCCTGGAGTCACAAGGATCCAGAGAGGAAGATATTATATAGATATCTGCAGTTGGTATGTAGCCGTAAACTCAAACCCCAGAATGGAGAATAGAGGGTAAGATTGGTCAGAGAAAAATCAGGGCTTGATGTAAAGAACTTACAGCTTACTAGTACCAAGTTCTGTTTTACTGCATGAAGTGAACCCCTTTCATCAGATAATATACACTCTCTGACAAAATTATAGGCCATCCAATTTTTTAAAAATTTTAATACACAACTTTTTGAAAACATTTTTAGGTTATTATAACATTTCTAATAATAAACAAAACCGTACTGTTGTTTTTCATGCAGGTCGTGAGGTGGTTGTTGCCCTTGAAAATGCTGTTTCATGTTACCCGAAGCTAGAAGGAAGATTTGCGCAAGTTGCTGGTATATGTTTTGCATTTGATCCAAACGAACCGCCTGGTAGGAGAGTTGCTACAAATCTTGTTAAAGTCGGAGATCAGTATCTCTTGCCAGATTCTAAGTAAATATATTTTTTATTATTACATTTCCATCTGTAATCTTTATTAAAAAATGAGAAAAACTTTATTTTGGAAAAAAGAAAGATTAGTCGCCCAACTAAATTGGGTTGCTTTCCACAAAACGTACCAATCAACCAGTAGGCATAGGAACTAGAGTTACAAAGTTAAAAATATAAAAAAAAATACGTCATTCGTTCAAATAACAAACTATATATATAAAAAAAAATAAAACTAAGAATATCGTCGATACAAAACCTAACTAACGAATATGAAAAAATGCATCTTTCATTGTCCATCTTTAATAATATCTGCTGGACTTATTTACGGCAAATTCTTCAATCTGACTTCACTCTATTAAAGGGAAAGTATTCCACTATCAAAAGGTCAAATCTGCCGAATATTTGACTGTCCAAAAAAAAAGTTATTAATAAATACTTTTCCACTCTGAAAAGTGGTGATTTTCATATTCGTTAGTTTGCTTTTGTATCGACGATATAATGATGAATATATTTCTATAAATGTTTAAAAAATAAATAAATAATACAAATAAAATACTTCAGATTATAGAACAAAATACTATTTCAATGGTCTTTTTGTTTAAAATAAATATTTATGAATTATTGCTGAGTAAAATTCTAATACTTCTGGTGGTTTTAACACATTGACTGCAGTGATCTGACAAGTGTAAGTAATATCGAAGTCACTTTAAAAAGCGATCTGCTTCTCTGGTCCATTGTGGCCTTTTATGGGACTGATTCTTTTTAGTTTATTTGTTTTGTTCCCAAAGTTGTTCGTTATTTCCTATTGTCAATAGTTTCCCCATGAATCGAAATAACTCTTAGAAAAGTACAGATTAAAACAATTTATCCAAACCAATTTGTTCTTCTTAACTTGAACCAGATTAAAATTAAATTTTCATTCATTCCTATTCACAAGCATGGAAACTTACTCACTTTTCTGAAAGAGTTTAATACGTAATCCATGAAATTAGAATGTATTCTGTTTAATACATTAATATTTTTCAAAGCATAGTTCCTTTCATTAGCAAATAATAAATTATGCAGTTTCAAATAATGAACTATTTCACAAAGAGCTATATTTTTTTTTTTCTTGTGTAGGCAAAAGGTCAATGAATAAAATACCAAAATAACAAAAACGTCAATTTATTAAAATTGGCTCTTCATGTTTTACATCCTTTGGTGCCTCTTCAGGAGCCTAAAAGGAATAATAAAAAAAAAAGAGTTTTAAATGGATAAAAGATAAACTAGCCGAAAAAGAGACCAAATATAATGTATATTAAATTAATTGTACGGGGTGTAACAAATTTTACATTAGAGGATCATCACAATTGCCTAAAAAGAGAATTAAACAGCAGGTTAAAAATGTCGATGAACAAGATAATAAAATGGCTCTTGCTAAGGATGTGAAGAGTATAATTTAAAGAGCATAATAGGTAAAGAACGAACTTGATGAAATGGGGAAAAAAATATACATATTATAAAAAATAGGAAAAAAGTGGTGAATAAGAAAACAAATGAAATATTTAAAAAATATATTTTTTAATTTTTTGGACAAAGAATAAAAATAAAAATTTCTATATCTATAAAAATAAAAATAGGATTTTTTTTATTTTTATTTATTTATTTTTTTTTTTATAAAATTTCTGTAACTAATCTTCCTACGGATAATCAAATTAACTGTTTGGACTCTATCGATATTTTAAACAGCTGACTGTTGCTATGTAAATGAAATGAAAATTTTTTATTCCTATTTCGGAATACATGCCCCTTAGGAATAATTTTGAATTTACAGGATAGTAAAAACAATTTAATATATAAAATTAAATACTACAGCTTTTACATAAACTAGGGGCTGGGTAAAACTTGGAGGGATAAAAAGTGGTCCGAGTCAGGATTTAAAGGTTTCTAGGTTGGTAGAATGGCGGAAAAGCAGAGGTAAGGAATTCCATAGCGAGGTGGCATGGGTGACAAATGATTTTTCGAATAATGCAGTACAATGGTAAGTAATATTAAGATCGGAAGGACGAGATTGGTCGTTACGGGAGTGAACGGAGGATTTAAATTTAAGAAGTTGAAATATATAAGAAGGTCTTAAGAATTAAGAAGGGAGCCAATGTAGCTCCTGGTATAAACGTCATATGTGGGAGTCTCTGGGGATCCCGAGGATAAAACGAATGACGAACAGTTCATGAGGCATTTGAGTTTTTGCCTCGAGATCTCCAGAAAGTCCACAGTTCACCAAACAACCATAGTCAAGGTGGGGGAATAAGAGTGAGGTTACAAGGAGTTGAGGGGTCTTTGTTGGTAGGGGATGGCGGGAGAGGTTGAGCTGTCTGTGAATAAATATGCATCAATGGGAAATTTAGGAAATATGTAGTTGATCTTTAGCTATGACGTGGTCATTCTAGCGGAAGGTTCACCTTTGTTCCATTTGGCTTTATCTAATTTTTAGGCTCCTGAAGAGGCACCCAAGAATGTTTATGTTAATTTGGTATTTTATTCATTGACTTTGTGCCTACACGACAAAAACTGTTGAGATTTTGGTCACTATTTTCTTAATATTTTGTTGTTCCCAGGTATCGAGTGGCTACAAAATCTTATCTAAAGCAGGGGTCTGATGGCTACACTGTCATGAAGTCAGCAACAGTATTGGTATGAAAACAAATCATTATTTAATTTGTATTAATGTGCCCATGACTTCCCGTGGTTGAATACACCCTTCAAAATAATGTGTATTATTATTGTTTTTTTAGTGCGGTTCCTCTCTCCATCCAAAGGGAGGAAACCTGCTTATGAGGTTCGCCTCATGACACAATCCGGAAGTGCCGACTAGAAAATTTCACATTTCAGAACCTATCGATTTTGAAAATAACGGCGGTTCAAATTTGTATATATATATATATATTGAAATAATAACTTTGCCACATGTTGCCTGCGTCCAACCCATTCAGGTCCTGGCCATGCCCAACGTTGCTTAACTTCGGTGATCAACGGGAACTGGTGCATTCAACATTCGGTGCAGGCCTTTGGCTCTGTCATATGTTGTATTTATTTTCTTTCTCATTGCCATTTATTTATATTGAATTATATATTTTCTCAATTAATTTTGTCCTCAATTAGCATATTTATGTGTACAGCATATACAGGTCCTGTTAAAAGTTAAATAATTAAATAGAATATGTTTATATTTTGTATTTATAACTACCTTGTTTATTCTTAAAGGTAGATGAAGAGTCCTGTCCTGAACTTGGAATAGCTATTCAAAACCATTTTGAAGCTATTAAAATGAGACTTGGGAAAAGCAAGAGAGTTTCTAAGCACAGGCAAAGTCTTGTTACACTCTCAAGGAGGTCTGTTATTGTCGAACTATTTTTCTTTCTATAAACGATCTCATTGCTAGCTAAAATAAGTCAGTATTGATTAACGCACATTGCTTCCACATTTTTTTGAGTACACTCGTAGTCGACTGCCAATCAAAAGCATGCTCCGATTGTTTTGTTTCTACACAAACAATTATCTAAATAACTCCCTTAGAACTTTTTAAGGGTATTCAAAACACTAACTATAACGATCATTTATGCTGGGTTTTAATTTGGTTAAATGGATAGTTTATTTTTTAAATATTTCCAGCCACCATTCATGGAAGAATCCAGCCAACCAGAACTCATTGACACAAACTTAGAGACCTTACTCAAAATATCCATCTTTTATAATCCACAGTGAACAATAATACTGGCTACTTGCATGTTTATATTTATGCTGTAGGAATATTTTAGAAGCCTTGTAGAATTTATTATATAATCTAAATACTAACAATATTTTATTTATATTAACAATAGTTTTAGGCAATTTTCTCTTAGTTACTATGGAACTTATATGAGTTTGTAATCACTTTTAATATAATGTAATAACAAACTAGTATAGGTGCTAATGACCAATGTATTCAAAGCGCAAAAATTGAAAAAAAAACATTAGAATTTATTTAATCTAGTAATACATTATTATTAATATACATTATTATACATCATTCTTAATCTAGTAATATATTATTGGGCACAATAGATCTTTTAGGTCGAGTTGCTTTCCCCCTTAATAAGTGGCCCTGAGTATATCTAATACATTATTATTTCTTTTTGTGTATCCTGGGCTAATATATTTATTTAGTAAGATTGCTCTATAAAGGCCTCCAGGATCAAAGCACAAGTAGTGTTGGTTGTTACACTGGTATATTTTCTCTCTGTGTAATATAAACCATAAATATATAATTGTGTGGGAGTTTATCCTTTATATCCACAACCTAAAAATAAATAAGTTAAAAAAAAAAAAAAAAATTAAATGAAAAAAAAAAATAAAGAAATAGACAAAACTTCATTTCAGATAAAAAATGATAAACTATTGTATTTTGATTATAAAGGAGTAATACAAGTTGGGGAACATAACCACAAAAAATGAGTTTTCCGGCTGCAATAAATCAACACAGGTCACTAACTCTGTCCTTGTTCCTGTCTCCCTGTAGTGATAAATCAGCACAGGTCACTAATGCCAGCCATATTCAGGTCTCCCTGTAGCGATAAATCAGCACAGGTCCCTAATGCCAGCCATATTCAGGTCTCCCTGTAGCGGTAAATCAGCACGGGTCACTAATGCCAGCCATATTCGGGTCTCCCTGTAGTGATAAATCAGCACAGGTCCCTAACGCCAGCCATATTCAGGTCTCCCTGTAGCGATAAATCAGCACAGGTCACTAATGCCAGCCATATTCAGGTCTCCCTGTAGTGATAAATCAGCACATGTCACTAATGCCAGCCATATTCAGGTCTCCCTGTAGCGATAAATCAGCACAGGTCCCTAATGCCAGCCATATTCTGGTCTCCCTGTAGCGGTAAATCAGCACAGGTCACTAATGCCAGCCATATTCAGGTCTCCCTGTAGCGGTAAATCAGGACAGGTCCCTAACGCCAGCCATATTCAGGTCTCCCTGTAGCGATAAATCAGCACAGGTCCCTAACGCCAGCCATATTCAGGTCTCCCTGTAGGGATAAATCAGCTCAGGTCCCTAACGCCAGCCATATTCAGGTATCCCTGTAGCTATAAATCAGAACAGGTCCCTAACGCCAGCCATATTCAGGTCTCCCTGTAGCGATAAATCAGCACAGGTCCCTAACGCTAGCCATATTCAGGTCTCCCTGTAGCGACAAATCAGCACAGGTGATAAAAGTATTTTAGAAAAATAAGGTAAGAAAATTAGAAACGTATTGGTAATAGTGTTTCCCTAGAGCGAACGTTGAGAGGGCAGGAGGAGTAATTTCTGCTTTGGTTTTTTTTTTTCTTAAATTAGCATTTTGTGTCTATGTGTTATAAAAAAAAATATATCGTGAATCACTGATAATGAGTCTTGTTTATTCCCGTATATTTTAAAATAATATCTACAAATATAATATAAGCGTTCCAACAAAAATAGGAAGAAGTCATGTTGTAAATGTTAAAACTTTCTATATGCGTTTTTCAATTCACCCGAGATGAGGCACTTCCTGCAAGTCGGACTTTTTTTTTTATTTGAGGGAAAAGTAGGTAACAGCTTTAGGAGATGTATAATATATTTTAAACCCATAAACTATTCAAAGAAAAATATTAAGAGTCTCAGTTTCGAACGTTAAGGTATAAAGGTAGGATAGTATCAAAGCCTTGTAACTGGAGGTAGACGCCCAACTCGCAAATTTGTATATTCCTGAACGGTTCAGCCCTGAGCAGGCAATTCCCGTTTAAGCGGCAATACTTAACCCTTTCATTGCTCTGAACGTGTTAACTCGTGTTCGACCAGCAGGGCTCCAGATGCTCCGTACGAGTTAACTCGTGTTCCACTGTTAGTGCCCCAGACGCTCCACACGAGTTAACTCGTGGTCCTGTTAGCCTCGTATGTCGCTTCTTCGGCCTAGTGCTATTAACTCGTATAAAATCAGTGGGAACTTATCAGATATTTTTCGTGTATTAATTTAAATTAAACATTGTGCAAGTCTGTTATTATCTATATATATAACAAAAAAAAAGTTAAAGTCCTACAATCGACATTGTTATAGCAATTGTTGGAGGTTGAAGCTAGCGCCTCGCCACCTATTTGCAGGGTAGTACTCCAATTTGTCTCTCTAACAATAATGTTGCTGTTTATGAACAACAGCAACCGCATTGTTGCTGTTTATATCTTTCAGTCGAAATTTGGATCTTGTTTAGTACGATCGGTATAAATATTCTCCTTATATAATTATATACTACACATCTTATCAATCAAGTAATTATATCATCATTTCTTAACTGAGTTATTTTCTTTTCCATGATAGAAAATGTCTTCCAGTTTAGTATAATATTACGAATGTAAAAGACATTTGAAATTATAAGTTAATAATTCCAAATATATAAGAAGAGGATGCTGAGAGAGACAAAAGAGTTGAACGGTAGTGAGGTCGAGACGAGGAGAGTTTGGCGAGCGTACGGGGGGAATTAGACGGATAAACATCGAGCGTACTGGGCGCTGCGAGTCCCTTCATTCGTCAGCAAAGAAAGGGTTAAAAATGTTTTACTTAATATCATTATTTGGTAACATAGTCTAGGAATTTTATGTAGGATTGCAAGAGGCTCATTTAATGGTAAAACATAAATTTTAAAACTTAATCTGAAATTTACCCTGTAAAGAGTTAAGCTACATCATTGAGTGAGAGTTATAGTAAGCCTCTTCTTTCCTCTTTCCTTCCACTGCTCCATTACATTGGAGTTTGTGGTTTTTTGATTCAGAACTGTATTGATGGACAAGCCTTGAAGCAGTAAGATGATATAATAATCTAGCCAACCTTGATTGGACCACGCCAAGAGAGGATCACAATACATTGAGCCAAAAATTAACGATACATTTAAAACATACAATGGTTTCAATAAAGCTTAGTTTATAAAAGTTTAATTGTCAATCATAATCTTAAGGGGTAATACTACCTTTTACCCTTTTTTTTTTTTTTTTACTATTTCCTTTTTATGGGATTAAAAGCATCCTTAGAAAATTAAAAATGATCATTTCACTACATTAAACTTAAAGTCGATTTTCTCAAAACTATTTTTTTTCAATGGGTGATACTTTCAATTTTTACCCGATTAACTTCAAATTTTAACTGCAGCTTCCTAATGATATTTGCTAGTAACGTACATAGGATTCGTTGAATTATACCAATTTTATGACCGATTTTCGGTGGATTTTTTAATAAAAAATGTAGAATTTAACTTGTAGGCTTCCACGGTCCGAGTCATTAGATATATTATAGTCTTCTGGTATTGACCGTGTCACAAACTTATTTGCCGACGTTTCGCTAGTCATACTACCAGCTTCCTCAGGGTTTAGTCTGAGAATGAGGATGTTCTTCTAGTTGTCCTGTATAAATACCTGTCTTTGTATTCATCCGTGGGCGTAGTCTGCTCTTCCATGTTCCTGATTGGTTGGTCCCGGTCTTGCTTGATTCTGGTTGGTGATAGGTTCCTTCTGGATCTTTGATTGGCTGAATTTCGTTTTTTCTTTTTTCTCTAGGTCTAATCACCGGATGCCATAATTTGCTGAGCTTGTATCCATCTTCTTTGTTGAAATTTTCCGGGCATCTTACTATTTCTATGGCTTCCCCAATGATCCGTTCTTTGTAATTTCTTGGTGTACCCGTTTTTTCTTAAGAAGTCAGCTCTAAGAAAAAACGGGTACACGGACGAGGCTATAAAGAGACACGCCACCAAAGCAAAAAGAAATGTGAAGTTGACAGAAAAGGGAGTGAAAAAAGACCCAAACGAGAAAAAAGTAATCATCCCCTATGTGAAAGGAACTACAGAGAAGATTACAAAGATTCTAAAGAAACATAACATTAAAACAGTGTACACCACTGACTGCAAGATAAGTCAAATAATAAATAACCCCAAAGATAATTTACAGTTAAAATCACCAGGTGTCTACAGTATCCCATGCTCCTGCGGAAAAGAATATATTGGACAAACAGGAAGATTGGTGTGCACAAGAATTTCAGAACATATGAAGACGGTTAAGAATGGCAATATTGGAAAATCGGCGGTAGCTGAACATTTTTACAACACTAATCATGCTATCCAATTTGACAAAGTGAGGATTCTGGCGAAAATGGAAAATTACCAAGAACGGATCAGTAGGGAAGCCATAGAAATAGTAAGATGCCCGGGAAATTTCAACAAAGAAGATGGATACAAGCTCAGCAAATTATGGCATCTGGTGATTGAACCTAGAGAAAAAAGAAAAAACCAAATTCAGCCAATCAACAATCCAGAAGGAACCCACCAACCAGAATCAAGCAAGACCGGGACCAACCAATCAGGAACATGGAAGAGCAGACTATGCTTGCGGATGAATACAAAGACAGGTATTTATACAGGACAACTAGAAGAACATCCTCATTCTCAGACTAAGTCTTGAGGAAGCTGGCAGTATGACTAGCGTAATGTCGCCAAAGAAGTTTGTGACACGGCCAATACCAAAAGACTATAATATGTGAAATGTACAATTGCTCACCATTTTCTAAAAAAAAAAATATTTCTTAAAAATGTCACGTACTTTACTAGATTTTACCTTCTTATTTCAAAATATATTTAGTTTTTTGTTGTAAATTAAAAATTGCTGCCTGCAGACTATCACTCGTGAAAAAAGAGAATTTCCGTTCGTCAGATACAGGACCGCCACTTTTTTTTAAAGAATTAAAACCTTATTTTTTTTTATTTTTTTTTTGTTTTGGATACCTTTACATCCCGTATAAAACTTATGACATAAAGAATTAAAAGATATTGGTTTATCTGTTATTCATAAATTTGAGGAAATGACTTCGATATTGATCACATAAGATAGTATTGTCCCTTAAGTAATGAAATGTTTTCTAACTTTTGTGTCAACTCAAAGGGTCCCAAGGCTATATATATTAAGAATAATATTAATACTCTAACACTGCCTCACAAGAGGAAGCTGTTAATACTCTTGTGTGAGCCATCTCTGAATTATGAATTTATTTTCCCTAGGCACTCGCTCGTGAAAGGGTTGGATGGAGAAGAGTTGGATGGCCCCCCTCCACTTAGGCGAGGACATACTATTGACTCGAAAGTGCGCCCCTTGACTCGGAGAGCATCACTGGATGACTTGGAAAGGCCCAGCTGCCAGCTTGCCCCAGGCATCGAAAAAAGAATTATCAAAATTGATAAACAGGTGATTTGTGAATTAAAAATAAAAATTAGAGGATAGTTAGCAAGCATCTGTATAAGTGAGTAACAAGGGGCTTGAGAAATATTACAATAACAACCTTATAAGATCTTTTCCTATGCTCTGAAAAATATTTCAAAGAGAATAGTTCAGTGAATTCATCACTGCCGATGCTCACACAGAATGAACCCATTGTCTTTTCACTTCCACGGAAAATTCATATAGTCGGAGATCTGGTAACGCACATTTCATGACGTGTTTTATGCACCTTGAATTGTTTTTTTGCTATAGTGCATCACTTAATCCCCCTTAAATGTGTCTGCCTTATTTATTATTCATTGTAAAATTGCCTTAATTTTACATTAAAGATAGTTGGCTTCTGAATAAAACTCTATTTTTGAGCAATATTTTTTTGCGCCTTCCCCCTACGCGCAGTACCTGGTGTTGCACGATAAGTCTAGCCAACACATATTTACCTTCTTATCTACCCAAGAGATGCACTATACCAAAATTCCAAGGTGCATAAAACACTTCATGAAACGTGCGTTACTAGCTCTCCCACTAATAGTTATTGCCCTTACTATAAGCTCTAGTTATTTCTTCTTAAATGACTTTATACAAAATTATACCTTCAAATGCCCTTAAACCTGACGTGCTGGAGTGAAACGGACTCCTGAGGATTCAGTGAGTCGAAATACATAACAATATATGTATGGTGTCTTTGGAAAAGACCACTTTTTTTTAATTTTGAGTGCCTGTATAAGTAATGATTTTTTATTTCATAATTTTTAGAGCCTTCTCAAATTTGTGATTGTATTTCAGATCTTGGAAGAATTAATACTTGAAAAGAAAAGAATAGAAGCCGACCTAGTAATTCGTGAAGAACCTGAGCTGACTCTTCAAAACAGCTTTGAAAAATCATGAACTGAACTTCTTAGTTTTAATTACGTCCTTCCAAATCAACGATCCAAAATCTCCATCAAATGCTCATCTTTGAAATTATTAATTTACATTTTAATCTTAGCTTAATTTCAGTAATTTTAATACTGAATTACTGCTGTTTTTATCACCTCGCTTGACTCAGTTATAGAAATTGGCCTTTAAAATTTATAACTGAACTTTAGTCTTATTCTGTGCACTAAAGAATAATGGATTAAAATATTTATATTTAATAATACAGTAATTGAGGAATTACTTCTAAAACTCGGCATGATGAAAAAATATCGAGTTTTGAGAAACTATTTTGAAGAAAACAATGTAGTGTTCTAAAATTTCCTACGCACTTTAAAATAACAAAAAACAAATTAAAGTTATTTATTGACCGATTAAACTATTCTAGGTTTTTGAGAAATTTAATGGCAGTGCAACAAACCAGCTTCAATATTATTTTGTCAAATTTGTGTATTATAAATTGAGCAAACCATGTCTACAAAGGATTTAATTGAACAAAAATTAACTTGTTAAAACAAGTTATATGAGCTTAATAGTGTTTGTAGAAAGAAGAATGAATGAAGTCCAGTATCTCTGAGGATGTGTGCATAGTGTTTGTAGAAAGAAGGAATGAAGACCAGTATCTTCGAGAATATGAGCTTAGGGTTTGTAGAAAGAAGAAGGAATGAAGACCAGTATCTCCGAGAATATGAGCTTAGTGTTTGTAGAAAGAAGAAGGAATGAAGACCAGTATCTCCGAGAATATGAGCTTAGTGTTTGTAGTAAGAAGAAGGAATGAAGACCAGTATCTCCGAGAATATGAGCTTAGTGTTTGTAGAAAGAAGAAGGAATGAAGACCAGTATCTCCGAGAATATGAGCTTAGTGTTTGTAGAAAGAAGAAGGAATGAAGACCAGTATCTCCGAGAATATGAGCTTAGTGTTTGTAGAAAGAAGAAGGAATGAAGACCAGTATCTCCGAGAATATGAGCTTAGTGTTTGTAGAAAGAAGAAGGAATGAAGACCAGTATCTTCGAAGAAGCTCACTCCAACAAATCCAACTTATAATAAGTTATTTTTTCAAACTAAAAAAACAAATCAAAGGGAGCCATTCATTCATTATCATTATAATTTCATTGAAGAAGACTTTATGTTAACCATCAATCTATTACTATCGAAATTCTAAAAACCTAATTCAAAATATAGGCTGAAAGATGTTCTCACATATTCTGTATAATCATGTAATATTTTTGCATGGTACTCCTCAATTGCTTTTTTCAGACAATATTTCATTCCTTACGTATTTTCTACTTGCTTAATGCTATTCGAGTTGCTACGAATGAATTTGCCTAAGACAAAGCCTCTCTCTGACGCTCTTAGATATTAAATTTGAAGGTTCATCTTATGAACTAAGACATTTTATATTTGCTTTTTGTTTCTTGTTTTTGCGTTGTTAGTTTTTTAATTCAAATATAACATAATGAACTTCCAATCTTCTCTCGAGACTAATATTTTGTGTTTCACAATCCCTCTTAAGGAAATATGGTACAGTCGTTCTACTTTGCTCACTTTTATACAGTATTAAATAATAAAAAAATGACATGTTCTGTAAATATTTTGTCTATGCTTCCAAATGACAAAAAAAAGTATTTATTTTCTAAAATAGTTTTAATTTGGGATTTATATATATTGAATCGCTTAACAGGCAATTCCAAAGAGTTTTATTTAATATATTATTATAATATTTTCTGCACCCAGGTATTTTCAAGTCCTGCAATTGAATAATATTTTCTATGCACGTGAAGATTAACTCCTGGCATGTATAAAGTGTCCGACAGACAGGAGGTAAATTTCAGTGAAGTATGTTGGTAGCATTGAGCATATAGAGTCTAGATGCTCACTGCTGCCAACATACTTCACTGAAATTTCCTTCATGATTGTCAGACACTTTATACACGCCAAGGGTTAACCTCAACATATTTCACTGATTACCTCAGTTCATATGTAATTATTAATGTTTATGACTTTATTATTGTTAACTATGACTTTATTATTAGTTATTAGCATGGAATAGCAGTAAACTGTAACTTCCCAATGGTAAACACATATATAATATAAAATACAACTCATAACTCGAATAAACTTCTTATAAGGACAATAAACTGCATTCTTCATTATTTTTCTAGTTAATATATTTTCAACATTTCTGATAATTATTTTCTACCTGTTTTCATTTATTTAATAAAGTTAATTAATTGCAGAGGAAGTAATTAATATTTAAAGATATACTTAAGCAGATATGATTTAATTAAAGGACTTGAAAATCAATAAAAAAATAGAAGAAAGTGGATGAACTTACCAATAACAGTAACCATAAAAATTATTTAATACCTTTGTATATTTATCTGTTAGCTGTGATAGAATTGCTTCTTCATGAATATTAACACTTTTAGAGAGAATTAGTCTTTTGCACTTGTAATTTCATATGGAGATTTAAAATATTTTATATGTCTTCAAAACATTCCTAAATTGAAATAAATGCAAAGCCTCTTTAAAATCCTAGATATTAAAGTTTTAGTTTCAGACAAGAGAAAAATTAAATTCTGAAAATTTTATTCATAGGTCAGAGCTGACTTCGAAGTAACATTGTTAACGAAAAGATACAATCATTGGAGGGCTTAGTGATTCATAGTGTCTCTATCATTTATTCATCCCCTCCCTTCTTTGTTTTTATACTATCTCTCTTGTGTTTATATACTATCCCTCCTATTTTTTTATCCTTATCATATCCTCTGTATTCATCCTATCCCTTCTTTGTTAATATACTATCTCTCTTGTGTTTATATACTATCCCTCCTATGTTTTTATCCTTATCCTATCCTCTGTATTCATCCTATCCCTTCTTTGATTATATACTATCCCTCCTATGTTTTTATCCTTATCCTATCCTCTGTATTCATCCTATCCCTTCTTTGTTTATATACTATCCCTCCTATGTTTTTATCCTTATCCTATCCTCTGTATTCATCCTATCCCTTCTTTGTTAATATACTATCTCTCTTGTGTTTATATACTATCCCTCCTATTTTTTTATCCTTATCATATCCTCTGTATTCATCCTATCCCTTCTTTGTTAATATACTATCTCTCTTGTGTTTATATACTATCCCTCCTATGTTTTTATCCTTATCCTATCCTCTGTATTCATCCTATCCCTTCTTTGATTATATACTATCCCTCCTATGTTTTTATCCTTATCCTATCCTCTGTATTCATCCTATCCCTTCTTTGTTTATATACTATCCCTCCTATGTTTTTATCCTTATTCTATCCTCTGTATTCATCCTATCCCTTCTTTGTTTATATACTATCCCTCCTATGTTTTTATCCTTATTCTATCCTCTGTATTCATCCTATCCCTTCTTTGTTTATATACTATCCCTCCTATGTTTTTATCCTTATCCTATCCTCTGTATTCATCCTATCCCTTCTTTGTTTATATACTATCCCTCCTATGTTTTTATCCTTATCCTATCCTCTGTATTCATCCTATCCCTTCTTTGTTTATATACTATCCCTCCTATGTTTTTATCCTTATTCTATCCTCTGTATTCATCCTATCCCTTCTTTGTTTATATACTATCCCTCCTATGTTTTTATCCTTATCCTATCCTCTGTATTCATCCTATCCCTTCTTTGTTTATATACTATCCCTCCTATGTTTTTATCCTTATCCTATCCTCTGTATTCATCCTATCCCTTCTTTGTTTATATACTATCCCTCCTATGTTTTTATCCTTATTCTATCCTCTGTATTCATCCTATCCCTTCTTTGTTTATATACTATCCCTCCTATGTTTTTATCCTTATTCTATCCTCTGTATTCATCCTATCCCTTCTTTGTTTATATACTATCTCTCTTGTGTTTATTTACTATCCCTCCTATTTTTTTATCCTTATCATATCCTCTGTATTCATCCTATCCCTTCTGTGTTTATATACTATCCCTCCTGTGTATATATACTATCCCTCCTGTATACATACTATCACTCTTGTGTTTATATCCTGTCCTATCCTCTGTATTCATCCTATCCCTTCTATGTTTATATACTATCCCTCCTGTGTATATATACTATCCCTCCTGTGTATACATACTATCACTCTTGTGTTTATATCCTATCCTATCCTCTGTATTCATCCTATCCCTTCTCTGTTTATATCCTCTCCAATCTTCTATATTCATCCTATCCCTTCTGTGTTTATATACTATCCCTCCTGTGTATATACTATCCTCCAGTGTATACATACTATCCCTCCTGTATACATACTATCACTCTTGTGTTTATATCCTGCCCTATCCTCTGTATTCATCCTATCTCTTCTGTGTTTATATACTATCCCTCCTGTGTATATATACTATCCCTCCTGTGTATATATACTATCACTCTTGTGTTTATATCCTATCCTATCCTCTGTATTCATCCTATCCCTTCTGTGTTTATATCCTCTCCAATCTTCTGTATTTATCCTATCCCCTCTGTGTGTACATCCTTCCCTCCTGTGTATATATACTATCTCTCCTATGTATATCCTATCCTGTGTATTCATTCTAGCCCTCCTGTGTTTATATCATTTCCTATCATCTGTATTTATCCTATCCACACTGTGTTTACATCTTTCCCTCCTGTGTATATCAGGACTTTGGAAGAGTAAGGGCGAGGCAGAAAAATCAATTTTTTATTTTTATTTTCGGATTCAGAAAGATACTTGACCTTTCGCCTCGTTCCTCTGGTTCGCCTTTTGTTTATATACTATCCCTCCTGTGTATATATACTATCCCTCCTGTATACATACTATCACTCTTGTGTTTATATCCTGTCCTATCCTCTGTATTCATCCTATCCCTTCTATGTTTATATACTACCCCTCCTGTGTTTATATCCTATCCCTCCTATAGCAGGGATATGGTATTTATATCTTACCAGTACTATAGCAGTCAGTGGATAAATAATATTTCAAAAATTCTAAAAAAGATGCAAACCTGTCCACATTTTAGATTTTGGGTTAAGATTTGATATTTAAAGCTACAACAAAAGATCCTGTTAATTTATATTTCCAATTAAATTCTCAAATTATTGATCATTTAAGCTTCATCATTGATAAAAATAAGTAGGTATTGTTTTTTACCAACTTTTATTCTCAAGATTGAACATTGCAAACATTTAGTAATTGGTTCTTTATGTGCAATATGTCTGTTTATTAGTTAATTTATTAAATTGTATAAAACTATATTTTTTAAACATTTACATTTATACATGAATGTATGTACTAATTGTTATTAATATATTTATTTAACTTTAATCGTCAAAATATTTATTACAATTTTATTTATTTATTTTTTTAAAGAGATTTACATTTGTTATTTTACTTTTAAAAATTAAGATTTTCTTTTTATAATAAATTGTGATAATAATATATTAATTTATGATGATACTTTACTTGTAACTATATATAGAGCCCCTCAGCTCCAAAGGGATGGAGAGGATAATGTTAGTCAAGCTGGAACACTTCTAGCGCTGATAAACCTTGCTGCATCTGGAACAGGAAAGAGAGATTTTTTTAGAATAAAAAAATTGAAATTTTTGTTTTGTCGAAATATAACAAAAATTATGACTGGTAGTGGCGAATTGGTAATGTGGGTCTGGGGTAAACCCCCTCCCCCTCCTAATGAACCGATTTAGTTTATTTTTAAACCCCATTTTTCTCTCTAGATTACCACTACAAATACCAAGTTTAGTATATATAAAAAAACTACAGCTATATGAAAGACTACGGCTGGCATGTTAAAGTTAGTGCTTTGGGTCTGGGGTGAACCCCCCTTCCATTGGACCGATTTTAGTGGTTTACGAACTTGTTCAATCGTTTGCTAATTGAACGCTATATACCAAGTTTCGTGGCGAAAAAACAAAAACTCTGGTTGCTATCGCGTTAACAGACACACACACACATATTGTTATAATATAAAAAATAAAAATAATTTTTATAGCCACACGTTGATGTGCCAAAATGTTATAATATAAATATAAAGAAATATTTTTAATAATTTTATTTACGTACGCCTCTACGTTGGGAGCCAATATAATAAAATTTTATAATATTTAATTTTAGAAACTCTTTATCTCAGGGGTCGGGTTCGAGTCCAGTAAAGTAATACAAAGATAATTTTAAATAATAAAAACAAAACAAAAGAAAAACAAAACTCATAGATAAGTTATATCCAGGCATAGATAAACAAGCATTACCTGATATAAAGCCAGCTCGGTATTCTGCATAGGACGGGATCTTCTTTAGAATTGTATCTTCTTTTCACTGAACTGCACTTATGAGACTGTCTCTTCTTGTAAACTGAACTATAGAGATGAGATTGTATCTTCTTGTAAACTGAATTGCTTTTAACAGACTGACATATGAGACTAGCTGTAAACTGAACTAGAGCTGCATTCGGAATGCGTTGTTTCTTTAAACTGCACTATCTGTGACTCTTGTAACCGACTCTACTAGAGCTGCATCAGGAATGGCGCTGTTTCTTTAAACTGCACTATCTGTGACTCTTGTAACCGACTCTACTAGAGCTGCATCAGGAATGGCGTTGTTTCTTTAAACTGCACTATCTGTGACTCTTGTAACCGACTCTACTAGAGCTGCATCAGGACTGGCGTTGTTTCATGGCGGGAGCGTCATACCGGTCTCCAATGCTACCGGTATCGACTGCTAGACAAATATAACCAATAATATTTGTTTATCTCAATGAATTTACATAACAATGAGCTTTTTGATCTTCCGAATTTTCTGTGTTAGTTTTTTAATTTAGAACTTTTAATTTTTTATGAAAGTTAATATAAGAAAAATTTATTTGTTTTTTATTTTCCGCAAACCTTGTATTCGTCTTTACTTGCCTTTCTTACCTTTAACGGTTATTCGAATTTAAAACTTTTAAATATGTAATGTAAAATATCATTACAATATACTGGGTGTCCCCAAAATAAACGGCAAAACTTAAAATAAAGAAAAAATAAAGAAAAAAAGTCCTTTGGCATTTTTCTCGTTTAACTAAAAAACTAAAACACAATTGAATCGATCCATGGAAAAAGAGCTTCAGTCCATTATCAGTAGTTTTCAGAAAACGAGAAAAAACTGTCTACACCCTTCATTTCTTTTATTGTTGTGCTATTTATTTTTGTCTGAGTACCCCATACTGACACAAGTTATATATGAAACAATGGTTATAACTAACAAATGCATTATATTATTAAAATATAATAATAGTACTTGGACTGAAGCTCTTCTTGCATGGAACTAATATCATGTAAAACACATTGTAGGATATATTGAGTAACAGTTTATTATCAATGGTACAATGTGTAAGAAAAATTTGCATGATATAAAGTTCATACAATGAGTAATGTAATGCTTAATCGTCTTGAACTTCTTCATCTATGTTTATAGTTGTTGGCCAACCCAATATTTCATAGTAAAAACTTTTGTGCTCTTCTGAAACGTATGGCATCAACTTCTTAATGCCTTCAATGTTTTTCTGCTTGATGGGGACCTTCCCTCCTGGGTAGGCAGGATTGGGAGGGAACACTGGAGCCTCAAGACCTTGGCGTTAACGAAAGGTATGCCGTTAATGAATTTGTTTGCTACATGTGTTTCTATGGCAACAATGTATTGGACTAATGTCCTCTTAACATAGAAATGTGTACTGACCGTCAGAGACAACGAATCCGTCACTAACTCATATTTGGAAAAAAATGGACTGAAGCTCTTTTTGCAAGGATCGATTCAATTGTGAATAGGCGTTCTTTCATAATGCCTATATAGAGATCATTAAATGTACATATTTTATCTCCCCCCCCTCCCCGCTACCCTCCCCCCCCCACCAAAACACCTACAAAAAATTCTCTTGGTCAAAAAAATTAAATGACGGCATGTAAAGCTGCATGTTCAACATAATTTAGAATAGCTACTTTTCTTCGGAGGAAAGTGATAAAACCGAAAACCCCAAAAAACTTTCAATTCTTAATAAAAATACATTTTAAATTTTAAAACAGTTTAAATTTAACACTGTACACATATACATAATTACAAAATAAAAATTTCTTCTTCTAATAATTCCTAATAATCAATTTAAAAATTGTTTAAAGGTTTGACCCCTTGCAGCAATACAGACGTCACATTGCACATTGATAGACTGGATGGTATTTGTGCATTGCTCTGCTGTAATCTGTTCCCGGGCACAACTGATGCGGCAGATGGGGTGCTCCCTTCAGCCAGTAGATCAAATATTTAATGTGTCCCCATGCGAAGAAATCCAAGTGCGTAAGGTCTGAAGATCTAGCCGGCCAAGTTACTGGCCCACCACGTCCTATCAAACGCCAAGGATAGTGTACTACCAATTTCGAACGGCTCTCCCAAAGTTGTCTGGACAACTGTCGATTTAGAACCAGCTTCCCCATCTTCATGCCAAAAGGATTTCCTCCACGAACAAGGACAGTTTATTATCGAGTAATGCGTGGAAAGACTCTGCTTTAAGTCGAGGGGTCAAAAAATGGAGACCTATTATTTCATAAAAGGCATACTCACTCATACAAAAGCAGAGGCATACTCACTCCTATTTTTGTGGGGTGGATAGGGTAGAAGATATAACATATACTTTTAAAGATTTTTATATATGTAGGTATTATGAATGATTGCCTATTCACAATTGTGTTTTAGTTTTTTTGCGTTTTTCCCGGAAACGAAGGAAAAACGAGAAAAATGCCAACGGACTTTTTTTCTTTATTTTTTCATTTTGCATCGATTCCCGAAGTTTTGCCGTTTATTTTGGGGACACCCTGTGTATATATATATATATATATATATATATATATATATATATATATATAAAAATATATATATATATATATATATATATATATATATATATATATATATATATATATATATTACCGGTGTCTACTTGGAAGGATCGATAAAGATTTAAAGAAAGTTTACAAAAATTCCGTCATGAGTGCAAAATCAATAGCTACTTTCCTTCGGAGGAAAGTGCTAATAAAATATATGAGGACTGAATAAAGGTTGATTCACGCTAGAGCTAAGCCACGGCCGGGACACGGTGATTCAATCACACTAGCAAAAAACACGGACTCGGGCCGGTGTAGCGTGAACGAGTCCATTGAAAATGCTGGTGAGATTGGTTCCCGGCCATGGCTCGGCCCGGTTCCGACACGGTCTAGCGTGAATCAACCTTAAAGCCATTACCAACTACCTACATCTTAGGTCGGCCTCACACTATCAGGTACACCTGACAGGTACTACGGATCAGGTGTACCTGTCACCCACACTCTTCAGGTATACCTGACAAGTTTGTCAGTTTTCAACATGGATCCTCCAGGAGATGATCTAATTTTTCTTTCTTTATTAGCTGTAATTTTTGTGACGTGTAAAATAAAACGGAAAAAAACACAATCAATGGTGTAAGGAATGGTTGTAGAGAAGAAATAAAACCCATATCCATCTCCTGCATGAATAAAGAGATGAACAAAAGATTATCACAATTTGATTCTATTTCCTTCTATTTGTCCACTAATTTCCGGTATGCAGCATCTTGTGACAATCATCTTTTACTTTCCAAAAGCATGGTTCACTTTTATAAATTTCGACAAAATCACCAAGAACTTCATTGTTTATTTGCGACATTTTTCACTGTAAACTGATTTGCTAAATAAATAAATTAAAAGGCCTCAAGGGCAAAACAAATCAAAATTGAAAACTCAAATCAGAGTTGTTGAAAACTGAGACCTGATCAGGCACACCTGACACACACATCAAGTCTACTCGCCTGCCAGGTGGAACTGATCAAATTTTGATCAGGCGCCAGGTCGCCTGAGAGGCTCGTTATTTCCCCCACAGACTGACAGGTACAACGGAACAGTTGTAGGTGTAGAGCGGAAGTTGATAAGGAAAAAGTTAATGAATATTTTGTTAATCAAAAAAATATTATAGAAAATATTCCTCTTGAGAATACCGACAAGTATGACCGGACTCACTTCAACTATAGTTTAAATTTAGATTTTAACAGAAATTAAAGGGATATTTTTGGGATAATCAAAAAACAAAATACACTATTCGAAAGAGGAAGGTTAAGGGTTCTTAAATTAATTTTTCCAGATTTTTATAAAAATTCTGTCTTTTGTTATTACGAGAAAACCTCAAACAATTGTCCCAACTCACCCCAGATGACGACATATGAGGCGTCTAGAATCAAAACAAGACACATCAATATTTTACGATTTTGAGATTACAAGTTGAAAATGTCCTCTATATACTGGTAAAGAAAAAGTTTTTCAAAACTCAATAGATCATGCTGAAGTGGAAAGTTGGAAAATAAGACACATCAGTGAATTTTAAAACTAAGTAAGACACTAAATAGATAATATAACAGATAAACTTCTCAAATTCCTCAAAAACATTCTTCTGAGATACATACAACTTCTAAGAAAATTATACACACGTATAAAACTAAACATAAGACTTGTTCTGTTTTTGGTGTTTTCTGAACAAAGTGGTTTGAATGATGTGTCTTATTTTGAATCTAGATATCTCATATGTCGTGGGTATCTCATGAGAAAGAAGTGTTGCAAAAATGAACTAAATCGGCCTATCGGAAGAGGGTGGGGTTTTTTTTTTGTTTTTTTTTCTTTCTTTTAAGGCTTGTCAACCCCTTGGGTCATTAATGCCTCGAATGTAGTTCTGGACGATGACCTTGCCACAGGCACATGTATTCAGGAAACACTTTCAGAAGGAGCAAATATTTGTTTCTCTCTCAGTTGTAAATTATTCATTCTTTTTTCTTTTTTTTTCACAATTGCTACATTTATTTAATTTCATAATAAGAAAATTAAATGTTCATTTAGTCCACTTTCAATTTTATCTACTAATGGGATATGTCATAGAAATGTAAAACTTATATTTTGGAAATTAATTTGCTGGATTTCAAGAATTTCATTAATTTATTTATATTTGTTGCGCCGTTGCCTAGTATTTAATCCAAATGTACAGGTAGTTGGACTTCATCTCTTTCCTTTTTAAATTTTTGGCATTCAGTTAGAATGTGCTTAACGGTTTGAGGGACTCCACAACTCTCACATATGGCCTGTTCTTCTCTACACATCAAATGTCTGTGACTCATTCGTGTATGCCCTATGCGCAGTCGAGAGAGCACCACCTCTTCTCTTCTGTTGTCCATGAAGGACGATTTCCAAGGTCTAACTTCTCTTTTAATTTCTCTTAATTTGTTACTATTTGATTTCTATGTTACTAGGGTGGGGTTTACTTTGTATGTTTGAATAGAATTTACCCACCAAAACGTAGGTTGGCAAAGCAAGGGGTTCTGACTTCTGCCACTAGGTGCGCTCTATCTCTTTCCTGCTTTATTATTGTAAGAAATTCTCTTTTTACATGGGTACGCTTTTATTTTCAACAAGATCAATAGGCGAAAATATTAAGTTGTGTATATTTATTAAGTAGTGTAATACCACGCATATACAAAACTCGGGAAGGGAACTAATTACAAAATTAATAATTGAAACAGTTGCTCATAACAAATTTAAAAGATAAGAACTATTCATGTTGTTATTTTAAACAGATTATTCAGGAATGCACTCGACCCTACCCAAATTCTGAGGAAAGTGCTTAGTGATGCAGCTCCTGCGTGACGGCCGTTTTCAATTTGTAGTCTAATCAGTGTAAACCCAGTATTTCTAAAAAAATAGACTCTGCAGAGTTCGTAGTAGGATAATGTGCTACATATATTGACTGAGTGTTAACTGCCGAGCTACAGTATATGCCAATGATGTCTACACCACCTTCTGGTAGATTATAAAATGTTATTATTTCTGTCTTCTTATCTCAACCTATTCTAACGAATCTTCATCCGACTGTTCACTGTCAGTTTCAAGAAATGATCTTTCAAAAATATCTCCTTCCTCTTCATCCAAATCAATAAACTCAATTTCTCCATCCATTTCACACACTTGCTGAAAAAAATTCTTCATTCTCTTCATATGAAATGTCGAACTGTAGTAGAAACTAAAAAAAAAAAATCTCTTTTAAATTATTGTAACGTAAGTACGGATGTGAGGTGTTAAGAGCACCCCATTGGGTGACCCCAAGACAATTTAGGAAGATAACAAAGAGATTGAAAAAATAGGGCAAATTAAGTCATGGATGCTGTGAGCATCCCACCACCCTACTTAAAGGGTAACAGTAAAATGAATTTTTTAGTGAAACAAGGTAAGTGAAAGAGAAGCATGTGTCTATTATTTGTAATTTCCAATAGTGCCTTCCTTAAGAATGATCGGAAGTGGAGGAAGGAATACGTTGACTGGAAATGGTGAGAAATTAAAAGATTTATTAGTCTTAGTATTTTTTTTTTATTTATTTATTTTTATTTTTTTAAGACGCATCGACGTCCGTGCCATTAGCGCCAACATCCAAGGTGCAGCGAGGAATTTTCTCAACGAGCTGTGAGGTGAGAAAATTCTGCCGCCGGTGGGGATCGAACCCACCATCTCCTGTGTGGGAATCTAAGGCGTTAGCCACTAGACCACGGGGAGACCCAACACTGAAATTGTTTTAACTTTTAATGGAAAATATATAAAATAGTAAAGTAATATAAAAGTAGAAAAAGGGTCACAATTTTATAATAATATAATGTAAAGTAATATATATTATTGAAGGGAATCTAATGTTCTACAACCCTATAACCAGCATTTATTTTTTGGGTGCATTTCTGAAGAGTTATACGGACAAAAAGGGCAAAACATTTCCGTTAAAAGCGTTTTTCCCCCAAAATTACAGACTTTCAATAGCGGATATCTCGAAAACTAAAGATCTCTCGAAAAACCTTATTGAGTAGAACTTGTAGCAAATTTAATCAGCTTTCATTTTTTATATAGTGGTCATGTCGCTAGGATTTCCGAGATACAAATAAACCCCAAAAAATGTTACCTTTTAGCCCCCTCCTCCCCTCGGTTCAAAGGATACGATCGGGTACTTTTGATATGTTGACCTCTTAACTAGCCCAAACAAAGGTACGAAGACAAAAATTGTGTTCCAAACATTTCCATCTATAACTGTTCGTTGCCTGGACTGCTTATAAAGTTTTCTATTACTAATTTGATTTAGCACTGTGAAAATGTCGTCCAGTCCTCCCACCATCTTGCTTCATAATATCACATTTGGATTAATGGTCTCTATCTACCGAGTATCGGTAAACACAAAGAAATAGATCAGGAGAGGCCCGATCACGGGTGAAGGTTGACACCGTCTGGCAGCGTCAGTGTCTGTCTACCGTTCACTTGCCCACTCCGGCTCTCAGCCCCCACTACGGTAGTCAGTCCCCACCGCGACTGACTACCCCCCCCCCCCCTCACTGGATGTCTAACGGTCCGCCTAGGGGCTTAAGACCGGTACTCCGAGAGGGTCAGTCAGTCATTCTCAAGGCCTGCACACTGAATTGGGAACAACTGCGACTTGCCTCTTCTTTCTCTCAAGCCCTACAAGCCTCCAGTCTCTTAGCGGCACAGAAGCCCCGAACACACCAGTTGCCCCACCCGCCGTAGTATCGGCACGATAACAAGGTGCTGTAAAGTTTTACAACACTATGGGGAAGGAGAGCACTATGAGGACCTCAAACTCTACCGTGCCTCTCTAACAAACTGCCTGTTTACTTCAGTTTCGCCAATTTGATTTATAGCAGTTATCATTTTTTTTTTTAGCGCGTTTTAACCCTTCGTCCATAGGGAGGAAACCAGCTTATAAGGTTAACGTTCGGAAGTGTCGACTAGAAAATTTCATGTTTTAGAACCCATAAACCACGAAAATAATGGTGATTCAATATTTTATATAATACATCAAATTGGGGTCTCCCGTGGTCTAGTGGCTAGCGCGCTAGATTCATATGCGGGAGATGGTGGGTTCGATCCCCACCGGCGACAGGAATTTTCTCATCTCAGGGCTCGCTGAGAAAATTCCTGGCTGCACCCTGGATGACGACGCTAATGGCCAAGATTTATGTCGAAGCGCTATAAAAAAAAAAAAAAAAAAAAAAAAAAAAAAAAAAAAAAAATGCATCAAATTTTGAATATATTATATTCGTCTGGTCACTTTCTAGCTGATTAAAAAATGGTCCGATTTTAATTAAATCTGGTATTATTCCTTTACTAATGGCGCTAGGCAACCAATAAATGTAAGTTGTGGTGTACGGGGCTTTTCCGTAAAAAACGTACGACTAGCAGGAACTGCGTCATCTAAGCGAGGTTCCGTTCTTATCGCTAGTGTCATATGGAAAGCTTGAAATAGAAACAGATATAATTTTGATTAGACCTTTCGTGAAATACTTATGACACCAGATACGTGACAGTTGGCAAGGCTACCCTTGCCAAGTCCGAGTCACAGGAACTTCGTCATCTTAGTGCAATTCCTTTCTTATCCCTCGTGCTACTAGTAAAGGATTAGAAGCAGTTATTGGTATATTTTGATATTTCGTGAAAAATGTAAAATAAATCTCAACGGGAAGGAAGATATAAGGCGCCACAACAGGAAACTGATTGTATTCTAAGCGGAAATGTCTCCCCCACCTTCTCAAAGTTCGCTCTAGGAAAACTTTATTACCACCGCTGATATATTTCTCATTTCACTAAAATACTTATTTTACTGTTAAATGTAATAAAAAAAATGCAAAAACAAGACTTGCCCCATTGCATATCTCCTAGAGACTCTAGAGCCTGGCTATCTGTATTCATGCCAATGACTAGACTAGCCCCATCCACTGTCTTCTAAGACTCTAGAGCCTTCCTATGACTAGACTACCCCTTATCGCTGTCCCCTAGAGACTCTAGAGCCTGGCTATCTGTATTCATGCCAATGACTAGACTAGCCCCAACCACTGTCTTCTAAGACTCTAGAGCCTTCCTATGACTAGACTACCCCTTATCGCTGTCCCCTAGAGACTCTAGAGCCTTCCTATGACTAGACTAGCCCTTATGGCTTAGAGACTCTAGAGCCTTCCTATGACTATACTACCCCTTATCGCTGTCCCCTAGAGACTCTAGAGCCTTCCTATGACTATACTACCCCTTATCGCTTAGAGACTCTAGAGCCTTCCTATGATTAAGCTAGCTCTTATCGCTGTTCCCTAGAGACTCTAGAGCCTTCCTATGACTAGACTAGCCCTTATCGCTGTCCCCTAGAAACTCTAGAGCCTTCCTATGACTAGACTAGCCCTTATGGCTTTCCCCTGGAGACTCTAGGCCTTCCTATGTCTAGACTAGCCCTGTTCCCTTACCCCTAGAGACTCTAGGGCCTGCCTGTGACTAGACTAGCCCTATTCCCTGTCTCCTAGAGACTCTAGAGCCTTCCTATGACTAGACTAGCCCTTATGGCTTTCCCCTGGAGACTCTAGAGCCTTCCTATGGCTAGACTAGCCCTGTCCCCTTACCCCTAGAGACTCTAGGGCCTGCCTGTGACTAGAATAGCCCTATTCCCTGTCTCCTAGAGACTCTAGAGCCTTCCTATGACTAGACTAGCCCTTATGGCTTTCCCCTGGAGACTCTAGAGCCTTCCTATGGCTAGACTAGCCCTGTTCCCTTACCCCTAGAGACTGTAGAGCCTGGCTATCTGTATTCATGCCAATGACTAGACTATCCCCATCCACCTTCTTCTAAGACTCTAGAGCCTGCCTATGACTAGACTAGCCCTATTCCCTGTCTTCTAAGATTCTAGAGTCTCGCTATGACTAGACTAGCCCTTTTCCCTTGCTCTTAGAGACTCTAGAGCCTGCCTATGACTAGACTAGCCCGGTTCCCTTTCCCCTAGAGACTCTAGAGCCTTCCTATGACTAGACTACCCCTTATCGCTGTCCCCTAGAGACTCTAGAGCCTTCCTATGACTAGACTACCCCTTATCGCTTAGAGACTCTAGAGCCTTCCTATGACTAGACTAGCCCTTATCGCTGTCCCCTAGAAACTCTAGAGCCTTCCTATGACTAGAGTAGCCCTTATGGCTTTCCCCTGGAGACTCTAGGCCTTCCTATGGCTAGACTAGCCCTGTTCCCTTACCCCTAGAGACTCTAGGGCCTGCCTGTGACTAGACTAGCCCTATTCCCTGTCTACTAGAGACTCTAGAGCCTTCCTATGACTAGACTAGCCCTTATGGCTTTCCCCTGGAGACTCTAGAGCCTTCCTATGGCTAGACTAGCCCTGTTCCCTTACCCCTAGAGACTCTAGAGCCTGGCTCTCTGTATTCATGCCAATGACTAGACTATCCCCATCCACCTTCTTCTAAGACTCTAGAGCCTGCCTATGACTAGACTAGCCCTATTCCCTGTCTTCTAAGATTCTAGAGTCTCGCTATGACTAGACTAGCCCTGTTCCCTTGCTCTTAGAGACTCTAGAGCCTGCCTATGACTAGACTAGCCCGGTTCCCTTTCCCCTAGAGAATCTAGAGCCTTCCTATGACTAGACTAGCCCTTATGGCTTAGAGACTCTAGAGCCTTCCTATGACTATACTACCCCTTATCGCTGTCCCCTAGAGACTCTAGAGCCTTCCTATGACTATACTACCCCTTATCGCTTAGAGACTCTAGAGCCTTCCTATGATTAAGCTAGCTCTTATCGCTGTTCCCTAGAGACTCTAGAGCCTTCCTATGACTAGACTAGCCCTTATCGCTGTCCCCTAGAAACTCTAGAGCCTTCCTATGACTAGAGTAGCCCTTATGGCTTTCCCCTGGAGACTCTAGGCCTTCCTATGGCTAGACTAGCCCTGTTCCCTTACCCCTAGAGACTCTAGGGCCTGCCTGTGACTAGAATAGCCCTATTCCCTGTCTCCTAGAGACTCTAGAGCCTTCCTATGACTAGACTAGCCCTTATGGCTTTCCCCTGGAGACTCTAGAGCCTTCCTATGGCTAGACTAGCCCTGTTCCCTTACCCCTAGAGACTGTAGAGCCTGGCTATCTGTATTCATGCCAATGACTAGACTATCCCCATCCACCTTCTTCTAAGACTCTAGAGCCTGCCTATGACTAGACTAGCCCTATTCCCTGTCTTCTAAGATTCTAGAGTCTCGCTATGACTAGACTAGCCCTTTTCCCTTGCTCTTAGAGACTCTAGAGCCTGCCTATGACTAGACTAGCCCGGTTCCCTTTCCCCTAGAGACTCTAGAGCCTTCCTATGACTAGACTACCCCTTATCGCTGTCCCCTAGAGACTCTAGAGCCTTCCTATGACTAGACTAGCCCTTATGGCTTAGAGACTCTAGAGCCTTCCTATGACTATACTACCCCTTACCGCTGTCCCCTAGAGACTCTAGAGCCTTCCTATGACTATACTACCCCTTATCGCTTAGAGACTCTAGAGCCTTCCTATGACTAGACTAGCCCTTATCGCTGTCCCCTAGAAACTCTAGAGCCTTCCTATGACTAGAGTAGCCCTTATGGCTTTCCCCTGGAGACTCTAGGCCTTCCTATGGCTAGACTAGCCCTGTTCCCTTACCCCTAGAGACTCTAGGGCCTGCCTGTGACTAGACTAGCCCTATTCCCTGTCTCCTAGAGACTCTAGAGCCTTCCTATGACTAGACTAGCCCTTATGCCTTTCCCCTGGAGACTCTAGAGCCTTCCTATGGCTAGACTAGCCCTGTCCCCTTACCCCTAGAGACTCTAGGGCCTGCCTGTGACTAGACTAGCCCTATTCCCTGTCTCCTAGAGACTCTAGAGCCTTCCTATGACTAGACTAGCCCTTATGGCTTTCCCCTGGAGACTCTAGAGCCTTCCTATGGCTAGACTAGCCCTGTTCCCTTACCCCTAGAGACTCTAGAGCCTGGCTCTCTGTATTCATGCCAATGACTAGACTATCCCCATCCACCTTCTTCTAAGACTCTAGAGCCTGCCTATGACTAGACTAGCCCTATTCCCTGTCTTCTAAGATTCTAGAGTCTCGCTATGACTAGACTAGCCCTGTTCCCTTGCTCTTAGAGACTCTAGAGCCTTCCTATGACTAGACTACCCCTTATCGCTGTCCCCTAGAGACTCTAGAGCCTTCCTATGACTATACTACCCCTTATCGCTTAGAGACTCTAGAGCCTTCCTATGACTAAGCTAGCTCTTATCGCTGTCCCCTAGAAACTCTAGAGCCTTCCTATGACTAGAGTAGCCCTTATGGCTTTCCCCTGGAGACTCTAGGCCTTCCTATGGCTAGACTAGCCCTGTTCCCTTACCCCTAGAGACTCTAGGGCCTGCCTGTGACTAGACTAGCCCTATTCCCTGTCTCCTAGAGACTCTAGAGCCTTCCTAAGACTAGACTAGCCCTTATGGCTTTCCCCTGGAGACTCTAGGCCTTCCTATGTCTAGACTAGCCCTGTTCCCTTACCCCTAGAGACTCTAGGGCCTGCCTGTGACTAGACTAGCCCTATTCCCTGTCTCCTAGAGACTCTAGAGCCTTCCTATGACTAGACTAGCCCTTATGGCTTTCCCCTGGAGACTCTAGAGCCTTCCTATGGCTAGACTAGCCCTGTCCCCTTACCCCTAGAGACTCTAGGGCCTGCCTGTGACTAGAATAGCCCTATTCCCTGTCTCCTAGAGACTCTAGAGCCTTCCTATGACTAGACTAGCCCTTATGGCTTTCCCCTGGAGACTCTAGAGCCTTCCTATGGCTAGACTAGCCCTGTTCCCTTACCCCTAGAGACTGTAGAGCCTGGCTATCTGTATTCATGCCAATGACTAGACTATCCCCATCCACCTTCTTCTAAGACTCTAGAGCCTGCCTATGACTAGACTAGCCCTATTCCCTGTCTTCTAAGATTCTAGAGTCTCGCTATGACTAGACTAGCCCTTTTCCCTTGCTCTTAGAGACTCTAGAGCCTGCCTATGACTAGACTAGCCCGGTTCCCTTTCCCCTAGAGACTCTAGAGCCTTCCTATGACTAGACTACCCCTTATCGCTGTCCCCTAGAGACTCTAGAGCCTTCCTATGACTAGACTAGCCCTTATGGCTTAGAGACTCTAGAGCCTTCCTATGACTATACTACCCCTTATCGCTTAGAGACTCTAGAGCCTTCCTATGACTAGACTAGCCCTTATCGCTGTCCCCTAGAAACTCTAGAGCCTTCCTGTGACTAGAGTAGCCCTTATGGCTTTCCCCTGGAGACTCTAGGCCTTCCTATGGCTAGACTAGCCCTGTTCCCTTACCCCTAGAGACTCTAGGGCCTGCCTGTGACTAGACTAGCCCTATTCCCTGTCTCCTAGAGACTCTAGAGCCTTCCTATGACTAGACTAGCCCTAATGCTTTCCCTGGAGACTCTAGAGCCTTCCTATGGCTAGACTAGCCCTGTCCCCTTACCCCTAGAGACTCTAGGGCCTGCCTGTGACTAGACTAGCCCTATTCCCTGTCTACTAGAGACTCTAGAGCCTTCCTATGACTAGACTAGCCCTTATGGCTTTCCCCTGGAGACTCTAGAGCCTTCCTATGGCTAGACTAGCCCTGTTCCCTTACCCCTAGAGACTCTAGAGCCTGGCTCTCTGTATTCATGCCAATGACTAGACTATCCCCATCCACCTTCTTCTAAGACTCTAGAGCCTGCCTATGACTAGACTAGCCCTATTCCCTGTCTTCTAAGATTCTAGAGTCTCGCTATGACTAGACTAGCCCTGTTCCCTTGCTCTTAGAGACTCTAGAGCCTGCCTATGACTAGACTAGCCCGGTTCCCTTTCCCCTAGAGAATCTAGAGCCTTCCTATGACTAGACTAGCCCTTATGGCTTAGAGACTCTAGAGCCTTCCTATGACTATACTACCCCTTATCGCTGTCCCCTAGAGACTCTAGAGCCTTCCTATGACTATACTACCCCTTATCGCTTAGAGACTCTAGAGCCTTCCTATGATTAAGCTAGCTCTTATCGCTGTTCCCTAGAGACTCTAGAGCCTTCCTATGACTAGACTAGCCCTTATCGCTGTCCCCTAGAAACTCTAGAGCCTTCCTATGACTAGAGTAGCCCTTATGGCTTTCCCCTGGAGACTCTAGGCCTTCCTATGGCTAGACTAGCCCTGTTCCCTTACCCCTAGAGACTCTAGGGCCTGCCTGTGACTAGACTAGCCCTATTCCCTGTCTCCTAGAGACTCTAGAGCCTTCCTATGACTAGACTAGCACTTATGGCTTTCCCCTGGTGACTCTAGAGCCTTCCTATGGCTAGACTAGCCCTGTCCCCTTACCCCTAGAGACTCTAGGGCCTGCCTGTGACTAGAATAGCCCTATTCCCTGTCTCCTAGAGACTCTAGAGCCTTCCTATGACTAGACTAGCCCTTATGGCTTTCCCCTGGAGACTCTAGAGCCTTCCTATGGCTAGACTAGCCCTGTTCCCTTACCCCTAGAGACTGTAGAGCCTGGCTATCTGTATTCATGCCAATGACTAGACTATCCCCATCCACCTTCTTCTAAGACTCTAGAGCCTGCCTATGACTAGACTAGCCCTATTCCCTGTCTTCTAAGATTCTAGAGTCTCGCTATGACTAGACTAGCCCTTTTCCCTTGCTCTTAGAGACTCTAGAGCCTGCCTATGACTAGACTAGCCCGGTTCCCTTTCCCCTAGAGACTCTAGAGCCTTCCTATGCCTAGACTACCCCTTATCGCTGTCCCCTAGAGACTCTAGAGCCTTCCTATGACTAGACTAGCCCTTATGGCTTAGAGACTCTAGAGCCTTCCTATGACTATACTACCCCTTACCGCTGTCCCCTAGAGACTCTAGAGCCTTCCTATGACTATACTACCCCTTATCGCTTAGAGACTCTAGAGCCTTCCTATGACTAGACTAGCCCTTATCGCTGTCCCCTAGAAACTCTAGAGCCTTCCTATGACTAGAGTAGCCCTTATGGCTTTCCCCTGGAGACTCTAGAGCCTTCCTATGGCTAGACTAGCCCTGTTCCCTTACCCCTAGAGACTGTAGAGCCTGGCTATCTGTATTCATGCCAATGACTAGACTATCCCCATCCACCTTCTTCTAAGACTCTAGAGCCTGCCTATGACTAGACTAGCCCTATTCCCTGTCTTCTAAGATTCTAGAGTCTCGCTATGACTAGACTAGCCCTTTTCCCTTGCTCTTAGAGACTCTAGAGCCTGCCTATGACTAGACTAGCCCGGTTCCCTTTCCCCTAGAGACTCTAGAGCCTTCCTATGACTAGACTACCCCTTATCGCTGTCCCCTAGAGACTCTAGAGCCTTCCTATGACTAGACTAGCCCTTATGGCTTAGAGACTCTAGAGCCTTCCTATGACTATACTACCCCTTACCGCTGTCCCCTAGAGACTCTAGAGCCTTCCTATGACTATACTACCCCTTATCGCTTAGAGACTCTAGAGCCTTCCTATGACTAGACTAGCCCTTATCGCTGTCCCCTAGAAACTCTAGAGCCTTCCTATGACTAGAGTAGCCCTTATGGCTTTCCCCTGGAGACTCTAGGCCTTCCTATGGCTAGACTAGCCCTGTTCCCTTACCCCTAGAGACTCTAGGGCCTGCCTGTGACTAGACTAGCCCTATTCCCTGTCTCCTAGAGACTCTAGAGCCTTCCTATGACTAGACTAGCCCTTATGCCTTTCCCCTGGAGACTCTAGAGCCTTCCTATGGCTAGACTAGCCCTGTCCCCTTACCCCTAGAGACTCTAGGGCCTGCCTGTGACTAGACTAGCCCTATTCCCTGTCTCCTAGAGACTCTAGAGCCTTCCTATGACTAGACTAGCCCTTATGGCTTTCCCCTGGAGACTCTAGAGCCTTCCTATGGCTAGACTAGCCCTGTTCCCTTACCCCTAGAGACTCTAGAGCCTGGCTCTCTGTATTCATGCCAATGACTAGACTATCCCCATCCACCTTCTTCTAAGACTCTAGAGCCTGCCTATGACTAGACTAGCCCTATTCCCTGTCTTCTAAGATTCTAGAGTCTCGCTATGACTAGACTAGCCCTGTTCCCTTGCTCTTAGAGACTCTAGAGCCTTCCTATGACTAGACTACCCCTTATCGCTGTCCCCTAGAGACTCTAGAGCCTTCCTATGACTATACTACCCCTTATCGCTTAGAGACTCTAGAGCCTTCCTATGACTAAGCTAGCTCTTATCGCTGTCCCCTAGAAACTCTAGAGCCTTCCTATGACTAGAGTAGCCCTTATGGCTTTCCCCTGGAGACTCTAGGCCTTCCTATGGCTAGACTAGCCCTGTTCCCTTACCCCTAGAGACTCTAGGGCCTGCCTGTGACTAGACTAGCCCTATTCCCTGTCTCCTAGAGACTCTAGAGCCTTCCTAAGACTAGACTAGCCCTTATGGCTTTCCCCTGGAGACTCTAGGCCTTCCTATGTCTAGACTAGCCCTGTTCCCTTACCCCTAGAGACTCTAGGGCCTGCCTGTGACTAGACTAGCCCTATTCCCTGTCTCCTAGAGACTCTAGAGCCTTCCTATGACTAGACTAGCCCTTATGGCTTTCCCCTGGAGACTCTAGAGCCTTCCTATGGCTAGACTAGCCCTGTCCCCTTACCCCTAGAGACTCTAGGGCCTGCCTGTGACTAGAATAGCCCTATTCCCTGTCTCCTAGAGACTCTAGAGCCTTCCTATGACTAGACTAGCCCTTATGGCTTTCCCCTGGAGACTCTAGAGCCTTCCTATGGCTAGACTAGCCCTGTTCCCTTACCCCTAGAGACTGTAGAGCCTGGCTATCTGTATTCATGCCAATGACTAGACTATCCCCATCCACCTTCTTCTAAGACTCTAGAGCCTGCCTATGACTAGACTAGCCCTATTCCCTGTCTTCTAAGATTCTAGAGTCTCGCTATGACTAGACTAGCCCTTTTCCCTTGCTCTTAGAGACTCTAGAGCCTGCCTATGACTAGACTAGCCCGGTTCCCTTTCCCCTAGAGACTCTAGAGCCTTCCTATGACTAGACTACCCCTTATCGCTGTCCCCTAGAGACTCTAGAGCCTTCCTATGACTAGACTAGCCCTTATGGCTTAGAGACTCTAGAGCCTTCCTATGACTATACTACCCCTTATCGCTTAGAGACTCTAGAGCCTTCCTATGACTAGACTAGCCCTTATCGCTGTCCCCTAGAAACTCTAGAGCCTTCCTGTGACTAGAGTAGCCCTTATGGCTTTCCCCTGGAGACTCTAGGCCTTCCTATGGCTAGACTAGCCCTGTTCCCTTACCCCTAGAGACTCTAGGGCCTGCCTGTGACTAGACTAGCCCTATTCCCTGTCTCCTAGAGACTCTAGAGCCTTCCTATGACTAGACTAGCCCTAATGCTTTCCCTGGAGACTCTAGAGCCTTCCTATGGCTAGACTAGCCCTGTCCCCTTACCCCTAGAGACTCTAGGGCCTGCCTGTGACTAGACTAGCCCTATTCCCTGTCTACTAGAGACTCTAGAGCCTTCCTATGACTAGACTAGCCCTTATGGCTTTCCCCTGGAGACTCTAGAGCCTTCCTATGGCTAGACTAGCCCTGTTCCCTTACCCCTAGAGACTCTAGAGCCTGGCTCTCTGTATTCATGCCAATGACTAGACTATCCCCATCCACCTTCTTCTAAGACTCTAGAGCCTGCCTATGACTAGACTAGCCCTATTCCCTGTCTTCTAAGATTCTAGAGTCTCGCTATGACTAGACTAGCCCTGTTCCCTTGCTCTTAGAGACTCTAGAGCCTGCCTATGACTAGACTAGCCCGGTTCCCTTTCCCCTAGAGAATCTAGAGCCTTCCTATGACTAGACTAGCCCTTATGGCTTAGAGACTCTAGAGCCTTCCTATGACTATACTACCCCTTATCGCTGTCCCCTAGAGACTCTAGAGCCTTCCTATGACTATACTACCCCTTATCGCTTAGAGACTCTAGAGCCTTCCTATGATTAAGCTAGCTCTTATCGCTGTTCCCTAGAGACTCTAGAGCCTTCCTATGACTAGACTAGCCCTTATCGCTGTCCCCTAGAAACTCTAGAGCCTTCCTATGACTAGAGTAGCCCTTATGGCTTTCCCCTGGAGACTCTAGGCCTTCCTATGGCTAGACTAGCCCTGTTCCCTTACCCCTAGAGACTCTAGGGCCTGCCTGTGACTAGACTAGCCCTATTCCCTGTCTCCTAGAGACTCTAGAGCCTTCCTATGACTAGACTAGCACTTATGGCTTTCCCCTGGTGACTCTAGAGCCTTCCTATGGCTAGACTAGCCCTGTCCCCTTACCCCTAGAGACTCTAGGGCCTGCCTGTGACTAGAATAGCCCTATTCCCTGTCTCCTAGAGACTCTAGAGCCTTCCTATGACTAGACTAGCCCTTATGGCTTTCCCCTGGAGACTCTAGAGCCTTCCTATGGCTAGACTAGCCCTGTTCCCTTACCCCTAGAGACTGTAGAGCCTGGCTATCTGTATTCATGCCAATGACTAGACTATCCCCATCCACCTTCTTCTAAGACTCTAGAGCCTGCCTATGACTAGACTAGCCCTATTCCCTGTCTTCTAAGATTCTAGAGTCTCGCTATGACTAGACTAGCCCTTTTCCCTTGCTCTTAGAGACTCTAGAGCCTGCCTATGACTAGACTAGCCCGGTTCCCTTTCCCCTAGAGACTCTAGAGCCTTCCTATGACTAGACTACCCCTTATCGCTGTCCCCTAGAGACTCTAGAGCCTTCCTATGACTAGACTAGCCCTTATGGCTTAGAGACTCTAGAGCCTTCCTATGACTATACTACCCCTTACCGCTGTCCCCTAGAGACTCTAGAGCCTTCCTATGACTATACTACCCCTTATCGCTTAGAGACTCTAGAGCCTTCCTATGACTAGACTAGCCCTTATCGCTGTCCCCTAGAAACTCTAGAGCCTTCCTATGACTAGAGTAGCCCTTATGGCTTTCCCCTGGAGACTCTAGGCCTTCCTATGGCTAGACTAGCCCTGTTCCCTTACCCCTAGAGACTCTAGGGCCTGCCTGTGACTAGACTAGCCCTATTCCCTGTCTCCTAGAGACTCTAGAGCCTTCCTATGACTAGACTAGCCCTTATGGCTTTCCCCTGGAGACTCTAGAGCCTTCCTATGGCTAGACTAGCCCTGTTCCCTTACCCCTAGAGACTCTAGAGCCTGGCTCTCTGTATTCATGCCAATGACTAGACTATCCCCATCCACCTTCTTCTAAGACTCTAGAGCCTGCCTATGACTAGACTAGCCCTATTCCCTGTCTTCTAAGATTCTAGAGTCTCGCTATGACTAGACTAGCCCTGTTCCCTTGCTCTTAGAGACTCTAGAGCCTGCCTATGACTAGACTAGCCCGGTTCCCTTTCCCCTAGAGAATCTAGAGCCTTCCTATGACTAGACTACCCCTTATCGCTGTCCCCTAGAGACTCTAGAGCCTTCCTATGACTATACTACCCCTTATCGCTTAGAGACTCTAGAGCCTTCCTATGACTAAGCTAGCTCTTATCGCTGTCCCCTAGAAACTCTAGAGCCTTCCTATGACTAGAGTAGCCCTTATGGCTTTCCCCTGGAGACTCTAGGCCTTCCTATGGCTAGACTAGCCCTGTTCCCTTACCCCTAGAGACTCTAGGGCCTGCCTGTGACTAGACTAGCCCTATTCCCTGTCTCCTAGAGACTCTAGAGCCTTCCTATGACTAGACTAGCCCTTATGGCTTTCCCCTGGAGACTCTAGAGCCTTCCTATGGCTAGACTAGCCCTGTCCCCTTACCCCTAGAGACTCTAGGGCCTGCCTGTTACTAGACTAGCCCTATTCCCTGTCTCCTAGAGACTCTAGAGCCTTCCTATGACTAGACTAGCCCTTATGGCTTTCCCCTGGAGACTCTAGAGCCTTCCTATGGCTAGACTAGCCCTGTTCCCTTACCCCTAGAGACTCTAGAGCCTGGCTATCTGTATTCATGCCAATGACTAGACTATCCCCATCCACCT
>OX328128.1:78438605-78728605 GCA_946811695.1 Gonocerus acuteangulatus
CTTCCTCAACTCCAAACGTAACCAATGTTTAAATATCGTAGGGTGGATGATCGTCAAACGTCTGGAATTATTTTCGACGAATCCATTGTTTCTGGCTAACCTGAGTTGTTAGGAAAACTAGTTTACAACAGCTCTAGTTTAGAACGGAAAGCTCTATTACAAACAACAAAAAATCGTTTCACATTTTACGTATCCTGTTTTAATAAAAAAATCATTTTACTGCTACAAGCAATTAAAATAAATAACAAGGAATAAAAACTTTAGAAGTTTTAAGCAGTTATTTCTCCAACTGGTATCGTCCCATCGAAAACTACTTGAGAACCTTATTAAAGGGATCAAGTAACCTTTCGAATGGTTTAGAGAATATACGAAAACACCTAATTCCTGTTAATTAAACATCTTTTTTCTAATACTTTAAAGCGACTAGGATAAGTTTCAACTGAATCCATCGTTTCTTAGTACCCAAACCGAAAATTAGTTTGGAAAAGTAGTTTTATTTATTTTTCACGAAAATGTTTACAGATATCGCCTTGAAAATTGTTTCATTCGTTTCCCTACGCTAGAAAACGTGTAAAAAGTGTACCTTGAAGCCTATAGTCATTCTAGGACCCAGTGACTCGAACTCAGGTCCTCCAGAACATAAGTCGATTGTTCTACGAGTGAGCACAATCTCGTCCCATATATGGATCTCTGGAGGGGGGGGGGATGCGCTTAAAGTCAAAAAGAAGTAAGATTTTAATGGGAAATTGATTAGAGATCTTCTTGTCAGCTGTATGTAACGATTGTAAACTAAGAATTAAATTTAAATTTTTCTATTTAACTGTTGTACTACCACAGTCCAAGTTATCACAAACATTATAGTCTTCGGGGGGTCTCCCGTGGTCTAATGGCTAGCGCCTTGGATTCATAAGCGGGAGATGGTGGGTTCGATTCCCAACCTCCGGCAGGAATTTTATCATCCCACGGCTCGCTGGTAAAATTCCTCGCTGCACCCTGGATGTCGGCGCTAATGACCTAGATGTAGATGCGCCGTAAAAATTAAAAAAAAAAAAAAAAAAAAAAATTATAGTCTTCGGATATTCATCGTGTCACAAACTTCTTTACCAACGTTTCGCTCATACTGCTAGCTTCCTCAGGGACAACTAGTCTAGAGGCCACCAGGCTCAAAGGGTTGGCCTGATGCCGGAAGTAATGTTTACACTTATATACTAGAAGGGACGATATTATTTACAATAGGAGGTCTTAGACCTACTTAGTGTATGATACTAGTATAGGGCGAGGGACTGGGATGTTAAGAGAGGGACTAAACACGGTTATCATTTTAATCTTAACCTACATAACATTGTCTTAAAACTTGAATGTAATTTGTTGCCTCTTCTGCTAGGTCCAGTATGCACCTGGCACTTCCTTGCCATTTCTGTGGAAGGAGAGGAGGAGTCACTTCTCTGAAGAGGGGGTTGACACAGTAACGGAGGACGTCATAGAATTTGATATGACGCCTCCGTATAAACTCCTAAACTGAACGCAGCTGCAGTTCGTCGTGTAGCATGGAAGGCTTCGCCCGTGGGATGCATTACAGTGTGTACAAGTACCCCATTTTGGAGCCGCTTCAGTGCGCTAGGGTACATGTACCGGAGGGCTGGCGCGCTGTGAAGAAGGATGGGCCTGATGATCGCCTTATAGACCTGCAACTTCAGTCGGAGCAAGAGCTAGGCTGATTAGAGCAGGTGGTTAAGGAGATATGTCTTCTACCGGGCATCCTTCAAGCGACTGTTGATATAGGGGCTGACGGTGAGATGCCGGTGAATGTGTACTCCCAGGTAGTTTATCTTGGTGGAGATCTTAATTTTTTGATCGCGGACTTCAAAGTGCTCCTCGGGGCCTGCTTCCTTTGTTTCCCTGGAAGGAACTTACAATGGCATCTGTCTTCGATGGGTTGTCTTCTATTCCTGCATGTCCGAGAGCGTTGTCAATTGATTCGCTGGCAGTCTGTGCTCGTTCACGGCTCGAGCATTGAAGATGGAGGTTCAGTGGCCAATGTCGTCAGCGTAGACAGCCTAGGGTGACTCTGGGAAACTTCATCCTCACGATGTGGGCGGTGTAGATCGTAAACAACACTGGACCCACCACCGACTCTTGGGGCACACTACACATCGACGGTCGTCTGCTGGATGTATCAAACCTGATCCTGACGGATAAGGTTCTTCCAGACAGGTACCTCTTAAGAATCTTGAAGAGCTGTGCCGGGAAGCCCGTTCTGGCCGTAGCAAGATCAAACAGCCTGTTGAACTTATTAGTGAGCTTATTCACTATATGAATAAGGGCCAGGAAAAGCGATAACATCTCGCCCACGTTTAAATTCTGCGGTAGTGCCGTCGTTTGTTCCAAGGTCTGTCCAGTAAATAAAAGGGACAGTAGAAAATTCAAAAATTAGAAGGATTCGTCTCCATGCTTCCTCCAGCAATTTGATGGCCCGTTGCAGGACCGTTAAACTCCTAACTTTGATGGCCCTTAGGAGCGCCGTTATTCTCCTGCGTCCTTATCCTGGGCACTACAAGCAGGTCAAGGACCTAGCCGGTCAAGTCCTGGGGTTCACACAGTACCGGAAGCCGTCATAGAACTTAATATGACGCCTCCGTATGAAGTCTTGAACCGAGGGCAGCATGAGCTCATCATGGAGGAGAGATGGCATCTTCCTTCAGAGGGCAGTGTGCTCAACGGCCCGGAGTAGGACCCCGTTCTGGAAACGCTGAAGCCGCCTGAGCGTACTGGCGTGGTGTACATGTGCCTCAATGCGGTAACCCCGTGCAGAAGAGTCGGCCTAATGATCGCCTAGTAGATCTGCAGCTTCAGTCGACGCGACAGCTGGGACGATCTTAAGTGATGATTCAGGCGGAATTTCTTCTGCCAAAATCTGTTGAATATTTTATGTGACGCTCCATGGGCGTATAAAAGGGGGTCTGAGGGGGCTGCAGCCCCCTCAGACCCCCCTCCTATTACCCTTAAAAATAAATTAAATAAGATTACTTAGTTCATAAAAATATTTTATTTTAGTTGTAATAGCGTTTTAGTTGCCTAAAACTATTCAAAGTTCTAAATTGTTACTATTCCATGCCCCGGAAATGGTCTCAGTCCACCCCCCGAAATTATTTCCTATATGCTCTGACATAGTCGGTGAGCCAATGGAGTTAGCAATTGGCTTTCGTGAAATATCTTATGTATCTTTGGCAATCCATAAATTCATGGGGGATCTTGGTCAGATTTTACCAGTCTTGGGAATTGGTCTTTAAAAACAGTGCATTCTTTAAACATTTTAATGATTTTCTATTTTATGTCTTCAGTCGTTGCCTTGCTGAATAATATGCTCACTTGCACAGCTCGTGGACTAAATTTCATTGACTATGTTACATGTAAGTTCATTGACTATGTTACATGTAAGTTCATTGACTATGTTACATGTAAGTTCATTGACTATGTTACATGTAAGTAAATGAAATAAAATATATAAATATAAATGTGTTTGCTTACACCATTACTTAATTGTATGAACTGTGTGCGTGTGTGTGTGTGTGTGTTGGTTTGTATATTCAAGTATAAAATATCTAATTGAGACAATATATTAAGAGCAAAATGCTAAAAACAAGGACAGAGTACAGGAACCCTCAGAAGTGCCCATACTAAATCCTGACTCGAAGTCATGCTCTCTTTCAATTTCCTTTTATTTCCATTTTCATGAACTATCATTTCTTATTCTATCTTTTTCTTACGATTCGCTCTTTCTCTACCTTCTCCTTATCTTTGTTCTCAGGCTCAGACAAATGGTAAAGTTCGTTAGTGGTCCTGTCAGGAATCACCTCAGAGCTCAGAAGAAAATAAAAAGAGACGTCAGTATCAGACAACTCGGTTGGGATGATTACAACCCAGGTAAATATTCAACGTAGTCCACCGCCTTTCAACATTTAAGCGCTGAACGTTGTCCATCTGCATTTCAATATTATAAAAGTCCGTCACGCAGGAGCTGCATAACTAAGCACTTTCCTCAGAATTTGGGTAGTGTAGATTGTTTTCTAGAACAATTTGCTTAAAATATCCTACATAAATAAAATAAAAACATGAATAGTTCTCTTTTAAATTTGTAATGAGTAACTGATCAATTAATAATTTGCTTCCAGAGTTATGTTTACACATGGTACCTATTACACTACGTAATAAATACAAAAAACCTCATATTATCGTATTTTGATCTAACGCAGGAACAGGATACAGTCATACAGTCACTCTAGTGGTAGAAAGCGCTCCTTGCGGCGGCTTTGTGAACCTACGTCTGACGGGCTTTTCTATTGAAATATATTACAAATTAAACCCCCGCTTTCCGATTGACCGATTCAGCTCATTTTTACAACACTTCTTTCTCATGAGTTACCCACGACGTATACCGCGTTTCGTTACAATACAGCAGAAATTACGACCGGTATGAGTATATTAAGAATTTGGGTCAAGAGTAAACCCCCCCTTCTAATGAACCGATTTAGTTTATTTTTACAACACATATTTACCTGTAGATTACCACTACGAATACCGAGTTTCGTCGAAATATACCAAATATCACGGCTGGTAGTGGCGAATTGGTATTGTGGGTCCGGAGTAAACCCCCCCTCCTAATGAACCGATTTAGTTTATTTTTACAACAGTTATTTACCTGTGGATTACCACTATGAATACCGAGTTTCATCGAAATATACCAAAAATCACGGCTGGTAGTGGCGAATTGGTATTGTGGGTCCGGAGTAAACCCCCCCTTCTAATGAACCGATTTAGTTCATTTTTATATCTCACTTTTCTCTCTCTATTACCACTAAGAATACCAAGTTTCGTTGAAATATAACAAATATTACGGCTGACATAGTCAAATTAGTGTTTTGGGTTCGGGGTAAACCCCCCCTTCCGGTGGACCGACTTTGGTGGTTTATTGAATGCTATATACCAAGTTTCGTGACGAAAAAACAAAAACTCTGGCCGCTATCGTGTTAACAGACACATATATATATATATATATATATATATATATAAATTTGAAGAACTTTTTCAAAAATTCCGTCATGAGTCCAACCTCAATAGCTACTTTCCTTCGGAGGAAAGTGCTAAAACAGCGTAGTCCATCCACATTTCAATATTAAAACGCTCAACTTAGTCCAACCACATTTCAACACAACGTTGCCCAACCTTATTCCAACATTGGAGCACAATACGCAGTCGAACGATATTTCAACACTAGATCATACAACTTGAATCAACATAATAATGCACAATGTAGCCCAACTACATTTCAACATTATAACACACAACGTAGTCCAGGCACATTTCGTGTTAAATATATTATGCCTTAGGTTCATTAGAGACCTGTGGGACATCAAGCCCTATGCCTTAGGTTCATTAGAGACCTGTGGGACATCAAGCCCTCTGCCTCAGGGTCATTAGAGACCTGTGGGACATCAAGCCCTCTGCCTCAGGGTCATTAGAGACCTGTGGGACATCAAGCCCTATGCCTCAGGGTCATTAGAGACCTGTGGGATATCAAACCCTCTACCTTAGGTTCATTAGAGACCTGTGGGACATCAAGCCCTCTGCCTCAGGGTCATTAGAGACCTGTGGGATATCAAACCCTCTACCTTAGGTTCATTAGAGACCTGTGGGACATCAAGCCCTCTGCCTCAGGGTCATTAGAGACCTGTGGGATATCAAGCCATTGGCCGCAGGTTCATTAGAGACCTGTGGGACATCAAGCCATCGGCCGCAGGCTCAGTAGAGACTTGGAGGAAAACAAGCCTTCGGCCTAAAGCTAGGTTTTCACGGGGCAATAATAGGAAATCGTGTTGGCTTTGATCTCGCTTTCGTGGTTCTTGCCTTAAAAAAAACCAACTGGGGATGAGGCGTAATATAGCTTGATCGTCCAAACGATCACGAATCACGATTCAGTATTTGCTTGGAAATCATGGAGGAGTTTTTACAAGAAAGTTGTGGAGTTGTCGATTTTAGTGGTATTTTGGTCAATAATGTAAGGTAATGTCAAGTAAATATTACAGAACGGAGGAAGCGCTGGTTGGCGAGAGAGTGGATCCGAGTTTCTACTGAGATGAGTGTCCCTTCACATCAAAAATTCCGACACCCACACGAGACAAGCTCATGGGCGTATATAAGGGGGGCTGAGGGTACTGCACCCCACCCCGAAATTTTGATTTGGTCGCTAAAAATGTGTCATAAAATTTTTAAAAATAAATTAAATAAAATTTCTTAGTTCATAAAAAAATATTTTCTTTTAAGTGTAATAGCGTTTTAGTAGGCTAAAATTATTCCAAGTTAAAATTGTTAGTATTCCGTACCCCGGAAATGGTCACAGCCCCCCTCCCCCGAAATTATTTCCTATACACGCCCATGGACAAAATCAAACTGCAAGTTACTCTGCGCTACTTGGCAACTGGGGACTCTTTCATTAAAAAAAATGTTTAAAAAGTATTAAATAAACACGTTCTCTATACAAACAATTGTCTCGTTTTGTGAATTCCCGAATTCATTAAAAACTGAATACATATAATTAAAAATCAAAATTACTTTAAAAAATTGTTTTTTGTTTGATGTTGCTGGATAAATGGAACAATAAAGAAGTTCATGGGCTCAAACCAAAAGACTTTTGGAACGTAAACGTCGTCCACGCCAATTCCTGACCTTTCACTATCAGCTATTAAGGTCCTCGCAATAGGAACTTCGTAGATTTTGGAATTTGGTGTTCACTTGATTTGTACAAATCCTGGAATTTTCATCACTTCGCAAATACTTTCACGGCAGCAAACCGCAAGTCCCGGTTTTTTTATTCTTTGCAAGGCGGATCGTATAAAATCCTCTCGTTTGCATATAACTCTAAAAATATCAAAGTTTCAAAAAAAAATCGATAAAAATTTTTATCGATTTTTTTTTCACTTTTCTCCGTTTTTTGCTGATTAACCCCCAATTATGACTTCAGATTCGTGTTCAGCGGTAAAAAATACGTCAGAAAAAATGTGTCCGATACCCAGCACAAACCACTTTTCTTTTTTTTTTGTGGACCTGTGTTATAAAACACAATTAAGGTTTTACCTTTGAGATTATAGATAATATACTATTTATAGAATTCCATAATTCCTAAACATTTATTTTTGGTATGCATAGAATGTAGATTTCCCTTTTTTGTTGTCGATAACTTTCGAAATGCTTACTTTTTTTGTAGGGATTTGAGATAAAGCATCTAGCTCTGTATATTTATCTTTCTATTTAGTGGAAAGCCAGGATGTGAAATGGAGATAAATGCCATTCAATTATGTTCAAAGTTGATGTATAACAAATATATAATAATAATATATGAAGGTATATTGTAGGAATTCTAAGAAATGTAGGAAGAATAGTGAGAGAATTCTAAGGAATAGAGGCCGTAGTGAAGCAGCGAGGTTATGTATGCAGTGACAGGAGCTGAGGGAAGATAACCGTGACGTCATTGTCTGCCTTACAGCCCTTCTATACCAACGAGCTATGCGGATTCTCATGTCTCAAAGGGGAAGTGTTTCTTACAGCCGTCACGGCTAGTTAGTTATAAGCTATTGATTTTGCTCTCTCTCCATAGAGTTACAGTACATTTAAGGAAAAATCTTCCTTAATCGAATGAATCTATCGGGGATATAAGAGTCTATTAGTTTTCTATGTTATTTAAATTAAAAATAAAAGTTTAACTCGGATGAACTGCGTCATGTTAGCGCGTTTCCTTGTACTTCCTTTAGGCAGCTGGATACTTACGTATTAGCTTCAACGCAGGTTAAAGAACCGGCTCTGAGATATCTGTATCATTACCGGGTCAGAGATCTGGACCGGCTCGTCAATTGAATTTTTGCCAATATAGCGACGGGGTTTTAAACGATTTGGGTTGACTAGAGTTTCGATATAACCTTGAGGAAACGCGTAGTACTTATGTTAATGGTACTTGCTATGGGTTTCCGCTCGGTACCCTCACTCAAGGTTATTTCGAAAGTCTTGTCAATCCAACTCGTTGATAATATAGATCACTGGTTTTTTGGTACATATGCAATTTAGCATCTTTTTCAGATATTGGTAAATCCTAAAGACGCATTTTCTCAGCAGGTACAAGAACAGCACAAAAGACATAGACAACACTAAGAACTCAAACAACAAACAATGAAAAGAAATCGCGTAAAAAAACATAAATCTACAAGTGAATTGCTTTGAAAACAGAAAGTAAACAAGGCGGTTACTACAAACAACGCCCAATAGAAGTGCCTCATGGAATAGCCCAATAGAAATGCTAATGAGTTGCCTGCATTGATGATATAGATCCTTGAAAAAGACCCACATCTCTAACCTGCGTTGAAGCTAATACGCAAGTACCAGCAGCTGTTATCTATCCCATTCATACAGTGATAGCATACCTTTACTTCCCTACAAGCTATTTCTTCAATTAATTTTCAATTATGTTTATAAATGTCAAATCAAGGAATAACGAAAGACTGTTTGTGTTTCAGGAATTATGCAGCCGTGCCGCCTCCAACCGAGCACCGATAACTGGGAAGAGAAAGCCATGCTATCTAGCCGGTGTTTCTGGAACGCCTGCAAAGCTCTCTCCTTCGGTCTTCTCCTCATGTTTATAGGCACGGCCATGGCAACTCTAGGTAACACACTCATAATTATCAAGAACTAGCTGACCCGACAAACTTTGTCCTTTCTTAAATAGTAATATTGAATTCGCATTGGTATAATTAATATTAAAAAAAAAATTACTCATAAACATAGTGTTTATTATTCTAATGCTTTATCCAGCCGTGTTTATTATTCTAATGCTTGGTCCAGCCGTGATCAATCGAAATAGAGATTCATTTATATATATATATATATATATATATATATATATATATATATATATATATATATATATACACACACACACACACACACATACTCCTCGTGCATATAAGATTAATCAGCCCCTAGCAGGAATTGCATTCGGTCCGATTCTTATAGATTTTAGTCCACTTGTTGGTGACTAGCTGCATAATTCACACCTACCAGTCGGCCATATAGATATTATCGGCGCTAAAGTAAAAGTTTGTTTCTCATTCAAGCTTAGGGGCTAGCTGCTATGAATGGAGGATTGGGCTGTCAATGCCCACGATCACTAGAAATTGCACAGATCGATCTCAAAACTAAGTTGTAAATGTGATAACAACAAAGCGGTCTGGTTAACTAAACCCTTTTCAAGGACGGCTCTATCTGAACTGAATTTACAGTTCCGCTACGGAAACTTCAAACAAGACTAGATTGTTGTCAATGTGCTGACAATTCTATGCAATAAAAGCCTTCAACCTAATGCTTTCTCGTAGTAACTAGGCACAGATGAGTGTTCCTTGCAAAAAACATAGGCGTGTTATCAAAACCTTGAACTGATAATTATCTTGGCAGTGTGTACGTGGAAAGATGTAGGAACCGACGAGAGACGTGCCCAGCTCTTTAAGCCTCCAACAATCTGTCACCTATCCATCCTCCCGCCGACACAAAGGGTCGGATGTCCCTGCCCGCCCCCGCACATACGCCTCTGCTTGTATGTCGTAAGTTTGCGGACACATCCCCGGAAAGGAGTACCTACTTCTCTAGCTTCCACCCCAAGACAGTTAGTCACCAGAAACCTGGGCAGACTAACTCAGAGTTTCCAACACACGCCAATACTTCTGTAACCCTGAAGCCTGAAGGGCCCGCGGCCACCATATCTTGGCAGAGCTCCTTGCCAGTACAAAGACGTGTCTCATAATACGAGAGTGTGTATGAGGGTTACCTTGGGGAGGTCTTTGAAACAACAAAAGCCGAGTAACAAACAACAATGCCAGAGGGTTAACTTGGCACAAGTCTTTGCAGTAACCAAGGCCATGTAGTACAGTATGAGCAAGTGCCGGAGGGCCAAACTTGTCAAAGGTCCTTTCTGCCATCAAGGCCGTGTTTTATGAGCGACATTCGCATCTACGTTTTTCTGTTAATACGCTAGCAAGTACACTCTTCATAGGTTTCATAGGTTAGGGAAACGAATGAATCATTTTTAATGCGATATCTGTAACTATTTTCAAGAAAAGTGGATAAAACTTGTTTTCCTAACAGCTCAGGTTACCCATGGACGTATATAAAAAATAATTTCGGAAGGGGCTGGGAAAATTTCGGGGGGGGGCTGAGACCATTTCCGGTGTATGGAATACTAACAATTTAGATCTTGGAAGAGTTTTAGCCAACTTAAACGCTATTACACCCAAAATAGAATATGTTTTATGAACTAAATGATCTTTTTAATTTATTTTTAAGGGTTTTATGAAATGTTTACCGATCAAATCAAAATTTCGGGGGGCTGCAGTCCCCTCAGCTCCCCCCTTATAGACGCCCATGAGGTTACCTAAAAAGAATGGATTTAGTTTAACACCTTTCCAGACGTTTGACATTCATCCAACCTAAGGTTGGTATTTAACTTTGGTTACAAATCATGGAGAATGTAAAGTGAAAGAATGGAATGGGCTCTATTCCAAACAACGAAAAATTCACATTTTAAGTATCTTGTTTTACTAGTAAATTCAATTTACTGCTAAAATCAATGGTTAATAAGTACTTCATGGGGAATAAAATTATATTCTCTCGAGGTTTAAATCTTTGCTATAAAATAAGAAATAATGATAACTTCACTTGTAGCAGAATGAGGAAGGTTACACAGATAGGAGAATTAAAAACAAACGTACGTATATGCCATCATGACTAGCCACAGCCATCATGATTACCCACAGCCACTCTTAGCTTATTACCAATACGTGTCTTATTTTCTTGCCTTCTTTTACTAAAATACTAATTTGACTGATAATTGCAATTTAAAACAACAAATTAAAAAGTGAGTCCAATTGACATCGCTCCATCGAAAATTGCTTCAGAACATTTTTGTAGAACATTTAGTGAGCTTTCGAATGGTGACCTTCCGCTAACCACGATTTCCCAACCGTTTTTAAGATATTTACGAAAATAGCGGAGATCCCTAAACTTTTCAGGTTATTAATACCATTTTTTTTTCGTATACTTCCTTAACTCCAAATGTTTTTTTTTTTTTTTTTTGTTTTTTTTTTTATTTTATGGTGCATCTGCATCGAGGCCATTAGCAACATACTCCAAATGTTATCCAAAATTTAAATGTCTTAGTTCAGAGGAATTACAAACATGCATAAATTATCTCATTTGTATCCCACGATTCTAAGTACCCAAAACGAAAATAGAACGGTTAGAGATATCGAGGTAAAAATGGTTTCATTCGTTTTACTATGCTAAGGAACCTATAAAATGAGTACCTGCAAGCATACGAACTCGAAAACTTAAGCTTTACAACCATGTTCAGGTGAAGGGATTCTGCTGGTTAAAGAACCTTTCAAATTTCATCAAAATCGGTCCATTTTTGGGGCAGCTTCTGAAAAAACAGGCAATATATATTTACAAATTTCAACCACCTATATTTTCGAGATCTACCTATAGGGTCTGAAACGAGAAATTTTCTAGTCGGCACTTTCGAATTGCGTCGCTAGGTCAACCTCATAAGCTGTAGAGGGAGGGAGGAACCGCGCTTAAATTGGTGGCGAAACAAAATTAAGTGATGAAGAAGAAAAATAAATAGCACAGGGAATTTTAACTGCAGCTGGATGGAGCTTTCCATTAACTCGATTAACTCACCAAATCGTAATAACAGATTAGGTTAAGCCAGGAAAATAAATCGCAGGATTTAAAGACAACAAGCCCGCACTGGAATGGTTTTACGGTTTTATGAAAAGGAATCAGCCATTAATGGAATGCCTTGCACAAAGCATTAAAAGGTGTAGAGCGGAAATTGATAAGGGAAAAGATAATGAATATTTTGTTAATATAAAAAATATTATAGAAAATATTCTTCTAGAGAACATTTTAGTTATGGCTGAACTCATCTAAAATACACATATGTGAGATGTTGTTCTTACATTAATTTTTAGAGTTTTTTATAAAAAGTCTGTCTTATGTTATTACGCGAAAACCTTGAAAATGTGTTTGAACTTACCCCAGATGACGGTATTTCACATTTTCTTGTTTCTTTTCAATGGTAGAGTGTCGATTAAGTAGGGTGTCATTCGTTTACATTGGCTACTTTATTTGATATATTTTACCCGACATGTTTTGTGCTTTGTGTGGCACTTCTTCTAAGGCTTCCTCAGTAGGAAGTGCTCTAAGGTACAAACACACAAAAAACACTTAAGGCTAAGGCTACATCACTAAGAATAGCCATACTCAAAGGTTCTCTAGAACGGAAATATAGGGTTGGCAAATAAGTCCTTTCGGTTTTTGTATTCATGTTTTGTTTACAATATGTCACATTTATCTGATGCAATTAATCCCAACAGAGGACTGTTTATCCTATTTGTAATATGTAAACAGTTATGTCTGTCGACACTTGTTAAGATTAGGTCAGTATTGCGTTTGTGATCCAGCTGAGAAGATGGGCGGTAATTTATTGCATTATAGGCATATTTTGCTGTATTATTTCAAAAAAGGAAAGCGAGCTGCAGAGGCTCATAAAAAAATATGCGGGGTCTATGGGGATAAAGCCTTTACAGAGCGCACGTGCCAAAATTGGTTTGCCAAGTTTAGGGCAGGGAATTTTGACATAAACGACGCACCACGACCTGGTCGTCCACAAGAAATTGAAAGCATTGATGTTAAGGCTATAGTCGATCAAAATCCTTCCCAATCAGTGCGAGAAATTGCTGAGGCCCTAGATATATCACATGCAAGCGTAGAAAATCATTTGCGGAAGCCCGGCTACGTTTCTAGGCTGGGTGTTTGGGTCCCCCACTCTCTGACCGAAGCCAACTTGGCAAAACGCATTTCCATTTGCGATTCCCTGCGAAAACGTCAAGAAAACGATCCATTTCTTAAAAGACTTGTGGCAGGGGATGAAAAGTGGATTGTCTACGACAATGTGGTGCGAAACAAATCTTGGAGACCTAGCAACGAACCACCTGGAACCACATCTAAAGCGGTATTGCACCCAAAGAAGATAATACTTTCTGTATGGTGGGATTTCAAGGGTGTGATTTTTTATGACCTGCTGCCACAAGGTAAATCAATCGATTCCACTCTATACTGCTCACAATTAATAAAATTGAATGAATCAATTCGACGAAAACGCCCAGAACTGGCAAATCGAAAGGGTGTCGTCTTCCATCATTATAATGCCAGGCCCCACACTTCGTTAGTCACCCGCAACAAATTGTTAGCCCTTGGATGGGATCTTTTGCCCCACCCTCCCTATTCACTGGACCTTGCTCCTAGTGACTACCACTTATTCCGGTCTCTACAAAATTCCTTAGGTGGAAAACGGTTTGAAAACGAACAGGGTGTCAGGGAGCACCTTGATCATTTTTTCGCTAATAAACCACAGACATTCTATGAGCATGGGATTATTCAGCTGATGGAGAGATGGGGTAAAGTAATAGAAAATAATGGACATTACATTGTAGATTAAAATAAAAATTATGTTCAAAATATACAATAGTTTTCTTTCAACTTAAAAAACCGAAAGGACTTATTTGCCAACCCTATACAACAGGTAAAACGCCCTATATCTGCTTATGGCCTTCCGAGATCTAGTGTCTATCTGTGGTTACCATAAAAGTAGCATTCTTAAGCGCAGTTATTACCTCTTGTCGGACCACCACATGCCTCTTGCTTTCCTCATATCAAGAGACTTGAGGAATTGTTTGTATGTGATTCCCCTTGCCTTACTCATTTTAAGGGACATGGTGAGTTGTATGCGGATGGATGCCCTTTTATTTCGTATATCAATGTCAATGGAGTTGGTCCGTTTTATCCAAATGGTTTTCATTACTTGCCTCATATATAAAGACTAGAAACAGATAAATTCCGATTCAATAAAATGCAATGTTTTCAAAAGCTGCATCTAATTCTAAATGCATGTTTTGCAGGTTACTACGCAGACCAGCTGTCAGTGGAACAGGAACTCAGAGGTAACACGACAGTAAGGATCAAACACGAAGCCAGGGGATTCCATTTGAACAATCTCTCCTATGCTGGTCCGATCGTCATGGGAGTCGGTGGTCAGTTACAACATATTATATAACTTATACAGATTAGGACAAATTGTTGCATATATAATTTAAAACAATGCATTCATTTATATGTTTAACATATACCACTGGACCTCACATCCCGCTATACCACTGGACTTCACATCCCGCTGTACCGCAGCACCTCACATCCCGCTATACCACTAGACCTCCCAACCCGTAGAGCCCCAGAACCCACTACAGAGCAGAGACATTCACATCTCGCTATACCGCATTATGTAATAATTAAATTAAAATGTCACATTATTTGGAATGAGGCCATATAATCATAACATAAAAACAAAAATCTTCTAAAATAAGAATTAGATTTTTTGCATTATTTATTGTTAACAACTGTATTCTAAAGCAGGCTACACACGGTCAGGCAGGCCTGTCAGTTGGCCTAAACAGGAAAGCCGGACGCCTAAGTGTGTATATATTCCGACCGCCTGAACAGTCTTAACTGACAGACCGGCCGGAATATATTCACGTTCAGGCGACCGGCCTTCAGGCGGACTGTTCAGGTCTAACTGACAGACCTGCCTGACCGTGTGTAGCCTGCTTAAGAAACTGATGTTATATGGCCCATTTGTGGATTTCTACAGATTAAATAAAGCAAAGCCCAGACATTTCTGTCCAGGGTTTGGCAGAGATTTAGGGAAAAGGAGAAATTAGTTTTGATTAAAGCGCTTCTTGTTGGTATTAGTATTTGACAGATTGTATGCAATACACAGCCAATTTAAGCCTTGAGAAGTAAAATCAGAGATGATCTAATGAACCACAGGTAAATTAGAAATTATTGGAAATGTTTTATTAATAAATATTGATTAATTAGTGTTCTTACAGGTTTTATAGTGGTAGCTGCTTGCGTTATGACATTCGAAGCTCGAGACTCTGCAGCGAAGGTAGTACCGACTCCACGAACCAGGGCTCCATCACAACGCAAGCCTCCATGTAGAGGAAGTCGTCGTTCTACTTCATCACAGACCAAGTGGCCCGAAGGATCGCCAGCTTCGGAACTCTTGGCTCGTCGAGCTATGACTGCTTCTTTTGTACAGTTTTCAAGAGAACTTGGGAACCGTCCCTTAGGCAAATCTCCATCAGCTCCCGATCTCAATGCAGCGCCAGATCCTCAACCTTCCCCTAGGCTCATGTACAACACTCACTTGCTCAATCCGCATGTCCTACTCCAAAGGCAGGCCTTGAGCGTGGACAACCCGGAGTACGGATGTTTATCACCTCCTAACAAGGGTTCTCAAGCTTCGATGGCTCTAGATCTGCATCTAGAAAACCCTGTTACACTCAGAGTGAAGGACAGGACACGAAGATCGGATACAGCCAGGCGACACATGTTCGTCCGTCAGCAACCAGTAGAAGAGGATGAGAGGTCGCACTCTTCATCTCCGAGGTATGTATATTTCTAACTACTTGTTCGTTGATGATTCGTTCTCCAAATGATAAATCGTCTGATGTTGAATATCCTTCAGTCGGGAATTCTTCCCTCAGAATTTCGCTCATGCGGGATTAGAACTATTCTATCTAATTGAACGGGCTATATGATGCTTTACATATGCTTAATGTGTTTTCATTCTACAGAATCTATGACTATGGCCATACTCAGTTGTGATAACTAATTGTGACTTGGATATGCACAAGTAGCCTTAGCCCTACTTGTTTTTATATATATGTATTATAAGTTACAATACAGCATTTACAAATCGCATTAGTATTTCTAAAGTGACACAACTCAAAAATCGGTGTTTTTCAGTTATGACTATGAAAGACATGGTAAATATCTCTTTATCAACCTGTGTGACCCTTCCTGACATAATGCTAGGCCCCCTTCATAGGCAAGAGTAACACATTTTCAGTTGACTTTTATTTTAAGTTGTGTCTTAAGAAATACTTGTGTTACTTTAGAAATACTAGTGTCATTTTAGAAATACCAGAAATATACTCTTACTCAGTAACTAAATTATAGTTACTGAGTAAGAGTATATTTAAGGTTATATTAGATGGTTGTTGTTTAATAAAGAGAGTAGGGCACAAATCAACTAAATGATTGACAAATCAATTAAATTTTACTTATGACTAATCAATCATGGGACAAAATAAGTTAATCACAACTCGAGTTAATCATTAATCATAGGTCATATTAACCATATGTGAAGTTAGTCATCAATCATTACTCGTCAATCATTGATAGTCTGTACTAATGATTGACATGACTGACGTAAATACTTTTAGTATTAGGCTAATACCAATTTGTTTACACATACTATCTATACATTGGGCTTTGGAACTCCTTCATGAACCAGTTAATCATAAATCAAGGCCTTTTTTTAATCTTTAATCTGAGTAAGGTTAGTCAGTAATCATCAATCATTAGTCAAAACATGTTTTAATCATTAATCAAAAACTAGAAAACATTAGTCATGAATAAATATGATTGATCAATCATCAATCTTTAGTCACATCCCGATTACTTCTTTAATCATTAGTCATTGTTCACAGTTTGTTGTTTATAAGAGGCATGCCAATTTGTATATATTATGCGTTTCCCCTTGATTTAAGTAAATAGTATGATTACGGTCAGAACTGGTTAGTATCTCAGATAATCTTTTTTCATATTTATGACAAATTTTAATCGAATTGACAAGGAATTGTTTGATAACATTGCAGATACTACAGAGATGAGTACAGGTCTCACTCGACTCCTCATTCGAGGCGTGAAAGTATGGCGAAAACTCCAAAAGGATCTCAAGAAGAACGTCCTCCTCGATCCAGTTCTGCAGACACAAGATTAAGAAAAAAATCTACATCTAGATCAGCATCAGAGAGATCACAACTCACTCCAGAAGAACATCCGAGGAGAGAATCTGAAATCATTGTTATAGAACCCGAAGAAGATGATGAAATTGACTAAATGGTTTTTTGACCTTTCATGTAGGTAAAAAAATAATGTTTTTTTCAATGTCCTCCATGATATTATTTTAATCAATCTTTAAAATGTTTTTTACTTTCCCTTATAAATGTACAAAATCCCATCGTTATTTTTTACATTGATTATACCAGTTTCTACATTAATTCTATATTTTGATTAATTTTAAGTCAAAAATGTTTTGCAATAGAACTATTCTCATCTGAAAAAATTATAAATTTGTATTTTGAGTAAATAATAGTCGGCACCCAGGGCCTCCGTTGGGAGGGGAGGCATGGTAGACAATTGGTCAGGGGACCAGGTGTCATTTTTTAAACTCGAATTATTCGAAATTACAAAATTATATACCTAAGTATAGTTCATATGATTATTATTGAGAACAACCAATGGATAATACTTGCTACGGATAATTTCTAATACAAGCTTTAAATATTGTCAGTCCGACAATGTGTAGCCCCAGGAAGTGCCAAAGTATCTTAGACAATACGTAAATTTCCCAATCCGTTCAATTACAAATGTATTTAATTTTGTTTCCAGAGAGATATCAGTTTTAAATAATTCCATTATTAGTTTTTGGTAATGTTAATGGATGGTGGTGGAGGGGGTTATGTGGCCCGCGTGAAGTTATTTGGACAGGGTAATTCTTTTCGGAGGCCCTGCCGGTACCCGATTTTGAAGGATTGAAGAAAGATCAATGCTAATAACCACTTTTTTAGCGCGGTTCCTTTTAAACTTCAGTACTGAGTTTCAAGGCTAGGCCCCCAACTTCAATGCTCTGACTCAGAAACCACAACGAGAATGATAGCAATAAATGAAATTGTGATTGGAGGGACAACTTGACATTTTGTGGAATTTTTTTAAAGAATTTGATGTAGTAAACCTTATGCATATGCACTATCTGAGGCACTGTACGTTAACAGCCTGTGAAAATAAGCCAAGGAGTAATGTAAGGCGACAGTAACACACTTTGAAATATTCACATGAGCCTCGCTGGAGAAATGAGTATAAGCACTAACCAGAAGGCTGTGCCTATTCTATTCTACTCATGCAATATTCTCAGATACTGTACAAGGGTGTTATAAGACATCTGTAGTTCCTCCTAGAGTTATTGATTCTAGTCACATCAAGGTGTAATGACTGGAGAAACCTATTTACGGATATCCATCTTTTAGGAGTGACACTTGGCTGTCATTTATGGGCACTGAGATATCAAGAAATAGCAGAAAAACTGCAATTTCAATTGTAAAACACTTGTTATTCTGCCGTTGATCCATGATCTGACTAGAAAGCGAAATGATCACCAACATTTCGGCCAAATTTAAAAGTTTAGAAATGCATTTTAACATAACATCTAGTAAATCCTCCCAAAGGTTAGTAGCTCTAATAGTTATCTTTAAATTAAGGAGTGTTCAGCTACCTATCTATCAAGAATATTAAAACAGATGTTTTGTGCAGTACTGAGAATGATGTTATGATTTAGAAGATATTAGTAAATCTATAGACAAAAGTATTTTTAACTAAAGCAGTACTGTGAGTTTCTCCCTCCCTCTGTATTTCAGGATGAAGATATCTCAACTTGCCTTCATTCTCCAGATACAAAACAAAATCAATATGCTTATGGCAGGCAATGATGTAACTATAGCCGGAAAAGTTCAATTTTGCATGCATGAAATTTTGGGGGAAATATTCCCGAAGACAGTTCCACCATTTGCAAACTCCCATTTAAGAATCAACACTATACCTGATACATTATAGTTTTTATAGTCATTTTTATCAGTTATAAAACTGATTACGTCTCGTTTAAGACTAGGAAAGATTTTTGAGTGGTCAGACAAAGGTAATAGTTTCTAATAGTTAGCTAAAGCTAAGACTAAAAATGTTTTTAACCTCCTAGTGATAACGTTATAACAGACAGAATTTTTACCGCCAATTTCTTGCACAGGGAAAATAGGCCATGCCCTATTCCTCCAACTAAACCATCTATTTGAACTGGCTATTGCTTAAATTGTTTATAGCCTTATCTTTGGCTAAGTAATGAGAAATATTAAACACTATCTCTTTTGCCTGACCTCTCAAAGCCTTCCCTGGTCCTAACAAGACATAATCAGTTTTTATTTAGTTTAAAGTAGCGTGTTGTTAATTGGAATTGAAATTCAAATGGCGGAACCGATGGGAATATTTCCCTCACAATCTCACACATGCGGAATTAGAACTATTCCATCTAAGTGAACGGGCTATACCACTGCAGCATACCTTATGTGTGACAAATATCTGAGAAGGTTGGAGAATCGCTCGGGAAGATTTGTATCCATTTAGAATGGAATTCAAAATGAAGAAACACATCCTTAAGAACCCAACGTAAAGGTCCTCTTTTAGGAAAGATGAACATTGTTGCAGATATCTATACAAAGCTTCACATGAAAGAAAACTCATCTAATATTAATTCCAAAACTGCTGGGAATGTGTTGTACTGTTTCAGTAGCCTACATCCGTCCCCATGTAGTCAGTCTCAACCCAGCCCCGTCCACGAGGCTTTGTCTCAACCCAAATAATAACTCAGTTCTCTCTTCCCTCTATATTTAATTAATGCATTCTAAAAATGCTTATTTCAAGCTTTTACTTTATTTTTTGACAATTTATGGCCTGTTTTATGTTGATTCAAGTCTACATTTTTATATAATTAGCACATATTTATTATAAGTCATCATAGTATGTTTATGACTTTGTTATATTTTGTATTTTTAACATTGCTTAGGATTTTATTAATTGTTATTGTGTTTTTGTATCAAAGCACTGAAGACGGGGGATTAGCATTTAAAGCGCTTTGTGCTAAGGAATAAAAAATCTCTTTTTTAATCCTTCAAAATAAAAAACAATCCATTTTGTTAATGACAGCAATAAGTAACTTATCTATTTTCATTAAAGGCTCAATACCATTTAATTTATTGCTGTTCTTTAAAAAAAGTATTTTCTTGAGTGAAATTAATTAAAATCTCTAAATAGATATTTTGAATGAATTAAAAAAATAAATAAATTCTGTTTGTGAATAAATAGTGAAGTAATATCTGTTTTTTTAAGATGAACTAAGTAATTTACAAGAAGAAGCTCGAAATAAACCATTAAATTCTACAAACGTTCTTATAATAATATTGATAAAATTAATTTAATACTATTAAACAAATAGAAAAAAAAAAATTAAAATACTCTACATATCCGTCAAGTTTTTAAGTATACTTATTGTATATATTGAGAGTCCTCTAAACAAAATCTAAAACTAATATATTTGAGGAAGAAAACAATAATCTTAGTAATAATGTATGTGTTCAATTATAATTTTTAAATAAAATAAAAAAATATTATTATAAAGGAATTGAATGAAAGGAGACATGATATATTTATTTTGTTATTTTTTAACATTATAACAGTTGTAAATAGATAATATTATATATTTAAGGCTTCAAATTTTGTAAGTTTGTAGAAGCCGATCGAGATTTACATTATTTAAGGTGTTGTAGATTGTAAATATCTTTATCTTATTCATGAGTTAGTGCACTTTACTTATTGCCAGCTTTACACATTTCTAATAATCAAGAATTTACTATTTTATATAAAGCTATTTCAGCAAAAATATTTATATGTGTTTTAAGAGTGAAGTTAGGCAACAAGGTGATCATTTCTCTGTTCTAAAACAGAGCATTTTCGTCGGCATCACAAATAAATGGTGAGAGACTATTGTAGGATGTAAACAGTGTAAAAAAACATTAGTGTAGGACAAGTGTAGGTTGTGAACTGTGTAAGAGGATGAATGTGAGGCACCATGACTGACTGGTAGGGCAAGTGTAGGTTGTGAACTGTGTAAGAGGATGAGTGCGAGGCACCATGACTGACTGGTAGGGCAAGTGTAGGTTGTGAACTGTGTAAGAGGATGAGTGTGAGGCACCATGACTGACTGGTAGGGCAAGTGTAGGTTGTGAACTGTGTAAGAGGATGAATGTGAGGCACCATGACTGACTGGTAGGGCAAGTGTAGGTTGTGAACTGTGTAAGAGGATGAGTGTGAGGCACCATGATTGACTGGTAGGGCAAGTGTAGGTTGTGAACTGTGTAAGAGGATGAGTGTGAGGCACCATGACTGACTGGTAGGGCAAGTGCAGATTGTGAACTGTGTAAGAGGATAAATGCGAGGCACCATGACTGACTGGTAGGGCAAGTGTAGGTTGTGAACTGTGTAAGAGGATGAATGTGAGGCACCATGACTGACTGGTAGGGCAAGTGTAGGTTGTGAACTGTGTAAGAGGATGAGTGCGAGGCACCATGACTGACTGGTAGGGCAAGTGTAGGTTGTGAACTGTGTAAGAGGATGAGTGTGAGGCACCATGACTGACTGGTAGGGAAAGTGTAGGTTGTGAACTGTGTAAGAGGATGAATGTGAGGCACCATGACTGACTGGTAGGGCAAGTGTAGGTTGTGAACTGTGTAAGAGGATGAGTGTGAGGCACCATGACTGACTGGTAGGGCAAGTGTAGGTTGTGAACTGTGTAAGAGGATGAATGTGAGGCACCATGACTGACTGGTAGGGCAAGTGTAGGTTGTGAACTGTGTAAGAGGATGAGTGTGAGGCACCATGACTGACTGGTAGGGAAAGTGTAGGTTGTGAACTGTGTAAGAGGATGAGTGTGAGGCACGATGACTGACTGGTAGGGCAAGTGTAGTTTGTGAACTGTGTAAGAGGATGAGTGTGAGGCACCATGATTGACTGGTAGGGAAAGTGTAGGTTGTGAACTGTGTAAGAGGATGAATGTGAGGCACCATAATTGACTGGTAGGGCAAGTGTAGGTTGTGAACTGTTTAAGAAGATAAGTGTGAGGCACCATGATAGGATTTTTTTTTTTTTCCAAATTTACAAGTTCGATGTATAGATTGAGTTTGAGAAAAGACTAAATCCATGCTCGTTAAATGAGCATCTTTGAGAACCATGTTACAACCAAAACATATCCAAAATGTAGAAAAGATTGCTCAGTTATGAAATGTTGTAAAAATAAATAAAACACTTGGAGGCCAATATTTCAGATTAAATTCGAGCTTGTTCAATAAGTGAAATTCTAGATAAATATTACTGAAAATAAAGTAAATGGCACTAACTCATACAAAGTTCTTTTAGGTAATTTCTATTTGTAAGGTCCTACATTAATTTCTCTTTTATAAACATCTGGCCTACTTATATTTTAAATTGGCCTTAATTTGTATAGACGACTAAATTGTGTGTGTATAAAATAATTTATAATAATATATATATTTTATAGTGGCAATAATAGTGTTAAATAATGTATTGTAATTTTAATTATGATATTTGAGTCTATTTAAGAGTGTCTAATCGATTAACTTTGGCGGACTTAACTTTAAACTGAACAAAAGTCTCATTGTCTTTTTGTATAGTTTTAGTATTGAGTTGAACATGTTTAATGTAGAGGGGGATGAATACCAAATAGTTGCTTGTCAATGTTACACTTCAAGAAATCCTTTCCGAGGATATGACAATCAAGCAATTATTTTTTAGATGGAATAAACAGTCAAATTATTTTCAAAGAAATGAGAAAGAAAAATGGTTAAGTTAATTTAGCTAAATGAGTGTAATCAGTACCTACTTCCCTTATATTCAACTATGTTTTTAACCTAAAAGTACTTAGTATAAAATCCTGCAAATCGCATATGATAAATGTCCGTTGATTATTATACACATAGGATGGGAACATAAATGTTGTTGAGTGTTTTGATATCATTATCTTATTTAATAATTTAATTGAATGGTTATGAAATAAGGAAATAGGATGGGTATCCATTAATCTTCTATAAGTACATCACATGAAATTTTCTCTTTCTGAGATAACCATTTCGGATTATAAACCATAATATTCTAACCTAATGTCCAACCTGTTTGTAAATATCTCTTTTCGATGTGTAACCCCAGAGGAAAACACATTCCTTTTGTTGCTCATGATGGCGTAGTCGCAGTTTATTGCAAAATTTAATACAATTATCATGAAGATTAGATGGTTAGCCGTCGAGGTGATAAGCAATCTGGGAATAGTTGGGATTCGGCTAAGAAAACATCAATACGATTTTTGTAAAAAATCTATATTTAGGATGTTTCGGCTACTCTTTGACAGCTAAAATGACAAGAAGCAAAGAAAAAACAGAAATTAATACACAGAAAAAAGGTTTATCAGTACGATAAATGACAGGTCTATAAATACAAATCAACTTATTATATGTGAACAATTTGTTGTTAAAATGTTCTAATATTTTAGTTTCTTTCCTGATTGCTTAATACAATTATAAGTTTCCATAAATTTCAATTTGTCTATCATCTTTAGGATAATTGACAAAACACAGAATTCAACTATTTGCCAGCTGAATTGTTCCAATTTCTGTAACTTCCTTGGTCCAATAGAAGTGAAAGAAATCATTATAAGCCTTATAGGGAGAAAGGAAACCATTTTTAAGCAGCTTCCATTTTTAAAATCTAATCTGTTTTCCTGAATACAGGTGATCGTAATGAAAGTTACCATTATCCAATCTGTTTGCCTAGATCCAGGTGACTGCACACAAAGTTCACAATATCCAATTTACTTTCTTGGATCCGAGTGACCGTACACAAAATTCTCAACAATCAATATGTCTTCCTGTATACAAGTCATACACAATGTTCTTTATATTAAAATTTACTAAATTAAGTGATGTGATTTGAATGAGAGTAAAGCTCATTAAGATAAGACACTAGTGATAAATTACCAAGATATCGCACAAGAGATAAATCATCAAGATATGACACTAGTGACAAATCACCAAGATATAAACTAGTGATAAATCAAAAAGATGTGGTACAAAAGGATAAATCACCAAGATATGACACTAGTGACAAATCACCAAGATATAAAATAGTGATAACTGATCAAGATATGACACTAATGATAACTCACCAAAATATAGCCCAAGAGATAAATCACCCAGTTATGGATACCAGTGATAACTCACATAAATATAACAGCACCTTAGTTGGTGCTCATGGCCACTACCGCCGGTGCACCGTAATAAAAATTAAAAAAAACAGCACCTAAGGACAACTAATACCTCAAATCCACAGTCCATTATAAAACCTGCCAAATTCAAGTACCAACTTCTACTAGATTCTCTTTTTAATTCTTTCATAAAAATTTGATATTTTCATTATTCCAATCAATGGTAGATTTTAAACATTTTTTAAAATCCAAAAACATATTTCAAAACACTTAGCTATCAGTTAAAGCATTAGCAACTAATGTTAATAAATTTGATATTACTATTCAAAGCCTCCTAAATTAATCCAGGGCATTCCAAAAGAATCCTGTTTGTATATTTTTATGCAATGTTGACATGAATAGCTTACAAATAGTTTTTAAAACTCTTTTTGTGTAATTTATCTTAAAAAAAAAAAATATTAATAATACCAAAGTATTGGTAATGTTGTGAAGGAGGCTCTGAATTGGGACGTTATTACTTCTTATAAATAATTCATTTGCTTTAATAAAGTAAATACATATCAAAGTATATGAGAATCAATCAAATATTCAAACTGTATTATATTACTTTAATTAAGTTCAACCTTTTTGAAGATAGTAAATATTAAAAAAGAAAACTTGCAGGAATAGGACGTAATATATCACGTTATAGCAACTGTCTGCAAACTCAATAGTGACTTAATCTCAACATGTATTGCTTAGTATATTCATATATACTGTACAAAAAATCCCCTTTACTAATTAAATATTAACATTTCATTAAAATATCTATATACACATCCATATAAACAAACATTTGTAAATCTCCAATGTTCACAAATAATCTAAAATTTATAATCTTCAATATTTTTAAAAAAGATGTGAGAATATTTTATTGTAGATATATATTTAATTAATTAATTCCTTAGTAGAGTATGTCTAGGAGTAAAGTAGGGAGTTGGAAGTTTTCCCCCAAGGTGTCTAGAAGTACAGTAGGGAGTCAGAAGCGTCCCTAAGTGTTGCATTTAGAAATGAAGATTCAGCATCTTTGTATATAAGAAATATTCGTGTTTGTGTATATATATATATATGTATGTATGTATATATATATATATATATATATATATATATATATATATATATATAGTGTGTGTGTGTGCCATAATTATTGATATACTAAGTATATTTTGGAAAAAAGGGTATTTTTTAACCCCTGGTGTGTATAAAGTGTCTGCCAGACACGAGGTAAATTTCAGTGAAGTATGTTGCCAGTACTGATCATCTAGACTGATACTCAGTGCTGCCAACATACTTTAGTGAAATTCCCCTCGTGTCACTCAGAAATGTTATGCATGCCAGGGGTTAGGGATCACCTTATCAGTAAAAATAATGTACATGGTACAAAAGCGATAATTAATCAATAAGTTATTCTATTTATTAATAATATCAAAAAATAACCTCATGGATATTATTAATCAACATTATAAATCCATACATACAAAAATGATGAGTCAAAAGTATTGATATACCATGTTTATTTTGAAAAAAAAATTACTTTTTAAGGATCACCATTTTGATAAAAAGATGTTAAATGGTACACAAGTTATAATCAATTGTGAATAAGTTAATTTATTTATCAACAAATAAATCATTACCTAGTTATGTATAATAATGAACATTGTATCATTTTATATCTTAGAACGGCGGCTTCTGGGTTTGGAAGAAAAAAAAGTTTAGTTTCTCTGAATCTATCGGGGCGAGGTTATTTCAGTCACAGAGCACTCGACTAATATCCTGTACCTAAGTATAAAATTAGAGCACACTAAAGTTTACATCTTCTAGTGAATGTCCATAGGCCAACCCAGCCTCTAAATAATTTATTAATGGGTACCTGCAAAAGGGAAAAATCAGGCGACCGTACTGATAGTAGTAATATATAAATAGTACTGACCACATTATCTCCTTAGAGTGCTGTTAGATCAAAAATCAGATACTTCTATAGAATCTTCCCCATAATTCCAACAGGTTAACTCTTTGTAGCAAATGCACTTTGGTGCATCTAGAAGCTAACAGATAAACTGTTGCAGAGAAGATGAAACAGCGAAGAGAATAAGGATTATAAATGAAGGTATATCAATACTTTTGATTCCTGTACTTTTCGTGTTCAGTAGTTATTAGTTTAAGTTTAAGGATTTTAGCTATCGAAAGTTCATATTGTAACTACAAGAGGAGGATCTTTGCAGAACAACAAAACCCAAGTATTTAAGGTAATATTTGATAAAGAAAATATAATAAGATATTTAATATTGTGAGGTATATCAATACATTTGGCACTCACTGTGTATAAATACATACATGCACATAGATACACAAACATTGGCATGGATAAGCACTTGTCAGATTGTATGGGTAGTATTGTTGAATTTATAATAACTGTGATATGATACTGTTGATGTTTGTATGTTTTATAAATGTAATCTATTCAACAGTGAATACATAATTGTATCTCCTCTACATTTTCTTATTTGTTTGCTTATTTCCTCAATTATTTTTTCTCTAAGCTAAAGAGCAGTTATTACTTTGGAATTGAGAAAAAAATACGGTTTGCCAGAGTATAAAAAGTCCGATTCGCAGGAACTGCATCATCTTAGTGTCTCTCCACAAATCCTCTTATTCCTCATACAATTTGAAAATATTTTAATTAAACGTTTTAATATTTTCTGCCCAAACTTCTTTCAATTTTTGCTGTAAACTTTATATCATATTTATCCTATTTCAATATATGCAGGGCAGCCCTGCATATATATATATATATATATATATATATATATATATATATATATATATATATATATATATATAAATCAGTCCCATAACAAGCCACAAGACCTAGAAGGACAGATACTGTATTTGCCCAGGGCAAATTCAGATCTCTGATACTTGACCATACGGCACATTAGGTTAATAGTGTGGCCATTACTATGCTTCGGCCGCCTGATTTTCCCCTTTGCAGGTACCCATTAATTTTTTTTTTTTTTTTTTTTATGGTGCACCGGCAACTGGGTCGTAAGCGCCGATATCCATAGTGCGGCAAGGAACCTTCTCAATGGGCCCTGGGAAAAGTCTTGCTGCTAGAGGGACTTGAACTCCCGTCTCCCGCATGAGAATCTAAGGCATTAGCCACAAGGTAATGGGGAGACCCAGTACCCATTAATAAATTAATTAAAGGCTGGGTTGGCCTAGGAGATTTGATCTCCTAGTGTCGTCGTTCGAGGGTTTTATTTAGGGTCCCAGACCGTTCCTAGGCCCAAGGCTTTATTAGATGATAATACATAATATATCGCATTCCACAATTATACCTATGGGTAGATCAATATCTGATCATTATAACACTGGTATATAAGATGGCTAAATTAGCGTATGATTCTTTCATTGGCCTGTATAATTTTAAAGGCATTGGATGTAGCAGACATTACAGTGGCTATGAGGCGATGACGAGATTTTAAATTTCCCCCCTTTCGTGAAGAGTGTTCTCAAAATCCCCGACCAGGGCTTTCAAGGAAGTCAGGATGAAGAAATATCAGTAACTGTCGGCAAGTCCAAACAGGGAGTTCAGAAGTACTTGCCGCACTTACAAGTTCAGAGCTTTAGACAAATTCAGCGCTTTTGAGAAATCCAGTTAACACGATGGTTCTCTCAAGAGTCGTGTAATTTTAATTATCTGACGCCTAAGACAAGATACTGATGAAAACTAGAGGGTCATTATTAAAAATTAAAAAAAATTCTGTGTATTTAGTATTATGTTATAGTGAGTGTCTATCATATAAGAACATAGGAAGTACAGAATGATTAAGAGAGTTGCGCCGAAATGTTATTAGACTCAGATGTTTCTGAAGAAAAATAGATGTTGGTTGACACGCCTTAAATACAACCCCCCAAAAAAAAAAGACGTTTCCACACTAAGCCATTTAAACAAAACGTAGAAGAGAAACAATAAAGAGAAAGAGAACAACTTTGTCTGAGTATCTATAAACGTATTTATACTCAGCGGTATGGGGGAAAAAAAAAGTTTAATCTGTTAAAGTATATTTGAAGGCGTGTTAGAAGCATGATATAATCCAGAGCAATAAAAGCAGTGATTTTATTCTACAAATCGAGCGGAAATTTTGGGCATCAAGTTTTGCCAGTGAGATATTGATTTTAAATTTTCTAACAACGTATTAACTTTCTAGCTTCGGGCAATGATGACCTCGCAGTTCTTTGCCCTTAAGCACAAGTAAACAAACAAACAACAACTTTCTAGTTATTTGCTGTTGATATCGAATCGAAGAAACAGTGATTCTTACTTTTGAAATCTTGGAAGATTAATTCTTTATTATTTAGGTTTCATGAAAATGAAGAAAATGCCAATGAGTTCTCCTAGTTCCAAAATTTATATTTTATTCATTAAAATCAATATTTCGCCGTAATGCAATTATATGAATAAAATATAAATTTTGAAACTGGGAGACCTGATTGGCCTTGTGTTCATTTTTATGAAACCTAAATATCTTGGTGAAGGTGAATAAGTGGTAGCACTTATCAATTCAATAAATATTTTATATTTTTTACACAAATTGAATAGTTGGCATTAAAGCCGCTTTGACCAACATACGCCTTTCTTGCATTTCGTATTCTTCTTTGACATTAAGAAAATACGTACCTCTTTGCTTTGTATTAAGGAAGCCTGTTCGAGGCAAATTTGCCGGCCTGCTGCTTACCCAAACAGTTTCATTTGCTTTTGTTGTACTTTGTTCATACTCTTAAGTACTGTAGTATCACAATGAGTAAAGCTCATCCTCCTGAACTGAAGAAATTCATGGACAAAAAGTTGTGCATTAAGCTGAATGGAGGGAGAAACGTTGTTGGAATCTTAAGAGGTTTTGATCCGTTCATGAATATGGTTGTGGATGAATCTTTGGAAGAAAAGAAAGATGGAACGAAAAAGAACATTGGGATGGTTGTAATTAGAGGGAACAGTGTCATTATGGTGGAGGCTTTGGAGAGAGTATAGCATTATATGTAAGTATTTTATTATCCTATGTATCTTAGTTATTGACAATTATTAGTACTTAGAAAGTCCTTACAATTTGATAATGTATTATTGATGTTAGGAATGGAGTTTTGGTGTCCTTTCTCACAAACAATTTCTCTCTACCAGGTTTTGTACTTTATTACTCTACTGTAAATGTTTGTCTATTATCTACATGAGAAATGTACTTAACACGTTATTTATTAACAATTTGAACAATAATTTATTATTATAATGTGTACTTGATAATTACTAATTAAAATTGATCATACAAACTAAATAATAAACAGGCAAATAATTGAAAAAAAAAATCAAAATCATTGTTATAAAGGAAATTGAAGGTATTTTTTGCTACAGATGATCTGATTATTGATTAATTCCTCTAGTAACCCAGTCCATTATATTATAGTATTCACAAACTCTTAGATCTTTCGACGCTTATTTAATTGTGCTGTCAGAAAATTTATTTAACTAAGACTACCTAAATGTCCTTTGATTCACATAAAGCATGTACGAATTTCAAATAGTGTCGGATTTTAGTGGATTAGTCTTATTTGTTTTGTACATGAATCATAAAATGTGACATTAACCCTGGAGTGGTCACGTCGGGTCATAGTGACCCGACACTTTCTTCTTTCCTGTAGATTAAGGTGAAATCTTGCAAGTACATGCTTGAGACTTTAGCTTACTTTCCTCGTCCTCCCCAGATTTAGTCCAGTTTATATTAGACAGTGCTATTGATAATTATTCCATTTATTTTACCCGAGGTGACCACTTGTGTGTGTCTGTTATTGTGAGATTGTTGCAAAACTAATGGGTGGCCTCTAGCTGTATTTGTTCATTCGATCAATTGTACATGCATCAATTCAAAGATAGTTTTTAAACAAAATCAATTTAAAAATGACCCGTCGTATATTTTTGACCTTGGGCATCAACTTCTCCGAAGTCATCTAATTGCCTTGCCAAGTCTATATGCCAAACCTTAACAAGGCCATTGAAAACAAGGCTCAATTTTTATTTAAAAAGTCAGGGAATTGTTGTACTGCCAGTGACTGAAGAAGCAGGGAGAATAAAAGGTAAAGGTGTTCTGTACGCCTGAGTACGAAAGACACAAAATATTCAAATTTTTGTACTGAGTGTTGCTTGTGTAAAATTTACATGAAAATCATTTGTCCTAATTGTATCTAATACATATAATTCATCATTTTGCATTTTTTAAAAAAGAAATAGATGTATTTTCTTATTAAATGCATTTTCATAGCCTAAATTTTAAGTTCAGTTGTTTTCATTTAAAAGTATTGAAAAAGAAACAATAACAATGTACAAATCATGTTACATCGATAAAATATCTTTTTTTAATATAAAAAATGTATAAATAAAAGTTGGGTCATAAAGACCCGAGGTGACCTTTAATGAAAGTATTATACAGGTGACCACTCAAGGTAATAATAAATTATTGTATTTGAATGTATAGTAAACTCTATAGTATCGCAAATGTTTGAGCCTAATTATTGCTGCAAAGTCATCCTAGTCTGTACTTTCTAATCTCTGTGAATTCTTGTCTCCTAAAAACCACAAAAGCACAACACACAAGATAAAGGATGTGCTGTGAAAACAATGAAACTGGTGTTTAACTGGTAAATGTATATTTTAGATGTCTGATGATGAACCTAAACTGGTTCGAAACGTCACAAATTTAAGTTAACAAGTTGGCTTCGGTATGGGACATATCATCGATACAAATGCAAAGTATCGAATGGAAAATCACCACTTTCCTGAGTGAAAATACTTTTATTTATTACTTTGCTTTTGGACAGTCAAATAGTCGGCAGATTCGACCTTTTGACAGTGGTTACATTCCCCTTTCACCGAGTGAAATAAGATTCGGGAGTTTGTTGTCCCTCAGCAAATCAGTAAAGCAAACAGCAATCAGTAAAGATTGAAAATAAAAAATGCTTTTTTTCACATTCGATACTTTGCATTTGCATCGACGATATATGTCCTGTACTGGCTTTCACTGAGGTACAGCGGAAAAAAGAGCCAAACTCCTTTAACTTATGATGGCTGTAACGACGACACTAGGAGATCAAATCTTCTAGGCGAACCCAGCCTTTAATTCATCTAATATATTTGTCAAATACCACTATATATTCGTTACGGCTTGTAAAAGCTGAAACTTGTTCAAACAATTTTTTTTATATATAACTTGATTCTTACGATATCTGTATATATTTGTAAAGTTTGAGAGCATAACATAGGTTCTTATGTTCCATTATCAAGTACACATTTGTTTGTTATTTAATCATACTCCTGTTTCAAAGTAGTTATCATTTAACCTTCAGCAACAAAAATATTACAACGGCAGCAAATCACCTTGCCGTTGTGAAGCTCCGCGAATAAATAAATAAACAAAAATATTAAGCAATAACCTTCAGCATTTTTTTTTTTTTTTTTTACTTTGTGAGATGTATATATTTATGTATAGATGTTTACGAGGCACATTTGTCCCATACCACTCAGCAGTCGGAATCCTTACGGGAGTGTATCCCTTAGCGAGCCTATGATTAACCCCTGACATTTCGTCCCGAAGCCAACGTGTTAATGTTTTAAATAATTTTGGACAGCAACTCCTGCTAGTTACTTCAAGAATCCATTGATCCTTCCCCACCCTCACCTTAAACTTACATATTTCATATGTATAAAGTATTTATTTTTTTAAGAATTTTTGCTACTCTTACTGATTTTTTTTTTTTTTTTTTCAGGTTTATTCTATGGGAAACATTCCCATGTTGCTGAAATGGAGGCCAGATTTCTTATCTTATTTTGTCTTCTACTTTAAAAAATGATGCCTATATTAGGCATAAATATTTTTTCATATTTTAAACATTTGTTTTGTACCGATTCTGGAATATTTTAAATATTAATTGGACTTATAAATAACTTTTGTATATTATTAAATATAGCTAGTGTTGCCATTTATTTTTATTTTTTTGTCAAAAAATCCTTCTATCATCATAAATTTGATTGTTTAGAGATTGGTTTTTGGTTTTGTACTTAACCTATCGAAACCTTTATAGTTTAAGTAGGATAATTTCATTTCTAAATATTGGTAAATAACTGGGAATTTATTAATAGACTACACTGGTTAAAGTAGTAATTACTTATTTTTAAGAGGATGTTGTATCTCTGTTTCATGGGAATACTTTCTACCAAAAAAAAAAAAAAGTTGTAAGTTTTTTTGTTCATTATTTTTAATTGTGAGCACTTTAAAATGTTCTAAAACTTCTAGCGGCAGTAGAACAGTACTGCTTGCTACAACATGGTGTCTATTGCACGAAATTGAAAATAGGGCACGAAAAAGTCATGAATTTTGAAAGTATGTCATGAAATTTCACTTTTTCCAGAGTCTAACATAATCTCAGGACTTCTGCACATTCATAATTATCGACATTTTCGTACGGTGACTCAATTCTATCTGCCTCAGCCACCCTTTCCTGTGTTAAATTCCTTTGTTGTAGCATTTAAACACCAATTATCCATTATTTATATATATTTTTATTTTTCCTTAAGCAAATTCAGAGTTCTTCATGCATACTTAAATATTGAAATTCTGTACACTTTAATTTACTAAATTATGTACATTGACAATAAATATTTTTAGAAATTTCGAATCTTGCTACCATTGTTCGAAATTTTTGGTGCTGCTAATTCCATACTCCTTCTACAATTTTTCAGTTTCTTCACTTTTGAAATTATTGTAACTATCCAAATCACGGGGAATTATCCTCTTTAACATATGACACACGTTTTATACAGTTTTAAATTGTAATTTTATACTTTTCACGGTAATCCGTGTAAGGTTTTTCAAATGATTTGTAGCTAAAAGTTAAGCATTTTCCTTTTCCAGTGAAATTATTTTCTTTTTAATGGGCATGAAATTTTTCGTTTAAAGTCATGAAAAAGTCACGAAATTGGCTTTCACAAAAGTAGTGGACACCCTGTACAATAAAATAATTAATTTGTCCGATAACTTGAGATGTTTGATGACACTCGCTATTGTGTTCGGCATCAATCTATTGGTCGAGATGATTGAAGTTGAGCGCAACCTTAATTTGTAGTGATATTTAACTCTCTGGTCGTGTGTCTTGATGTTTACACAGTTTCTTGGCACATGTTTTTCACATATTCCAGGGTGTCTACTACTTTTGTAAAAGCAAATTTCATGACTTGCAGTGCAAATTTCATGCTCATTAAAAAGAAAATAAGTTCACTTGAAAAGAAAAAGCTTTAACTTTTAACTTAAAATTATTTGCAACCTTACATGGATTAACAATTAATAAAACTTTATAAAATGTACATCGTGTGTTAGGCCATCAGTGCTAAGGCGTATGCACTCAGTGCCTAAAGTCGAGGGTTCAATTCAAACTGGGGGTGGTGGTTATTCTTTGGAAAAAAGAAAAGGCATCAGCCCTATCCTGGCTAGAAAAGGGCAGGTACATATAGATAACCTGTCCCAAAATTCGTAGTTAATAATAATGGATGTTAAAATTTAAATAATAATATATATATATTCTTTAATAAGTGCAAAAACCCTTAACATTTAACAGCTTTGTACTACTGAAAGAAAACTTATTTCCCTTGAAACTGCCATGCTTCCTCAGTAAATTTAATTTTTTAGGGAAAAGGCCAACTGTCTTTCTCAAAATCCTTGAATGCTCTGCAATAACACTTCCTGCAGCTGAGGAAGGACCAGACGGCAATGTATCTTCTGAGAAGTCTCACACATGTATTCTCCTAAAATTCTAAGTTAATTATAAATGGACGTTAAAAATTAAAAAATTATATAAAAAAAGTGAAGAAATGATGATACTAAAGATTTTAGATTTACTATAAAATTAGCAGCCTCAAAAATATTGAACAATATTTAAGACTTCATGACGAACCCTGAATATGTATTAAGAAAAAGAAAAAATATATGTAAATAATGCATAAGTAATGTGTAAAAGATACAAGAAAGGAATCTAACAGAGGAAAGGGGTGGGGGAGGCAGATAGAATCGTGTCGCACAGTGGGACAGAATCCCGATTTCGTGGCCAAAAATCTCAAATTACCTGTACCAGGGTTTTCGAGGTTGCTGGTTACGAATCTGAGATCAGATTTTCAAAATTCAAAATGTCGGCCAAAACTGTTTTTACGTTGAAAATATGAAGTGAAATCTCATCTAATTTTGTTTTTGAAGTGATTGCTTACGATTCAAGAGTTAAATTACCGCAAAAACATCAGTAAAAGTATTGTAAAATTAATATTATAAAAAAAATGCATTTATTATGGAGTAACTTGATATAGGTAAAGTGTTGAATTCAAAAACTTTTCTTGGATTCTATTTGTTGCTGTCCATTTCGATTGAAAATTTCTAAATAACAGTCCTAATGACTTTTCATCCTAGTCTACTTGTATCATATATCCGTTTTTTTTTTTTAAATTGCATCTTTCAAAACGTCAATGACGAATTTCTGTTTATGTTTTATACTGTCTTTCACCATAAGGAAAACATCTTTTCTTGACAATTCCAGATTTGAAGATTCAGAAGACTCTGTAAAATACCAATATAAACATGTTCAAAATTCAATGGCATTATTCAGAAATTATTTTTATACTTAACAAAACTATATACTATGTATTAAAAACCCATTAATTTTTCAGATTTCTCACTTACAGTGTTATACCTTGAAATATACTAAAATAATTTATTACGACTAAATGACAACAAATATATTTAAATAAATTCTGTACGAGAACAAAAGAATGAAGAAGTCTCAGTGAAACCATTTTTACGAGGGTCTCCTCGGGGTCAACAAACAACAGGTATAAGAAAGGCTGAAGAGCAGGAGACTCCTTTCTTTACTGCAGAAACCCGACAGTGCAGTCGAAGAGTGCAACCTACCGTTAGGTCTTACAAACATGTGGCAAATACAGTTCTAACTCCTAAGAGAGTTCTTTGAGGACTATATTATAAAAGTTTTAAATTGTCATAAAACGTAAAATAACTTGTAAAGCGTTTATTTAAAATAATAAATTATCATATTCAAATTTAATTAGGACCATTAATTAATGTTAATTCACTAATTTCCATGATCTTTATAAGACATTAATCTATTTTAATAGATACAAAACATACCAATACACTATAACGTAATATCCAATGCATTACATTCACACGCCCGTTAATGTCGCGCCACGCGTTCCTCTATTAAAATTAGCCTCACGATTAAAGTTGCACTTTGTAGCAGCCAGTTTTTTAATATGTTATATTTAAGACTATAGACTATCAGTTCCTTGTCGAAAGAAGACCGAGACTCGCAGAGAAATTTTTAAAACTCTATTAGAAAATCGATTTTAGATAAAAAATGTAAATCTTTCTATGTTTACTTGTCGCCAGATTTAAATATTTCCCACATTAAATTAGCAATAATTGTGCATAACCTTATATTCTACATACCTCCAGAAAGCGGTTCCATTTTGCCGAATTCCAATTGAATAAGTTTCTCCAGGTTCACAGCACTTCAAAACAGCCAAGAATTTCTCGACTCGTCTACTTGTTTCGTGCGTACCGAACAAAGGCTGATTGTCGACTGATGTCAAGGCGACCCTAAAGCAGGTATATACCTGTCTGGTCTGGAATTTTGTTCTAGGACTATCCCTAAACAAGATCTGAACGTATAGAGACGAAAATATACAACTCAAAAATTTGATTTTTGGCCACAAAATCGGGATTCTGTCCCACTGTGTGTCGCCGTAGAATTAGGAAAGAGCGGAAGTTCCGGGATTACGTTAGAATCCTTTAAAACTGAAATTTTGGGACATTGTTTCGAAATTCATTATTTTATGGGATTGTCGTGTCCTAATAATTTCGGGACTTTTTCATGCAGTATACACCCTGTATTATCATCGTTCGGCTCTGACATTTCGATTAAATCAACAGTCTTGTTTTGCTTGTCGATGATCTGGTTTATTGTGATAACGTTTTGCTAATCATAGCTTCCTCCCTGTACATTTTAGTTCACCCATCCCGAGTGTGTTGGGTCACCTAGGGAATTCCATGATGGATGCGCCTCGCGTGTCGTGGACACTGAAGGTATTAAAAGGTTAATAACTCAAAATGTTGTCAACTTGCATGGCTCTATTCATGCTTGATGGAGAAGGGGGGGCTTGAAATTATAGGTAAAATGTGTTTGATGGAACAACTAGCCTGGTGAGAGGATGGGAACAGCGTATGGAGGAGACTATGATTCTTCCAGGAAATTTCGAAGATTGCCGCAGGGTGCAAGGTTGAGAAGGCCGCGATATGGTGTCTGTGATCTGCTTTCAAGTGTCTTCCTGAGGTTAATCTCGCTGACATGTGGTGCAAGCAGAGCAGTGCTGTTGGTTGGAGATATATTGCATGCTGAACTCATTTTAGGAATAAATAGATTAAAATGTGATTGGTTGACTCTTGGCCAGTGTCCCTGAATCTTTAGAATTTTATTAAGTTTCTTATTATTATATTAAGTTTCTTATACAAAAATATATACATGACAATTGATATTATAAAAAGATGATATTGATGATTATTAACTTAACTCTAGAACAAAGATTTGTTTAATATTCCTTTGTACACAGTTGGGCTTTTCTATTATAAAAACAATACGCAACAATAGATTTGAAGGGCACTTGTGGAAAATGTGAAATATTTATAACGTTAGAATAAACGAAATTAAATAATGTTAGGTGCAGATTTTATAGATTCTTTTTCTATCTACCATGCGTATATATATGCTCTATCCTGTGGTAGTTTTTATTAACTTTCCTAATCAAACCGCTTAGAAATCCCTATTAATATCATAACTATTGTCCAGCGAAGAAACCTTTTTGAGGTGGGGTAATAGACGACTACCATTGATTTACTGGATGCAGTTACGTCATGGATAACTACCGTATCTACTTTTTGTGGTGGTGTAATGGATAACTTCCGTTGATTTACTGAATGCAGTTACGTCATGGTTAACTACTGTATCTACTTTTTGTGGTGGTGTAATGGATAACTTCCGTTGATTTACTGGATGTAGTGACGTCATGGATAACTACCGTATCTACTTTTTGTGGTGGTGTAATGGATAACTTCCGTTGATTTACTGGATGTAGTGACGTCATGGATAACTACCGTATCTACTTTTTGTGGTGGTGTAATGGATAACTTCCGTTGATTTACTGGATGTAGTGACGTCATGGATAACTACCGTATCTACTTTTTGTGGTGGTGTAATGGATAACTTCCGTTGATTTACTGGATGCAGTTACGTCATGGATAACTACTGTATCTACTTTTTGTGGTGGTGTAATGGATAACTTCCGTTGATTTACTGGATGTAGTGACGTCATGGATAACTACCGTATCTACTTTTTGTGGTGGTGTAATGGATAACTTCCGTTGATTTACTGGATGTAGTGACGTCATGGATAACAACCGTATCTACTTTTTGTGGTGGTGTAATGGATAACTTCCGTTGATTCACTGGACGTAGTGACGTCATGGATAACTACCGTATCTACTTTTTGTGGTGGTGTAATGGATAACTTCCGTTGATTTACTGGATGTAGTGACGTCATGGATAACTACCGTATCTACTTTTTGTGGTGGTGCAATGGATAACTTCCGTTGAGTTACTGGATGTAGTGACGTCATGGATAACAACCGTATCTACTTTTTGTGGTGGTGTAATGGATAACTTCCGTTGATTTACTGGATGTAGTGACGTCATGGATAACTACCGTATCTACTTTTTGTGGTGGTGTAATGGATAACTTCCGTTGATTTACTGGATGTAGTGACGTCATGGATATCTACCGTATCTACTTTTTGTGGTGGTGTAATGGATAACTTCCGTTGATTTACTGGACGTAGTTACGTCATGGATAACTACCAACTACCGTATCTACTTTTTGTCGTGGTGTAATGGATAACTTCCATTGATTTACTGGATGTAGTTACGTCAAGAATAACTACCGTATCTACTTTTTGTGATGGTGTAATGGATAATTTCCTTTGATTTACTGGACGTAGTAAAGTCATGGACAATTTCCATTATTTACTAATTCATGCGGTGCTTCGCTGCCGGCGAATAGGTAATTTACATTGATATACTGAATATAGTGATGTAATGCATAATTTACTGTGACGTCATGGATGTAGAACCACTGTTATCAATATATGCTCGTATCTTTGTGTGAAAACTAAAGAAACTTTCATTTGTGTACAAAAACCGTAATTTGATATTAAAATCAATTAAACACCAAACATACCAAAGTAAACACATTGGAGGAAAAACAAAAATTACTAACTGCAATCGGTGCATTGCACTTTCGCTTAATGTAACTGGTAATGATATTCTCCATTTTCTTGAGAATAATATACTAATAATCTCAACCAAATTAACAGTAGATGCTTGTTATATACTAAAAATTTCTTATTATCGATTTTGGAAACGTTTGACGTTAATTGTATCGATTAGTACATTCCTGTTGATTTAACGCTCACTCCTTTAAGGCGGGTTAAGAAGGTTAAGCTGTTCTTTGTTTTGTTTATGTTTAACGAGTTTCGACAAATATTTCTCGTCCTGGAATAGGACTACTATATTTTCCTTGGTGTTGATTATTCAACAATACACATGTCCGCTAAAAACAAAGTTTCTGCAGAATGGAAGAAAAGGGTAAAAGCGGAATATATGAGACTCAGGCAGATTAAAAGATTCAAAAGAGCAGATGAAGTGAAGGTGGCTTGGAATTGGAATATGAAGCAAATGTCTGGTAAGAAATACGAACTGTTATCTTTTACTTTGGTCCTTTACTTATGTGCTATTTGCATTTTACTTTCATGACCAATGAACTCTTTTCTTATTTATGATCATTTTTATTCTTGATGACATTTGTTGATAAAATTAAGCAAATAAACATTCTGAATTTGTATATCTTGGTAATTTTATAGATATATCTATTTTATTTTTTCTTGCTTATGTTTTACTACTGCAGTCATGTTTCAAGCCAGCTTTAGCTAGTTTTGTAGTCTTAACTTATCTTTATAGTAGGAACAAGTCTAGTCATCAAAATCTAAAAGTATTAAAATTAATAATTTCCAATTGCTAGTAACAGCCAGTTTCTGATTTTTATGGATCTCAGTTTAAAGGCGAGAATATATTCTAATCCCAATCCAGCAAATATTGTCTCCCTCATTGTACTATTGATGGTATAACTTCTGTTCTTCACTTGGCTCTTCCATGTTAATCCCTGGTCCTTGTTAACACTACCTCAGTTGTATGAATGTATTTTTGCGTCGTCCTCAGAGGTAAGAGGGCAGAGGATATAAGGAGAGTTTGCTGTGCACAATATATATTGGAAGATACTGAAGAATCTGGCAACATGACCTTCTGTCCTCTGGCCTCCAGGTGGCCAATACTGATAGGAGTCGTAGGAAGTCCTGAATTATCTATGTATAACTTATACATTGCAAGAATTCGTGATTGATTGATGCTAGTGCAGCATAAATTGTTTTTATGATATTATTTCTTTAATTTCCTGTTTCTAGACTTGCTTTCCGAGGAACAAAGTAAATGGACTGAAGGTAAGGCTGTTTGGAAGTATAATGCTATAGATGACCCTCATGTTCGATGTATGAAAGAAGCTAATATAACAAGATCCGATGGAGAAGTAATGACTGGACGTATCAGAATCATCAACGCAGTTACACCAATACCTACAATGTACACTTGGGCTCCAATACAGCAAAATTTCATGGTGAGTAATATGTTTTAATGTCTTTGTTTTGTTTTTTTTTTTCACAATTATATAATACTCTTAATAAGTTTTCAACCTCTTTTCTAGGATAATAATTCTGTGGTTTCTCTCCAAATATATTTAATCGATTTTTACCTTCTTTTCAATTATAATATTGTTGGGGAAATAATTGTAGTATCAAAATGTAGTCAGCTGTGTTTTATAATGAGGTAGTTTTTTGGCTACCCTCACTCCCCCCACTGTCGGCTATGTGATGTCGCTGGTTGTATTCTTTGCCTGGCATGATTGAAGTTAATATTTTCCAACAGTGCGTTTCCTTTATATTTAACTTTTGGAACGGCAATTCGCATGACCTTATTGGCCCTTGGAGCAGAGCCCGTTTCACCCTTCTGGATCCGCAGGACAGCGTTAAAATAGCTGAGCCTCCACCGCCCATCTCTTCTCATTTCTTGTAAAACAGTTTTGTTCTTTCTTTCTTTGTTGTTCGTTACCTTTTTCTTATTCTGGGCTTTGCACCAGTCAACTTAACAACACCAGGCAGGCTTAACAACTTTTTTTAATTTTGCCTTTTTTAAAAAAAAAAATTAATTTAAAAAAAATATAATTTCAAGTCAAATATCTTGGCGTTATTATAATATCTACGGAACATGATCTATATGTACACATCAACTGGTAAAACATAAATAAAGCCCTTCAGAGGAACCCGAACTATGCAAAGGGACCGGGTAGAAGAGAAAACCCCCATTCAATAAGCTCAAACTGCATTTTTATGAGCCTCACCGGATACAAGTATGACTAGGGCCAGTCAACGGCAAGTCTATAATTTTTTTTTTTTAAATTATTGCCAAATATCTTTGCATTGGTAAATTATCTCCATGTACATGTCTACTGCTAAACACAAATAAGGCTCTTCAGAGAAAACCGAACTAAGCAGAGCGTCCGCCCGGGTAGTCAACCCGGGGACCGAGGGTTCCCTATGTATATGGGGTTATATATAATGTGAAAGATAAATAAAGTTACTGTTCCAAATTTATATGTATTCCTTTATACAAATTATTCTTTTTTTTTTTTTTTTTTTATAATTTTGATTTATGAATTTATTCTAATATCATTAATTCTGAATATTCGTTATTTGTATTGTATCAGTTTTGTGCAATTTCTTATTATGGCTTCGTATTTGTTTTTCCTATTTATAAGTATTTTAGCTGAAGAAGGCTGCCATAGAGCATGCCCAAAACTCCAACTTAGATTTTCTGTTTTCTCAAGCCTAGTCCCAACACTTACCTATTTTTACCTCGATTTAGAAAAAATGACTTCGACAGGCACAAGCTATTATCTGGTAGATCTCCACAGCACATTCTGCCTTTTATCTTAAAATTCCTTGGTTTATATTAATTTCAGATTAAATGCCACCACTTGAAGTAAATTACTTGGAGTATTTGTTGTTATTTTTAATGTTTATTTTGAAATAGGAGGGGGGAGGGTTGAAATTGTGAATAGATAATAGAACTGTGTTATATTTCAGGTTGAGGATGAAACTGTCCTTCATAATATTCCTTACATGGGTGATGAAATACTCGATCAAGATGGAACTTTCATCGAAGAATTAATAAAGAATTACGATGGAAAAGTCCACGGAGATCGGGAAACTGGATTCATTGACGATTCTATTTTTGTTGAACTTGTGAATGCATTAATCCAGTACCAGATAAAAGACCAGGTATGTTTGTTCTGCTGCATTTTTATTACATCGTCCTAATATTTGTGCTGTCAAAGAGGTGGTAGTTCAGTTTGCAGATGCGATTCAGAATTCAATTTTCTACAAATTCCCCCTTGCTATTAGAAAATCCAGAGTTAGGGTCGCTGGTAAAGGTTGGAAGGCAATGTTTAGGTACAAAAGAATTGCCATTCTGTCACCTTGAGTGTTACTAAATTTGAATTAAATTTCCAAAAATAGTGGAAAAACAGGAGTATCAATCAAGTCTTGTTGAACACGGAATGCAAAACAATCTAAATCAAAAATTGGAAACCCTCTTTTGTGACTAAAAAAGTACAGCAGTCCTGTAAATTATTTTCATTTATTTTTATTGGTACCTTTTTTTAGTTGCTTAAAACAATGAGAGGGATTGTCCAAATCTGAATCATTATTTTTAGTGAAATCAAGTTTGAGCATTTCATGGAAAAACGGTTTTTCTTTCTACAACCCATTTTGAAAAAAGACGAAATTAACAATGAGATAGTTTTTCATTCGTACGTAAGTATTTAATGGCAGGATTAAATAATTGTTTATCTATACTAAAGTTCTATCAATGTTTATCATGATTTGGACGAAGTTTGATTCACTGACAAAAAAAAAAAGTAACTTTCAATAAACAAAAGGTTCCAAAGTATTTCTTTATTTATTCTGAGGATAATAAACAATTATGGTAGCTCTTGTGATAGGTGATTAATAAAAATGTAATTATTAAATTAATGAACTGTATATCATTATTCTTTAAAATACATTAAAAATATATCCATGTTATTACTCTCCAAAAACAAAATCTTTTTTTATTTTTTTTTAATGTTAAAATTAACCTAGAATCGTTTTTCTCAAACAATTATTATTTAAATTTTCCAAACTATTTTGACCAAGAAAATTTGTAGATAAAAATTATTTCATAACAGTTATTCATTAATTTAAAAAATATAAATTATGAAGAAATTTTATTGTCATAATTCTTTGGAAACATTTAATTTTCATTTCGGTCCTTCTGTTTAAGCATAGATTTATTTTTATTCTAACATTCTATAAGTGTAGAACCTTATTTTGCTCCTTTTTATTGTCTAATAGCAAGATGGAACTTCCAAAGAAGATGGAGACTCTAAGGACAAGAAGAAAGATCTTACCCTTTGGCCTTCGTTGACAAGTGGTGAAGAAAAACTCTTTCCTTCACCAATTATTTTCGAAGCTATTTCTTCTATGTTTCCGGACAAGGGTTCTGCTGATGAACTCCGTGAAAAGTGAGTTTAGCCTCAAATTTATTTTTTTGAACTTATAGGCCTCCATTATTCAGGTATAACATTGAGCGGCTCAGTATAAAAATTTGTTATTTCTCTCCTTGATTTTTAGAAACATTCTAAAAAATTAAACATCGAGGCTTACAAACGTACATTTGAGGCTCACCAGTAGTTTTTAATGGAAGAACCAGAAACTGATATCACTCTTTCGACTCCATTTGTGTTTTTGACTGTATCTTAAAGATACTTATTAGAAAGAAGAGAAGTATTGTTTGCTTTTATTTGTATTCCTGTGTTAGCTGAATTTATTCCTTTATCTATTTTTGAGCAGATATGAATGTCAAGCATCAAGTTCTTCTTGGAAAGTTGACACTCCTTGTTTCTGCTTCTAATCTTCCGTAGCCCGCACTACTGGAACTCTCTTCTATTTATAGCTCGTCACTCCCTGAGATGATGGTTTCTCTCTACCGTCCTTAATTTACTTAATTTACAAATTGCCCAGTTACCTTTTTTTAATCATAAATTATAATTATTTAATTAGCAGTAAGGAAAGATTAATTCCAAATAATTTAAACTAAAATAATTAATAAGGATAAGTGACCCAATAGTTGACACTTTAAGGAAGGGTTATTTTACTTAAAATAATTCTTCGCTTAGTTTTTGAAGATAATAAATTTTGAATGTATCAAATTATTTGTCAGCTCATTCTCAATGAAATTCACATAAACCAATTTTAGATACATTAAGTATTTCAAGTCAAATAAATCAATAAAGGCTGTCTTACTCTGGTCCTAATGTTGACACCTCTGCAGTAGGTCGGTGCCTAAGTTTGACATTTCTGTTCATAAGGATGACAGTGAGGGAAAATGAAAATAATACAACTTTATTCTTTAAACAAACAACCAAATTGGATTGAAAACAGCTGGAACAATGAAAAATGTAATGAATTCGAAAAAGATCCTTTCCGAAAAACAAACAATTAGGTACAACAATTATTTTTAACTGAAAATCATAACTAGGAAGAATAACAATATGCCTCAGAATTTTTCCATGTAGTCATTGGTTCTGGAAATTAATGTATTTTATGCAAATACTAGAGGATTGGTAAGTTTACAAGAAATTCGGCTAGTAGATATTGGAAAATCCTGCCATCAGCGAAGGAAACAGTTTTTATTCTATTGCTAGCAACAAGGGACAACTGCATTGGCAGAAATCCACCTCACCACTTGTCAAACATATTTCCCGTGCTGTTTTCCCTCAACTTGAACTACACAATAATCACCTACTCTTATAACGTTGACTTTGTTTATAACTTGTCTTTTACAGCCACTTTCATCTTTCATCCCTTGGTCATTTTTGAAAAATCGCTCTTCTTCTTTTTTGTGTAAACTTTGATCTGCATTCTTCTCATATTCTTTATTTGTGGTATTGACTTGCCTTAATTGTTGACATTGATGATGGTTTACTTACACATGTTGATTCTACACAGCTCATGTTAGTGACGTCCTTCCTTCTTCAAGGTGATTGGAGGAGTCACCATCTTCATCAGTCATGGAGTTTCTCACTTTATTTTCCAGACGTGAAGTATTTAAAAGTTATTTCTTGCATTGGATTTTTGTTCAATCTAGGCTTGGCTCTTTCTTTCTTGGCGATTTCAGCTGTGTTTTTTTTTTAAATGCAGGATTTGCCATATGGTTGACGGTCCATTCATGAACTTTTAGCTTCCAACCTTCTTTAAATGTTCGGGAACCTGATACATCCATAGATTGGATAATGTGAGGACCATTTGGAGGTACCGCCACTAATAACCATTGTACCACAAATAGAGAAGTTGTGTGACCATTTCAAATTGCAGAAAACTATTATAAAAAGTTGTCTGTCAACATTAGGAACAGAATGTCAAATTTAGGAAAACATGTTGTCAACTTAAGGTTCCAGTCATAAGAAATTAATAAAATCAGGATACATGAATTTCTAATGAAAATCTCAAATAAATGTGCTAGTATGCATCACAGACAACCGTTTTCCTAAAGTTGACATTAGTGTCAAGAAAAGGAGTCATGGTCGTTTATTGGGTTCCCAATGTTGACACTACCATAATCTCACGATTTTTTTTATTTAACTTGAGTCAAACCTTTTACAGTCCATAATTTAAGTATCATAGAGTTCATAGAGATCACACAAAAAAAATGTAATGCACGCATTACAAAAATAAATTCTTAAGAAATATTCTTAATCTCTTATCAAATTCATTAAGTGAATAGAGCAGCAGGAGTTGACTCGAGGATTTTTCATACTAAAATGGCGGCAGATGTTATTAACGGAGTTGCATAGTTGATCGGGTCAGACAACATTATTCTTCAAAAACTGTTCTTTCTATTGGATGCAAACTTATTGAATTCTCTTGAATCTAATTGTTATTTTTCAAATTTAAATTTGAAGTGTCAACTTAAGGAGCAGTGTCAACAATCGGGTCATTTACCCTATTAGAAGTTATTTTTGTTTAAGATTTTTGTGTTCTCGTATTAGTAATATATATATATATATATATATATATATATATATATATATATTCTTTAATAAGTGCAAAAACCTTTACATGTAACACTTTTGTAATACTAAAATAAAACTTATTTCCCTTGAAACTGCCATGCTTCCACATCAAATTTAATTATGATGATTAGATAGTTAGCCATCGAGGTGATAAGTAAAGATGGAATGGTTGGGATTCGGCTAAAAAAACCTCAATATGATTTTTGTTAAAAAAATCTATATTTTGGACGTTTCGGCTACTCATTTGGTAGCCTTCGTCAGCTAAAATGACAAAAAAAAAAAAAAAAACTACAAGAAATTAATACAGAAACAAAAAAAAAATGTTTATAATTGTGATAAGTAACAGAACTATAAATAAAATTAACTTATTATAAAAGAACAATTTCGTCTTAAATTCTTAGAATGAGTAGAATGAAAATCGATAAAAACATGACAGAAAAAAAAGGGGGCTATTTTACTGAAGTTTATATTAGTAAATAGGTACAATAATTGATTTTAATAGTAATTAGTAACATTAATTGATTTTACAAAGAAATAAGAAACTACATACCAGTGAAAACTATAGTAGCTAATAGTAACATTAATTAATTTTACAAAGAAATAAGATAAGATTTTCTTCCTCTGCCTCCCGGCATTTCCATTGGTATGTAGTATCTTATTTCTTTGTAAAATCAATTAATGTTACTAATTACTATTAAAATCAATTATTGTACCTATTTACTAATATAAACTTCAGTAAAATAGCCCCCTTTTTTTTCTGTCATGTTTTTATCGATTTTCATTCTACTCATTCTAAGAATTTAAGACGAAATTGTTCTTTTATAATAAGTTAATTTTATTTATAGTTCTGTTACTTATCACAATTATAAACATTTTTTTTTGTTTCTGTATTAATTTCTTGTAGTTTTTTTTTTTTGTCATTTTAGCTGACGAAGGCTACCAAATGAGTAGCCGAAACGTCCAAAATATAGATTTTTTTAACAAAAATCATATTGAGGTTTTTTTAGCCGAATCCCAACCATGCCATCTTTACTTATCAAATTTAATTGTTTACGCGGAAAAGCCAACTGTCGTTCTTGAAATCCTAGGATGCTCTTCAATAAGACTTCCTGCAGCTGAGGGAGGACCAGGCTACAATGTATCTTCTTCCAAGGAGTCTCACACACATCACTTACTTATATGCTCGGCATGAAATGCTAACGCTGATATATTGGCGCTTTGTCGATCTGGATGGCCTGTGTCTCACTAAAGTTTTTCTGGAGTGACCCATTTTCTTACACCGGCTGTCATGGCCCTAGCTGTCAAAAGCCCCCACCCCAAAAAAAAAAACTAAAAACAAAACAAAAATATTCTGTAAAGCTCGATTTATGAGTTATTAAGAACTGTTTTATCCATATTGTTTTTGATAATCTTGTTAGTAATTGCTCAAAATCTATGGTTCCAGATATATCGAGCTAACAGTGAGGCTCGATCCAAACGCTTTACCTCCTCAATGTACTCCGAATATTGATGGACCTATTGCACAGTCTGTTCAAAGGGATAAAACACTTCATTCGTTCCACACGCTCTTCTGTAGAAGATGTTTCAAGTACGACTGCTTCCTTCACTGTAAGTATCTCTTCTACTATTTACAATATTTTATAATAGAGAAAACATTTCTGATGTTTGATCAGAAAAAAACTGCTGTAATTTTAGCCAAAAAAGTTGATAAAAAAAAGAGTCTTGATATATCCAGGAGATTCTTCCTAGGTCTTTATGTAAAGACCTAGGAAGAATCTCCTGGATATATCAAGACAAAATCATAAAAAGCTACAGCCGAATTAAAGATGATCTAAAAGAAAGGGAAACCAAATATAACGTATATCAAATTGATTGTGAAATGTGTGATAAGGTGTATGTAGGAGAATCGGGACAACTATTAAAAAAAGAGAATTAAACAACACGCCAAAAACCTTGACGAGACTGACAACAAGACTGCATTGGTGGATCATGCGGTACAATATAGCCACACATTTAATTTTGACACGGTAAAGGTATTAGATAAAGAAAAAACCCCCATAAAACGAAAAATTAAGGAAAATATACACATAATTAAAAAAAGGAAAAAGGCCGTTAACAAGAAAACAGATATTAAATACCTGGATAAAATATTTTTTAATTTAATAAACAAGACGACATAAAATGAATTATTTTATAAAATGACAGAAACTTCCTTTGGAAAATCGACATTTACCCTAAAGCTATCGATTTTAAACAGCTGATATCTAGTAGACATGATTGATCTTATCAGTCCAGACATGGCCCTACCTGCGGAAGGTTCTCTAATGGATAGGCTGTAACCATATTTTCTTGTATTTAGTTTAAGTGCTCCTGAAGAGGCGTCACAGCGACGTGAAACATGTAGAGCCTAATAAAAGAGTACAGAAGAAAGTAAGTGTGTTTTTTATAAAATTGACCTTCTGCCACAGACGAATATAAAAGAATTAAATTAAGGTAAAAATAAATAATAATATCAAAGCTCGGGTGAATTAGGGGATGATCTCTTAACTTCTCAATATGCAACACTCTTTCCCTGAAGTTACGTTTTTTTTTTGTTTTTTTTTTTTCAAATATCACAGGAACTCTTTTTAAGTTTGATCGAATACAAGAATGTTTTCCAAACTATATGCTGCTTCATCCTACTGTTAAATTGTGATTAGTATTTTATTCTTGTCTACGTGAAATAAAAAGTCTGACTCAAGGAACTGCATCATCTTGGCATGATTCCGTTCATAGCCCTATTGCCAATAGTAAAGAAATAAAAGCAGTTTTGATCTTTCGTGAAAAATATAAAATAAAACCCCAAAGAGAAAGAAAATTTAAGGGGTCACAACAGGAAACTGAGAGTATCCTAAGTGGATACGACCCTCCACATCATCTCAATGCTTGCTCTTGGAAAACACTAACCATTACGTTTCTCACCGTTTTTCTTACCTTGTTTTACTAATACAGTAGAACTTGGATAATTCGAACCTCTAGGGACCGATAAAAAAGTTCGAATTACAGTTTAAAGTTCGAAAGTTCCAAAATTCGAATTACAAAAGTTTTTGAAAATAAAGGGGTAAAAAATCGAATTTCTTATTTTCTCACATTTTATTTAAACAATAACAAATATTTCATAAATTGATGATTACGTACATATGTAATAAATAATTTATAAAAAGAAGTAAAAATAAAAGTCTATTGTTTTGAAAAAAGTCATTTTCATGGGCAAGAATTTTTTCATTATTTTTCAGGTAAGTTGATAAAGTGTTAGGAGGGATTTCCTTGGAAATGTTAGGAGGAAGTCCTTGGCAATTTCAGATTTTTGCTTTATTCCATTTTCAACTTCTTTAATTGCAGCTATTTTCTCTGGCAACGTTAAAGTTTTATAACTGGTAGGCTTCGACATCTTAAATCAAGAAGTCACTGAACTGCGCTGTGCACCGGAAATTCAAGGCACAAACAATACAACTGATCTAGAAGCTGTCTTACTTATAACTGAATAAGAAAGGAAGATGGGAGGGATGGTGGAAGGGAATTCTAGGATAATACAGGATGATGGGGTATGTAACTACAACCCCTGGAAGGAAGGAAGCACGATCCTCCACTTTGCAGAACTCTTAGACTCCAAGAACTAGACTATGGGTCATTCCATGTCAAATCAACACACTTTTTTTACCTCTCATAGATGGAACCACCGCGCTTCTTGTCCCGGAACCCCTACATCCGTATCTTACTATCCTTCATACCAGAGGGGACAATATTTAAAAAAAAAAATTAAGATCGAACATCTCCCATTGGAGGTAAAGACTCGTGAAAAATTCGAATCATCCAAAATTTTATTCGAATTAACCACGATTTTTTTTTACATTGTTTATGCCCTAAAAACTAAGGACAGAGACAAATATTCGAATTAACCACGATTTCGAATTATCGAAGTTCGAATTATCCATGTTCCACTATATACTCATTTTACTGTTAGATGAAATTAAAAAAAAAAAAAAAAAAAAAAAAAAAAAAAAATTAAAAAGTGAGTTAAACCCACTTCTATCAAACCCCATCAAAAAATTGCTTGAGAACTTATTTTGGAGAGAATTTAGTAGGGTTCCGAATGGTTACTTTCCACTTACCACAATTTTCTAACCATTTTCAAGATATTTAAGAAAATATACAAAGATCCCGAAACTTTAAATGTCTATTAATACAATATTTTTTTTTCGAGCACTCCCCTAACTCTAAATCTAACCAAAATTTAAATATCTTAGTTTAGATGAATTTAAAACATGTGGAAAATATTTCAATTGAATCCAATGATTCTAAGTACACAAACTGAAAATTAGTTTGATGAACTATTTTTATCCTCCTTTTTCAAAAACGGTTAAACCTTGAAAATGGTTTCATTCGTTTCTTTATGTCAAAGAACCTATAAAAAGTGTACCTGAAAGCCTGCAAGCAAAAAGCTCTAAGCATAACGATTTTTTTTTTTTTTTGCGCTAATTTCTTTTTGAGGTTAGGCCAAACAGAATGTTCTGCTTTGGTTGAAGGCATTATGGTTGTCTCATACTTACAGTAAAATATATCTTTCTTCTTTAGCTGTACATCACACTCATCCAAATCTGAAGCGTCGGAAAGGTCCTGAACTGAAACCATTCTCTGAACCTTGTGGAGCCGATTGCTACATGCACCTTGTAAGTATCTAACTTTATTAAATTTTATTCACAAGAGATTGTTTACTGTTGAGTTCTACTGAGCCAAGGTGGAGATAATCAGGGCTCAATTCTCATAACTAAAAAGAGAAAAGCCAAATAAAAAAACAAAACAAATATTCGCTCGGTAAATCATCGGATGTGGCCTTCAGGGTAAGTCTTTAGGGGGCATATATATTCGGGCGTGGCCTTCAGGGAATGTCTTTGGGGGTGTGTATTGCTGGGCGTAGCCTTCAGAGAATGTCTTTGGGGCACATTTATGTGCGGGCGTGGCACTCTGAGGGTTAAGAAAGAAGAAATTACATTACAAAGAAAATTAACTGTGTAAATTGGTTTACTTTTCTAAAAATGTGTATTAGCTGCAACTGTGTAATATCTCAAAATTGATTAGTGGTCAGATTAATTAATTTGTTTAATTTAGTCAATGTAAAGTCCCAGGATACTCCTCATAATAATTAGTCAGCTCTAAGAGCACTGACGATGGAATATATGCTCTGAAAGTGCTCCGCGCTAATACCAATTGTTATGGAAGAAAAGGCTTCTCCTTAGTCATCCTAATTTAAAGAATTAAAAGATTTATTCATTCATTTTTTTAAATTACGTATTTCCATATTACAATCATATCTATATATATAAAAATCACGTGTCTGTATGTTTGTCTGTTTTTCTGTCTGCTTGTTTGTTTGTTCCTTATACAAATCCACACCGTTTGACCGTTTTTGACCAAACTTAGAATAATGGTAGGTCTTGATACGAGAAATTTCCTAGACTAGGTCAAAAAAATCTACCAGCTGTCTGTCTGTATGTTTGTCCCTTATACAAATCCACACCGTTCGTCCGATTTTGACTAAACTCGGTACACAGGTAGATCCTAATCTGGAGAGTGCTGTAGGCTAGGTCAAAAACCTCTACCAGCTGTCTGTCTGTATGTTTGTTTCCTATAAAAATCCACACCGTTCGACCGATTTTGACCTAAGTTGGAACACAGGTAGATCTTGATACGGCGATTGCCATAGGCTAGGTCAAAACGGCTACCATCTGTCTGTTTGTATGTTTGTTCTTTATACAAACCCACACCGTTTGACAGATTTTGATGAAACTGGGTACACAGGTTGTTCTTGATGAGGGGATTGTCATAGGCCAGGTCAAAAGCGTCTCCAACCAGTTGCTGTCTGTATGTTTTTTTTTTTAAATAAAAATCCACACCGTTAGACCGATTTTTACCAAACTTGGCATACATGTATGTCTTGATATGGGGGGTGTTATAGGTTAGGTCAAAGTCGTCTAGGACTCCCAGTTGGGAGGTCACGGGTTCGAAACAGTTACAGATTCGTGTTATTAGATTTTAATAATACTTATTTGGTTTCTAATTTATTTAGGCTTTTCTATATGCAGAAAGTAGGTGTAGCATGGCACGCTGGGTAACAGCTAGTTAATAATAATACAGTAATAATATGAAATGAAAAACCCATGGAGAGAATATAATGAATAGTTTCTAACTGTGCTTATAGGAAGGAGTGAAAGAAAAACTGGCAGAAAAGAGTAGAGAAGAAGCTGCAGAAATGGAGGCAAAATTGGAAGATGATTGTGCTAGTCAAAGTGCACCTTGTAAATCGGAAGGAAAAGGAGATGATGATAAAGGCGCGCCCAGAAAAGTTCGCAAGCAGACTTCTGTAGATTCTGGAAATGAAGCTAGTTCCGAAGATAGCAATGACAGTAAAGGTTTGTTGGCTCTTCAATCTTGATGTGTATTTTCAAATCAAGTAGTTGTTTTGATATTTGAGTGCAGGGGTGCTCAAACTGTCGACTAGTGCTTTTTGAGTCTCGAGAAAGTATTTCAGATATAGAGCTATTCACAGATTTTGTTTAAGCAGGTAGGTTAATAAAACAAAAATAAATAAATAAGCAACTAAATTTGAACCAGAATTAGGCCAGAATAATCATCACTTTCTTTTTTCGTAATAACCTCACTATTGGCAAAAGGGAGCTTTATGAAAGGAATGCGCAGTGCTTATCAAAGAAATGCAGTGTTTTTGATTCCCCCGTTTTCCCCAGAAACTTCGGTGGCTTGTGTGAGTCTGGATTTTCTGAAATTAAGGGAATTAAGCCAAAATATTGCAATTGACTTACTGATGAACATACTATGGCTCTTACAATTATGAAAAGTATGCTGAGGACATGCAGTGCCATGTTTCAGCATCCAAAATCACTCATTAGTTAAGTTTAGAAACTAGAACTTGTTTGTTTTGTAAGAACAAATAAGCTCGCAATTTTAAATAATTATTTGAGTTTTTTCATCGACATGTAGCGGATGGGTGTCGCTACTAAAGGTAGGTTAGGAAGGGTTGGAAGGATGTGTCGGGAGAAGGTAGCCAGGTAAGTACTGTGTCCCGGTTAAGGGCGCTTCCTTGAACCTGGGGGATACCGACTAGGTACTAGGCGTTAGCTGTTCCACTGAGTCGGGGAGAAGGTGTTCGGTACTGAGCCGTAGCCGTTCCTCGAAGTAGGAGTGAGAGGGGTAAGGAAGTAAATGAATAAACCAGGTATTGATTAGAGTTGGGGGAAGTAGGAGTCGGGAGTGTAATGACTGGAGGCTGGCTTGACCACTGGGTACATCGAGACGGCGGCTTCGTACTTTGTCCAGAGAGAGAGCTCGAGCAGGTAGCTAGGTCCTTGATCCTGAGTGCATGGCTGGATGGTTGCTGGAACGCCGGTTGCTTGGTCCTGAGTGCATGGCTGGCTGGAGTCTGGTCTTGAGAGAGCTGATGTGTTCTGGAGAGAGAGCCGGATCCGAATGTGTCCTGGGCAGCAGGAACGCCCCTATTCATAGGCCGAGGTCGGGGTGCCTCGGTCAAAGTCGGGAGTGCTCGGCCAAGCGCTCGTTCCTATTGGCTGGCCTGGATGCTTCTCATTGGTCCACCAGTGGTCGCTTGTCCAATCATTACATCTCCACATAGTCCCCCCCCCAATGGGCGGAGCCCTTTATTAAGAATAAATTTGACTAAAAAAAAAGAAATAGTAAATAAAATATATACACTCTTAAACCTATAACGGCCCTTATAGGGGCCACAAAAGTGTCCACCTTTTATTTTAGTAGGATATGTTAACCTATATTGAAAAAGACATATGTTGACAACTAAATGTAAGAAAAAAGGAATGAATATATACATTATACTTATACTAATTAACCTAAAGAGTATACAATTCAACGACCCTTATAAGTGCCACAAAAGAACGAAAAATTAACATACAAGAAATAAATGTGACACACGTATATTACCGAATTTATGTTAATGAGTATAAGTTTAAACGGACCTTCCAAGGGCCACAAGAGAGCACAGGTTGTACTCTCTTTAAAGTCCGTTTTCCATCTGGCGGCCGATCCACCGGGTTTGGTGGCACAGCTTTCCTTAGCCTCGGTACTTTTATAGCTTGACGGTCTCGACACTTGACACTACTGCTTTCCGGGGGATTTTTAAAACGAAGATCTGAGTTATAACTACCCGGGTCTACAGATTTTGAATGATTTGAGTCCGCCTGGTCTAGGAACTTCGTAGAAATCCTGAACCAGCGGTGATCTGTGTGCTCGCTTTGCCGCTCACTCTCAGACCGCTGGCTTACCTCCTCTGCCTGGTCTTCTTGTCGTTGATCTGCTGGCCGTAACTGTACCCTGGTGTCACTCTTGCTGTTCTGCTGTTCAGTCTCCATAGTCAGCTGCTTCAGTTCAGTAAGAGGCTGCTCGATAATTTTAGATGGCTGATTAATCTCAGTAGACAGCTGATCGATCTCTGTAATTGGCTGCTCAGTCTGTGTAGTTGGCTGCTCAGTCTGCGTAGTTGGCTGCTCAGTCTGTGTAGTTGGCTGCTCAGTCTGTGAAGTTGGCTGCTCAGTCTGTGTAGTTGGCTGCTCAGGCTGTGTAATTGGCTGCTCAGGCTGTGTAGTTGGCTGCTCAGTCGTTGTAGTTGGCTGCTCAGTCTGTGTAATTGGCTGCTCGATCTCCGTTGTCATTCGTTCGATGTCCGTAGCCGGCTGCTCGACATCCGTAACCTGCTGTCCCGTTTCTGTAGTCGACTTCTCTATGTTTGTGATGAGTTGCTCGGAGTCAGAAGTCCGCTGCTTGGGGTCTGTATTCAACTTCTTGGGGTCTGTAGACAGCTGCTTGGGCTCAGAACTCCGTTGCTCAACCTCTGAAATTGGCTGTGTTATAAATCTGCGATCTTCCGAGACATCTGTAGATGTAGATCTATGGGTTATCCGCACGGCTCTGGGTGGGGGTTCCATCTGCTGTAGGTCCGGTCGGGGTTGGAGGACAGCTGAGCATGATGGGGGTTTGGCGATTGCCGCGATTTTGTCCGCAGTGGCCGTGAGGGTTTCGATGTCGGTCGATGGGTAGGCGGCCAGGAGTTCTTGTATTCTCTGGGGAAGGGCTTTGAGCCAGAGCGATGTGAGAGCCTCCGTGGTCACTAGTTGTCCCCCGAGCCATTTCATGCTCCTGTAGAGCTGTGAGGGGGTCTGATCGCCGAGAACAGAGTCAAGCAATTTCTGCATTTTGACCGCCGGTGGATCGGCATATACGGAGAGGAGTCTTTTCTTGAGGTCCGAGTAAGGGTCAGCTGATGAGGTGTTGATGAGATCTGCCACATGTTCGAATGCATCCAGGTCCAAGCTCCCTACCACCGTGGAGAATTTGCTTGAAGAGGTAGTTATATTGTAGACCTCGAAGATGCACTCGACTTGCAAGAACCATAATTCCGGCGCAACTCTGGAAAACGCTCGGAGTTTCAGGGCCATGGTTGCTGTTCCAGTCTGGGGTCAACACTTGTAGCGGATGGGTGTCGCTACTAAAGGTAGGTTAGGAAGGGTTGGAAGGATGTGTCGGGAGAAGGTAGCCAGGTAAGTACTGTGTCCCGGTTAAGGGCGCTTCCTTGAACCTGGGGGATACCGACTAGGTACTAGGCGTTAGCTGTTCCACTGAGTCGGGGAGAAGGTGTTCGGTACTGAGCCGTAGCCGTTCCTCGAAGTAGGAGTGAGAGGGGTAAGGAAGTAAATGAATAAACCAGGTATTGATTAGAGTTGGGGGAAGTAGGAGTCGGGAGTGTAATGACTGGAGGCTGGCTTGACCACTGGGTACATCGAGACGGCGGCTTCGTACTTTGTCCAGAGAGAGAGCTCGAGCAGGTAGCTAGGTCCTTGATCCTGAGTGCATGGCTGGATGGTTGCTGGAACGCCGGTTGCTTGGTCCTGAGTGCATGGCTGGCTGGAGTCTGGTCTTGAGAGAGCTGATGTGTTCTGGAGAGAGAGCCGGATCCGAATGTGTCCTGGGCAGCAGGAACGCCCCTATTCAAAGGCCGAGGTCGGGGTGCCTCGGTCAAAGTCGGGAGTGCTCGGCCAAGCGCTCGTTCCTATTGGCTGGCCTGGATGCTTCTCATTGGTCCACCAGTGGTCGCTTGTCCAATCATTACATCTCCACAGACATTTTAGAGCAAACCTATGTCTAATTGACTAAAAAATTCATATTGTACAGAAACCTAATATCTATGCCACAATACAGCCTGCCTACAACAATCCTGCATCACACATACTTGCAGCCTCCCTGAGTCGATCAATTGTAGTCTAACAATATTGAGGCAGATCATCACCAGTTCAAGTTTGAGCAGCTCTGTTCTTTGGTGACATACTGACTAATATATAAGTCAAGGAAGGGTAAATGTTGAAGGGTTTGAAATCTTATTTGTCTAGTAATGAGCCATAACGAATCTCAAGCATGCTTTTACTGCGCCTAAACTTATTGACTGATCTAATACATTTTATTATGATATTTTAAAATCTTGCTTTTGACTGTACTCTACCAGCTATAATGATCTGATTTAGAATAAAAATCTAACAAAAAATTTTCAATTATATTCATCTCGCTTTATTTATAGTCCTTTAGTTAATTATTTGCTCAAAAATGTTTATTTTTAATTCTACTGAGCTGTGACTCAAGCTCTGGATAGCGTATCTGCTCAGCTACTAGTTCCAAATTTCACATTTCACGATGAGCCCTGAAATTGTTTTAATGTTCGAAGGAAAATACATAAAATAGTAAAGTAATATATATATACATTATTGAAGGAAATGTAATGCTGGCATTTATTTTTTGGGCTCATTGTTGCGTCATCCGGTCAATACAGGCAAAAGTGTTTTCTCCCCAGAATTACAGACTTTCTAATGCGGATATCTTGAAAACTAAAGATACCTCGGTAAACTTGATTAATTAGAATTTGTAGCAAATTTAATCAGCTTTCATTTCTTATAGATTGATCATGTCACTGGGACGCATGGTTTCCGAGATATAAGCGAAAACCCGAAAAATGGGACCTTCTAACAACCCCCTTCCCCGCGCAAACCTTGCACAGAGACAATATTTTAACCAATAAAGGTCTTCCCCGCTCAACGGCTATGAGCGGAGAATTTAGATATGTTGACCTCCTAACTAGTGCAAACAATGTCATGAAGTCAAAAATTGTGTTCCAAGCATTCCTGTATATGGCTGTTTTTGAGCATTCGTTGCCTGGACTGAAGGACACAATAAGAAAACTGGGAACTCATTTTCTTGAAATTACAAATTTTATTAGTAATGGATAATGAAAGTTTTTTCTAAATGTTAACCTTATATCCATCGTACCATCACAGCCATTCTGTCTCTAAAACTAGTCATAGACTTATTCTTAATATTAATCCTTGTAAGATTGTTTGATTGAATGTTTAAAGAAGGTAAAGGTGATGGAGAAGACAGTCATGAACCGATGTGCACGTCATTTTCTCTTCGAAGTCCTGGCAACGACAGCAAAGAATGGACTGGCTCCGATCAATCCCTCTTCCGAGCTCTTTACAAAGTCTTCCTGAGAAACTATTGCGCTATTTCTCAAATCATGCTTACCAAGACTTGTCAACAGGTAATTTATATAAATCAATATAAAACATTTTATATTTCTTACTTGCATACTTTGCTTTCTGTCTTTCATTGTAGGTGCTTGCATAGTTTAATCTTGATCCATACAGCATTCACAGATGAAAAAGTTAATATCTAAAATCATTTATTTCTTATTTAGCCGTAATCTCATGCCTAGCTTGGTTTTGCAAGGCACACCTGCTAATTAGTACAAATCACCTCCGTCTGCTGTGTGGAGATACTTGACATGACACTCACCTGTTGCCCTGGCTGCCATTAAGTATTGGACTCAGTTATGGACTGTCAAAATTAAGAACCAGCATTCAAATAAAGGCTACATCCAATGTTATTCTACTTCTATAAATTTATTTTTTCTTCTATCGTTTAAATAAATGCTGTTACTTCATCGATTGCAGAAATAGAGGATAATTCCAACCAGGGGGGAGGGGGGGGGTAATGGTTAAATATCTGGAAAATGGTTGGGAAATCGTGGTATGTGGAAAGTACACCTTCGAATGCTTACTAAATTTTGTACAAAAACGATTCTTCTGCAATTTTTGAAAGAGCGATCTCATTCATGATTATGGTCAACGAAGCTATGGTCATTGGCAAATATGTTGTTAAATGAATATGTGTTTGGGGTTTTGAAAATATTGAATGTTCATAAAATTGAAAATGATGATGTCTAAGAGAAATTATAAGATTTTTTTTTTTTTGCTAGTAACAAGTAGAATAATAATGCTATTTTGGGCTAGGAGTCCTGCTTCCCCATAGATAGTTTTAAAGGATAGCAATCCATAGATAGTCCAACACTTATGGCCATATAAGCTGATGCCTAGCAAAAAAATAAATAAAATATAATCCTTTTCCAATTAACGGGCGTGCAGCAATAAGGAGACAGCTCCATTTTTACGGATTTTCAGGTCAGAAAATTATCATGGATTTAAAAATTATCTCTATCTTCTGGTAGAATATGGAAGTAGCTCTGGTCACTTCAATAGTGCAACTAAACTACTGTGTAAGGTCCACTACTGACATTCCATCTGTGTACAGCCAACCCCTGCTCTTAAAAAATGTGAAATGCAATGCCGTAATGAGCCTCGCACACAAATATTTTGGAAGAAATGAGATGCCATTCTACAATACATTAAATGTGTAGCAACACTACTGATGATGATTTGACAGAAACAGAGCCAGAAGACGACTGAATTTTGCATTAATTGATTTTTTTTTTTGAGTTTACATTGTTTGTTTGTATTGTCATATGAGCTTCCTAAATTAAAAATGTGACTAAAAGCAAATTTTGTTAATTTTAATTGTTCATTGTTGAAAAATTTGTAAATTTTAAATTACAACAAAGACTTTTTATAGAACATGGCATAAGAAGGAGGCAGCTCCAATACATTAAACCTAATACCACTACTCTAAAAAGGGTAGGGTAGGGACCTTATGGACTTACCTTCATAAGTAGGTGGCTATGCTATGATAAGAAAAAGAAAATGGGGAAAAAAAATATCAAGAGACTAAATTTTAAAACTTTTTTTTTTTTCAATTTGCCAAAAATGTGAAAGAAGGAGCTGCCCCTCGTTATTGCTGCTCGCCCTTCAATTATGATTGAAACCCTGTTCTGATTTTAACCATTTAGTTTTTTGTCTCTGAAGTGGGATTGGAAAAGAAATTTGTATACATATTTTATTTATCATCCCAAATTATAGTTCATAATTCTTCATAGTTTATTTATGTAAAGTGTATTTTTGTTTTTATCGTGACAGGTTTATAACTTTGCGACAAAAGACCCATCAGTAACTCAGTTCGATGCAGAAATGCGAGAATATACTCCTCCTAGGAAGAAAAAGAAGAAGCATCGCTTATGGTCGGTACATTGTCGAAAGAACTCGATGAAGAAAGAAGGGAGCAATCATGTTCACAACTACACTCCTTGCGACCATCCAGAAAACAAGTTGTGCGACCATGGATGCCCTTGTCAGTCAACTCAGAATTTCTGTGAAAAATTCTGCCAGTGCAGCATTGACTGTAAGTAATTTTGTCTAAATATTGTGTATCACTCTAAACAAACCACATACTCCTAAAAATGAATAACTGAGTTTGTGCTTTTATTAATGTTTATTGTAAAGAGATAGTCAACTGTCGAGATTGAAAAGTGAAGATGATCGGGGATCGATCATATGTTGAATAAAACAATATTTTATGATTTTATATTTCTGCCAACGGTTCGGCTTGAATGGCAGGGCTTCTTCAGAGGTATGGAGGAGAAGGAAGAACAGCTCCATATCGTTAAGGCTATATTTCTGGGAAGAATGAGAAATGTAGCCTCCACAATACGGATCTCTTTTGTCCCTCTTCTCCATAGCTGTGAAGAATGCTTGTAGTTCAAGCCAAAACATTGACAGAAATATAACTGATTTAAGCATTCAGGGAATAGTTGGGATTCGCCTAGGAAAACATCAATAAGATTCGTGTAAAAATCTGTATTAAGGACGTTTTGGCTACTCTTTGGCCTTTGTCAGCTAAAAGACAAGACATATATGCAGAATTAGTAAACAGAATAGTTAAACGAATAAAGAAATATGTTAGATCTACAATTACAAATCACTTATAAGAACATTTTGTTGCTAACACCAATAAGTAATAGAACATTATAATCAGGTAAGTGAACAATATTTTTTTTCCCAGACTTTAGAGTATGGATTGATAAAGTTAACTTTGGTCTTTCTCTACTCCCCTTCATTAGTATGTAGTATCTTTTTTACTAAAGATTAAAAATGTTATTACTGTCTGTTCATTTGTACTTATTTTTATGTTTTTGATTATCTGTCCATACTCGGAACTAAGGTCTAGGAAAGAAACTTATAATGTTCTGTTACTTACTACTGTTAAAAACAAAATGTTCTTATAAGTGATTTGTACCATATTTCTTTGTTGGTTTAACTATTCTGTTTATTAATTTTGTGCGCCATTAATGGCCCAGAAGTCGATGCACCGTAAAAAGAAAAAAAAGAGAGAAAAAAAATTAATTTCGCATTTATGTTTTGTCTATTAGCTGACAAAGGCTACCTAAGAGCAACCAAAACGTCCTTAATACAGATTTTTACAAAAATCGAATTGATGTTTTCCTTACCGAATCCAAACTATTATCACCCCCCCCCCCCGGACTGCTTATCACCTCGACGGGTAACTATTTACACATCATAACTCATTTTTAGTTATAAAAGGTAGTTTTATTCAACATATGACCGTTCCCCGATCATCTTCACCTTCTCATATTACTGTTTAGGCTAAATAGAACCTAAACGGGGTAGGGAGATTTTTGACAGTGTTTTACTTAAAGAGCTGTACAACAATCTTAAAAATTGTTAACAACTTGAATATTCTAATTTTTTAAATTGCCAGTTGTCTGTGCGATTTGACGTTAGTATTTTAACACTTAATGATATTTATTCTTAAAAATTTCAGGTCAAAACAGATTTCCGGGTTGTCGATGTAAAGCACAATGCAATACCAAACAGTGCCCATGCTACCTTGCTGTTCGGGAATGTGATCCTGATCTTTGTCAGACTTGTGGAGCTGATGACTTTGATGTGAATCGTATCACATGCAAGAATGTCAGCGTACAGCGAGCTTTACGTAACTATTTACATTTTATATTTCAACTTATTTAAAAAGTAACAAACATTGGCCTTAAAGCTCAAAAGTTGAGACAAAAAAAATGTCTGTCTCGCAGGAACTGCGTCATCTTAATTTATTTCCTTAATATGCTTGTCCCTTGTGTCATTTGTAAACCTAAGAATAGAAACATTTAATTTTTTGTGAAAAATTTAAGCACCCACTCTAAAGGCATCTTAAAGGAAACTTAGACTTTAAATGTCACATATGCACAGAAAACGTACTGTAGTGGAAATTACTCAATCCACCTCTTCGACATATGTTTGGGAATCGAGTATAAATAAATAGAGCAACAAATAATGCAAACGCGTTTCTTATTTGCTTACCTTGTTTTTCTGAAAAATTCATATTACTGCCAAACACAATTATTATCAACAAACAATCAAAAGGTCCAACTTGCAGTCTAACGACCTTCGCGCATTTGTAACCGTCGCTGTTTTCGTACGGCGACGCAATTCTATCTGCCTCCCCCACCCCTTCCTCTGTTAGATTCCTTTGCCAGTTGGTAATATTTTTAGAACTTTTTAATTCTGCTACCATAGTTCAATATTTTTGAGGCTGCTAATTCCATTGTCATTCCAAAATTTTTAGTATAATCGTTTCTTCACTTTAAAATTAATATAACTATCCTGTTGAACATATAGTATACAGTTATATTGATTGTTTTAAATGTATGTAAAATTGTAAGTTTATAGATATCACGGGCATTCATGTAAGGTTACAAATAACTTTATGCTAAAAGTTAAGGCTTTTTCTTTTTATGTGAAATTATTTTCTTTTTAATGGTCATGAAATTGGCTTTCACTAGTGTAGTGGACACCCTGAAAAGGGTTAGTGAATTATTGTTTGTTTGTTTTCCAGACAAGCACCTCTTGATGGCACCATCTGATGTCGCAGGTTGGGGAATTTTCCTCAAGGAATCTGCTCAGAAGAACGAGTTTATTTCAGAATATTGTGGAGAAATCATTTCGCAAGATGAAGCTGATCGTAGGGGAAAAGTATATGATAAATACATGTGCTCCTTCCTCTTTAATTTAAACAATGGTATGCTTTTATAATTCTTTTTTTCCTTTTTAAAATGTTCCTTAATACTTTCAGGACTGATGGCTTTGAAAAAAATTTCCATTGGGCCCAAGTCTTCCTTTTGTATAGTTATTTCGGCAAACATATTAAAAAAAAAAACTTTTGAAATGATGTCATTTTAGTGGATTAATTACAATTTAGTTAAGAGTCAAGGCCCGCTGAAGGAATTGTTCTGGCAGATTCAGCATCACACGATACCAGACCCGCAAACCTAACTGGGAATAACGTAATGAGGTCCCAAGCTAGTGGGGATAGAAAGAAAGCCAAGCTATCTGCTGTCGAACAAGCCACGACGCTGGGTCCGCAGAACACATCTCTCTGAAGCATATGCCACGATGCCGGGCCCGAATGTGTTAACGACCGCAGCGATTGTATTCGACTGCCCATTTCATATATCCGAGGACCGAAAGAAAATTATGAATTCTTTTTATTGGGCCTAAGGTTTTTTTGTTTTTTTTGTTTGTTTTGTTTTTTGTAACTCTAATTCATATGCACTAGATTTAATTTCAATAAGATAAACGTTTATAAATTTAAAATCACATGATTAATTGGAAAAATACCTTAGTGGTCGTATAAGACTCCTACGGTCCCATGAGTAAGAAAGCAGTGATCGCATACGATGTTTTGTATTACTTCTCAAGAGCTTTTTTTTTTGTTGATAAGCCATAACTTCCTTAATACTTCATCAATCTTCATAAATGAGGCATCATTTTAAAGCTTTTCTTAATTGCTACTTAATAGATGTAAGAAATCTCTGCATCTATTAAGGATTCTTGGCAATACTGAATGAGGAGCAGACAGACGTCTCATGCTAACATTCTACCGAGCATATACCAGGTCTCTACTGGATTATGGGAGTGTAGTGTATTCGTCTGCCAGAACCAGCACACTGAAAATATTGGACCCAATACACACAACAGGTCTACGTCTTGCAATTGGTGCATTTAGGTCAAGCCCAACCGTAAGTCTCTTTGCAGAAAGTGGAGAACCACCATTGGAGCTCAGACGTATGTTCAACTGTGTAAAGTTTGTTTTGAAAAGCAAGTTTCTAAATAGTCCATGTTCTCCAAATTCAATAAAGCAAACCTATTTAGATCTATATCAACGTTATGCAAGCAGACAACGTCCCCTTCATGTTAGATTCCTAACATATAACTCTGACCTACAACATACTATACCTCTACAAAAACCTGATTCGACTTACATACCGTGGACAAAAAGCCGTTTAAAAATTGACTTAGAACTGACGAAATTCAACAAAACCGACCCAACATCCAGACATCTTTACAAAAACACATTTTACTCACGACTGACGGAAAACACAGATACCTTCTTCATCTACACTGACGGATCGAAATCAGTGGGGGGAACCGGAGCAGCTGCTGTAGTGGGAGAAAAAATCATAACGTCGAGGCTACCACAAATGACAAGTTCCTACTCAGCTGAACTCCACGCTGTTATACTTGCATTAGACAATATACCTAACACTGACCACAAAAACATAACAATCTGCACTGACTCACTGAGCACATTACTAACATTACAGGATATTTACAGTGACAATCCTTTAACGATACATATATTTAACAAACTTTCACTACTGAACAAACCTATAACGATGTACTGGCTACCTGGCCACGAAGACATTGCTCCTAGTACTGAAGTAGACATACAAGCAAAACTTGCAGCACGAAAAGACCAACTAGACATTCAGGACTCAACGTACCAGGACTTATTGACAGAGGCCAAGACAATAATTACAAAAAGGTGGCAGGAGACATGGTACAGGACAACAAATAATAAGTTACGAGAGATTAAAGACACAATTCATGAATGGCCTTCAAGCAGCAGAAGTAACAGACGAGAAGAAGTCGTCCTGTGCCGGCTAAGGATAGGCCATTCAAGACTGACTCACTCTTACCTTATGACTAGACAAGACAGACCAACATGTCAATACTGTAATACAACTCTCACCATTAAACACATCCTGACTGACTGTAGACTGAGACAAAATGGTACCCTCCCACACAACATACATGAACTACTTACAGATGACAGTCACTACATAGGACAGCTATTGGACTATCTTAAAAAAGTAAACCTTTATAACTTAATCTAAACCCTATTTATTTAATTTTTCTAATATTTTACTTCATTTGATTTGATCTGCTTTATTTTACTTTATTCCACATAAATGAGATATAAATACAACTGTGTGAGAAATTAAAGTCAACTTCTACACATGGCAAAACATGAATATCTTGTGTACTTGTATTTATTCTGTTGAAGCAGTTGATTCGCTATAGCTGCGAACAACTAAAATAAATAAATAAATAAATAATTGCTACTTCGGAAAAAATATAAAAATTACTCACATTTTAGTTGTTTTTTCAATTTTAATTTTTGTGAAAAATTAAAATTGAAAAAAATGCTTTTTGAAATCCTGCCCTTGACCTATTAATCCTCTTTCGAGAATATCAAAATGCAAACAATTTCTATTTCATGCATCTATTATCTCATTCCGCATTTAATTCAGATTTAAAGTATTGATTTAAGGTATTCGATCTGCTGATTTATTTATAAGATGAATTAAATTAATTGCTGATACCACCATGCCTTTCCTACCTAGTAAGCAATTTCCCATAAAAGTTGCCTTTGCTATGACTATAGATAAGGCACAGGGACAGACGCTAACAAAGGCAGGGTTGTACTTGTCAGACCATGTTTTTTCACAAGGCCAGCTTTATATGACATCTATGTCTGTGTAAAACAAACGCACCAACAAATAATATAAACTTATTTTTTATGAGTAAGAAGAGAGGAAACATAAAGAAAAGTATATCAGATTATCTACTATATATTTGTCAAATACCACTCACTCACTCACTCATCTATCATCCCCCAGCCGAAACCGCTCGACAGAAAATTTTGAAATTTTGCATGGACACTCCCTATATAACATAGGTGCTCGCTAAGAAAGGATTTTTTGATATTCGAATTTTTAAGTATTTTAAGAGGGGATTAAAGTTTGAGTTGGTTAGAGCATGCAAGCCTAGGCAGCAAGCGTTGCTAGGACGATAACAGAACAGCTGTTACCGTACATTATCTATTTCATAGTATTATTTCTAATTGAGGTTAATTTCCACTATGGTGGCAGTCCTTGAATTACTAGAAATAAACGGCCCCTTATAGAGTTTTAATTCCGTTTCTTTTCTGCCTGTCCCCGTCAGATAGGCTTGCCATATTTTTGGAGAGTTAAACCGGGACACATTAATATGGGATGGGCATACCAGGGGGGGGGGAATAAAAACAGTACAAATTATAAGCAAAATTGTGAGTTTTAAGCCTAGCAACTAACGAGAAGGGGGAATCCTGAATGGTGGTCTACCCAAACCTTAAAAATAAGAACGGAACTTTTTTTGCTACTTGATTTTCTTAAAAAAATCTCTCAGCCAAATAGCAGTGTCTGGCAGCTGGCAGCGCGGTGCAGGTAGTTCCAGCGTTTTACAGTTAGATTACTTCTGATATCTTCGACACTGTGAGCAGTAGTAAAAATGTTGATTGTAGAAAAGTAACCGACTTATAAGAGATTCTTATGAACATGAATTCATTACTTTTTACATCTTAAAGCCTTTTCCGGGACATTGATAAAACCGGGAGGGACACCGAAACAATTGCAAAATACCGGGACTGTCCCAGTCAAACCGTGATATATGCAAGCCTATCCTTAGAGTTTTCTAGGTGAGGTAATAATATCCGGAACCCTTGCACAGCCTCCTCACCTATAACCTTGGTAATGCCCGCAAATATAATGGGTGTTTCCAAGTAACTTTTTGGAAACATAAACTTTTAAATTTTAACGCCCATTGAATAACATATAGTCTGACGGGAACCGTGCTATAATAAACTGCACAAAATTGTATAGTAACGTAATTTTAATGAAACCTTATTTAACGCAATAAAATAACTACTTATCAGCCGTGACGAAGCACGGGTATTCAGCTAGTTTTCTAATAAAGAAAAGACCGATTTTTGATATTCGATGCACTAAAATAGTTTTCCATTGGAAGTTTTCTTTGAAAAGATGACTTCTCCACAGTTTATACTGCCTCCTTTGTAATAATTTAATTTTTTCTTTAACTTTCATATATTAGGGAACATGTAATTTTTATTTGAATGATTTTACAAACATATTCGTGCCCACATGTATGCAATTATAACTATTTTAAGATTAAAAGGCCTATTTGGAGATATCACAGTTATTGTTTGTTGGCCATTTCTGAAATTAGGAGGCAAGTACAGGAAGGCTTGCTCGTTTTTCTAAAAAGGCTTACGAAAATTTTACAAAGTCACACGCTCTTTAGAAGTTTCGAGGCGAAGCGGGGAGAACTTTCCGAAGAAGATCGGTCCAACTAAAAAACTTAGCCTTCTATGGGTCGCAGTGATAAGTGCCGTATCAATTATAATCCACATCAAGACTTTCTGCCTCTAGTGAATTTTCTGCCTTTAGTGAATATATGTTCAGGTTCAATATGAGAATTGTTCCATTCACTAATAACACTGTCTTATGTCGTCAATCAGTGCTTCCTTTAGAATGTCTTTAATTATTTTATCATTTAAAGATATCCGATTGGGAATTCTAATTACTCTGTTTTGTCAATTACAGATTTTGTTGTTGATGCAACCCGTAAAGGAAACAAGATTAGGTTTGCTAATCATTCTATCAACCCCAACTGTTATGCCAAAGTAATGATGGTAAATGGAGACCACAGGATCGGGATATTCGCAAAACGAGCAATACAGCCAGGAGAAGAACTATTCTTTGACTACAGGTAAGTGAAGAAAACTAATTTATTTAAACAGAAAGTAACATAGTCACTAGAATTTATTGATTTTATGATTTGGGTAAATTTATTATTTATTTTTTTATCTAGTTAAAAAGAAATTAGATTCAGATTAAAGATGATCTCACAACTGAGAAAGTTATAAATGCCGGTAGTAAAATAAGATAGCTGAAAATTTTGATCTTCTCCTCTATCAACTCTCCCAAGAAATAGGCTAATAAGTTACATAATAGTAATTTATATTAATATACCTTTTATTTAAATTTTAACGTCCATTTATTATTGACAAAGAATTTTAGGTTACCACACTTTTCTAGCCATGATAGGGACGATACCTTTTCTTTTTTCGTAAGAAAAGCCATCACCCCATAGTGGAAATCGAACCCATGACCTTAGGCACAGGAGTGCTCACGCCTTGGCATTCATGGCCATCGTGCCTCCTATACCTTTTAATAATATTAAAAAGTCTGGCTCGCAAGAACTGCGTCATCTTAGAGTGTTCCCGTTCACCGTCCATATTTCCATTAGTAAAGAAAAGAAGCAGTTATTGATAGATGTTTTCAAAAAAAACTCTCCTGCAGATAAAAAAGTAAAAAAAAAAAAAAAAAAAAAAAGATTTAAATGAAAGGCCGCCTCAAAAGTTGCTTTATTTAGAAGCTCTATATAAAGATGGATTCTGTAGTCGAACTACCCTCATAAACTACCATTGAAATGCTGTTATTGAATTAAAGAGGTATGTTAATCCTATTAAAATTTGTTATATTGTTTAAATTAAGGTGTGATTTTCTTTTGCAGATATGGTCCGACAGAACAATTGAAATTTGTTGGAATAGAGCGAGAAATGGAATTCTTATGAGAAGAGCTTGACACCTCAAGTCCTCTGGAGGGGCCTTCGGGGCTGCATTAAACCGAATGTGCAAGTCTTCTTCAGCTTTTTCTACGCCCGTCGTAATACTATTACCAACATAAATTCTATATGTTGTCTTATTACATTCTTCTTTTGCTCAGAAAGAATGAACTTTTTCGCCTATTTTTATCTAAATAATAATCATGTTAAAATGAGGTGTTATTGTTGTTGACTGTGAATCTCTAAGATGTTACAATAATATGAGGGATTCGGTCAAGGTTTCTAAAACAGGATGTGTACTATACGAAATTGAAAACATGGCACAAAAAGTCATGAATGTTGAAACCGCTACGGAATTTCAGTTTTACTGGAACGTAATCCTCAGACTTCCGTGCATGCGCAATTGTTGCTGGTTTTTTGTACGGCGACGTAATTCTATCTGCCTACTCCTCCCCTTTTCAATTAAATTCCTTTGTTGTAGCATTTACAAATCAATTATCAATTATTTACATATATTTTTATTTAATCATATTCAAGAGTTTTTCATACAGCCGTAAGGATTGAAATTTTGTGCCCTTTAATTTACTAAATTATGTACATTGACAACAAATATTTGGTTTGTCATACTTTTAGAAATTTTGAATTCTGCTAACATTGTTCAATATTTCTATTTTTGAGCCTGCTAATTCCATAGTCATTCTAAAATTTTCAGTATCACTGTTTCTTCGCTTCTAACTATCCTCTTTAACATATTGCCCTTACCATGTCGAATTATCGAATATGGAAATCGGAGCAAACTAGCGAGCAAGCATATTCGATACATTGACAAAGTAATATATTGAAAAATGATCTTGTTCGATACTTTATTTAAGGCATTTTCGGCTATTCTAAAGGGGTTAGAGTTGTGACAATTTGCGAAAAGCCGTATCGTTCACATTGCAAGAGCAAAGCATCGAATCTAAAAAACGAGATTTTTCATATTCGATAGTTTGACATGGTCGGAAAGATATGATGTACATTTTATTACTTGTTTTAAATGTATGTAAAGATATATGTTTATAGATATCACGGGTATTCGTGTAAGGTTACAAATAATTTTATCCTAAAAGTTAAGGCTTTTTCTTTTTTATGTGAAATTATTTTCTTTTTATGGGTAGTGAAATTTTCATTTCAAGTTATGGAATGGGCTATCAAAAAAGTAGTAGGCATCCTGTAATAGTAATATTAAAATAATAATTGAGTAAATTTAATACTCTAGTTGTCATCACTAGACTTTCTTTCAAAATCCAGATAATCCCTACTTGCCCCCCCCCCAAATAATGTTGCCCCCCCCTATATGTTCTTTGTGAAAAACTGTTCTTTAATAAATTATACCTTCTGGATTTTCATGAAGAAAAAGCTACAAGAAGACCATTCCCTTGGGGAACAGATGGCAATTCAATTGTTGCAAAAATAAAGAAAATTTACTTTTTCTTTCTTGTTTATTGTTATCAATATGAACCTTGAATGGTTCCAATCTTAGAAGTTGTTAGATATTTATATGTAATTATCGATTCATTTAAGAGATTTACTATTTAAAAATGATTCTTATTTCCATATTTTAGAAGATTTCTCCAAAATATTAATTACCTTTTTTTTTATGTGAATAATTTAGAAGATACCTTTTATGTATCTAAGGTATGTAATATCTTTTTATAGTTTCTCTGATTTAATCTCTTTGTATTTTAGCTTTAATAATTCATTATTACTCAGGCCTTTTTAGTAAGAAACTTCAAAATTTCAGACACCTCTTCCAAGATCGGTGCTAATGGCCTAGATGTTGAAAAAAAACCAACAAAAAACACTTCTTCCAAGATTCATCTTGCCAAAGAGCATGCTAAAAGCGTTCTAACTATAGATTTTTACGAAAATCTGATTTATGTTATTAGACGAATCCATCTTGTTGGTGGATAGATGCACTATGCAAAAAGAAATGTGGATACAGATATTATGCACCATAGGTGGATACAAACATTATGCAACTTATAGGCGAATAGAAGCATTATGCATCTTATAGTTGGAAACATGCATTATGCAATATATAGGCGGATAGAAGCATTACGCAACATATGCGGATACACGCATTATGCTACTTGTTCATGGATACATGATTTATGCGACTATAAGTGTAGGTGGATTATCCACCTATAACTACTGGTGGATAGAACATTATGCTACAAAGGTGTAAAAATGTATTATGCTACTTATTGCTGGATACATCCATTATGCAACTTATAGGTAAATACCTGCATTATGCCACTTCTAGTTGGTTAGCCACATTACACAACTTATAGTTGGACACTTGCATTATACAACTTACAGGTGGATACACACATTATTCAACTTATAGGTGGATACATCCATTATGCAACTTATAGGTAAATACCTGCATTATGCCACTTCTAGTTGGTTAGACACATTATGCAACTTATAGTTGGACACTTGCATTATACAACTTACAGGTGGATACACACATTATGCAACTTATAGGTGGATACATTCATTATGCAACTTATAGGTAAATACCTGCATTATGCCACTTCTAGTTGGTTAGACACATTATGCAACTTATAGTTGGACACTTGCATTATACAACTTACAGGTGGATACACACATTATGCAACTTATAGGTGGATACATCCATTATGCAACTTATAGGTGGATACATCCATTATGCAACTTATAGGTGGATACATCCATTATGCAACTTATAGGTAAATACCTGCATTATGCCACTTCTAGTTGGTTAGACACATTATGCAACTTATTGGTGGACACACGCATTATGCAACTTATTGGTGGACAATCGCATTATGCAACTTATAGGTGGATACACACATTATGCATCTAATGCCAATAACTAGTTTTAAAAATGTATTACCTATGAATTTGTGTCTGATAAATTGATTGTAGTTCTGTTAAGATCTAAACATCAAATTTCAAGCTCTATTTCATTTCATCAAGACTTGGGAATTTTTTCTCCCATTCCTTAAATTATTATATATTTTTCTTTTTAGTTTTGTCATATGAAAGAAGAATAATTTAAAAAATCAACTAATCCATGAAGTAGATTTTTTGTTGTAAATAAATATTAAAGATTCAATAGTATATATTGTTACTTAAGTAAATTTGAACTTTACACATTAGTTAATAGTTATAAATTATTAGAATTGTAAATAAATATGATATCATAAACTAATGTGTTTTACTGACTAAAAAGTACCTATATACTATCACCGTTACGAGACAGCAACCCAACCCGCATGAACTTAAAATGGCCAAACATTTTCAGTTCAAATCTCAAGGCCGAAAGTGTACAGTTTGGCCTGAATGGATCTTGTACAAGCGTGATAAGTTAATAAACCTCAAGGCAGGGTTTGCACAGTCCAATTATAGAAGACCCAACATCCTCTTGTCCACACACGTCAGGCCTCGCCTGCACAGCCCTGGCCTCATCATTCTACTTCAATGGACTATACAGGGTGTCCCGCATATTGAGGTGTCATAACTTTAGGGGATTATTCTGCACATTATTTGTAGTTCAGTGACGCAGAAATGAGCGTTCTATCTGAAAATGTAGCAGAGCTACTCAAACTTTTGTCTGTTTTAAAAACTACTTTTTTTTTTTTTCTTAAGAAAAACTGTGTTTTGGGGATTTCTGAATTAATGTATTTTAAATAACCACCATATTTTTAGAATTTACATTGAATTTCCAATAAGAAACACCCGTTATTGAAATATTACCACGTAAATTAAGAGCTACATTAAAAGCCTTATAGATGAAAATGTTTGAAATTAGTGTTTTATTAAATTATTCAATATTTTCTTAATCAGCTATTTGTAGACTTAGAGGTTTGCCTCCGCCTCAAAAGTTGCATTATTTAATAAGCTTTAAAATGGTACCTCGTAGATGTAGAAACAAATCTATTTTTTTTCTGATTTCTAAGTCAAAACCAATAAATTAGCGTGAAGGAGCCATTCTGAACAAATTCTTCAATTTCACACAATGATGGTGACTAGAGCTTAGAAAACATATCACTAGGTATAGAAACCCGATGTGAAGAAATGGCATTTTTATGGCTATCAGTCCACATGCCTTCTCGTCACAAAGTGGCTATCAGGCCATGGCGATATGTCAGTGTCTTGTCACGAATGTGCCTACCAGTCTAGAATGGATCAATAAGAAACAGCCCAAGAATTCCAGCACCAGCCACAGACTCACATAATTCCTAAAGAAACCTGGAAACATACCATTAGCTACATTGACAGATCTGTGATTTCGGCGGATTTCTCACTTGCTTGTTACAGGAGCCTGGAGGAGGGGAGAGGGAAATACAGCAAGAACATTTCTGAAGATCAGTCAATAATAGGCTTTCTATTTGATTCATTGGTTTTTCAAACGCCCAAAGGCTCAAGGTTCAAATATTTTTTACCGTTTCAACAAAACACAAATATCTATCTACACCTTCATCAGTCTTCAAGGGATGATGTTAACAAAACAATCAGACCATTGTTTATTACCCGAAACAATCAATAGTTTTAAAAACTAAATTTGTTGTCGGTATGTTTTTAAAATAAGTTATTCAAATATTGATCATTAAATTTAATTAACAAATATTTGTAATTTATTGCAAAAGAAGCACTGAATCTTGTGTCTACTACTTTTTTGAAACCCAATTTCATGGCCGGAAATTAAAATTTCATACCCATTAAAAATAAAATAATTTCACATAAAATGAAAAAAGCCTAACTTTAGCATAAAATTATTTGTAATTTTATGTGGATTCTTGTGTGTTAAATTAATTTTAAAAGTGAAGAAATGGTGATACTAACAATTTTAGAATGACTGGAATTATCATCAAAAATATTGAACAACGGTTGCACAATTTCAATATTCAAGTCTGTATGAAAAACTCTGAATATTCGATAAATAAAAAAAAAAAAAATGTAAATAATGGATAATTGATGTGTAAATGCTACAGCAAAGGAATCTAACAGAGGGGTTTTGGAGGCAGAAAGAATAGCATTGCCGTACAAATACAGTGAGAATTACAAATGCATGGAAGTCCCGGAATTAAATTAAGACTCCAATAAAACTGAAATTTCGTGACATGGTTTCATAATTCATAACCTTTTCATGTCCCGTTTTTCATGTAGAGGACGCCCCTGCTAAGCTAACAAAATATTATATACATAGAAATATTAAAACTGTTGCAACGATAACTCTCTTTCATATTTTTGTTTAAACTAAAACCCTTTTGCAGTAATGAGTGTGTCTGGCGGCAGGATAGGGAGTAATTTCATGAAATCTGAATGGATTTCATGAATCGACACAAAGGTGTGATGAACACAAGCCGTTTTTTTAGAATTTTAATCTCTAATTCCTACTCCAATAACAAAATATCACAGATAAGCTTAAATAAATAATCAGTACATTGACTCAGTGCTTCTTTTTTTTCTTTTTTTTATGTCTATCTTTCTTTTTTTCCTTCTTCTCTTTTTTGGAATGCTTCTTTTTCTTTTGTTTCTCCTCGTCTTTTTCAACCCATTCATCTTCGGAAGACGAGGAAGAGTCATTTTCTCTCCAAACCGGATTTTTTGGTATGAAAACCGGTTTTATTGGAAGCGAAGGCCCGTACAACAATCCTGGATCGATCTCCGCACAAGATTTGTTTTCTACTTCACTATCAGATCTGGCGACATTATGATTTTTGCTTGCTTCAGTCTTTTCATGGGGATCCTCTTGTCGAATCTGTTTAGGTTTCAAAGCTTCAAGGTCCAGATTTGCAAAAATCCCTCTCGGAGGTGATGTGTTTCTTAAAACATTCACGTTAGTCAAGGGTTTTTCAGTTTCTTTCTGCATATTTATCGAGGCCTTATCGTCATCGTCATTTTCATCATCGCTGCTCGCAAAAATAGCTTTGAAAAGGTCCATTTTTTCAATTGGATCTTCAGCTTCAATAATCTAGAACAAGAATAATGAATGAGTCAAAAATAAATTATTTTACTTAATAATTATTCCAAACAATTAACTCACACATATTCAATGGGATAATTTATTTTTGTCTTCCTGAATTAAATCTACATCAAAAACAAAGAATAAAAAATACATGAGAAAGAAGCTCCGAAGCTTCTTTCTCATGTATTTTTTATTCTCGATCTCATGTAATATGAAGAGAATAAATGCAATAATTACATTAACTGCTTGACTCCTGAGAATAAAGATATTGTTCATGTTCACCGGTATAAATATCTGTCTTCGTGCGTTTCTGCAGGTGTAATCTGCTCTTCCAGACAGATATTTATACCAGTGAACAAGAACATCTTCATTCTCAGACTAAGCCCTGAGGAAGCTGGCGATATGACAAGAGAAACGTTGGAAAAGAAGTTTGTGACACAGTCAACACCAGAAGATTATAATGTTTGTGATGACTGGGCCCGTGAAAGCCTACGATTTAAATAATCAGAGTGTCCGACTTTTTTTTTTTTTTTTTTTTTTTTTGCTGAGTGTATAATGTATGGGTCCCTGAATCCATCTGATCCTTCTAGTGTTAACACATTAGCACCGGAGTTTCTTTTTTTTTTTTCAAAAATTCTTAATACAAATAAATCAACTTTACAAACTTTGTATATAATATAATTTTTCTATCACCGCTTAGATATTGGCGTTGCCATATGGTAACACACGGCGCTAATGGGTTAAAGGAGAGAACATGTGAAAATTTTACTCGTAAGTAACTTCAGATCCTATTAGAATAAAATGCTGATGGAAAAGAATACCTTCGGATCAAGAAGAGAAGTCGGAAGTGTTATTTCCTCTTCCTGTTTGCAAATCTCAGCATTCTCTTGTTGAGAGCTCGAACCTACTTCCTCAACATGCGATGTTTCCTCAGAACGTTCCACAATACTCTCTAGATTTTTCTCTGGATTGAGGAAATCAAAGGCTGAAAACTTAGGTTTTCTTTTCTTTCCAGCTTCAGCAATTGTTGTCATAGATGTTTCACTATGTAAAAAACAGATTTTGTACAAAAAAAAAAAAATGTAAACATGTCAGTGATTTCAAATTTGAAAACATAATCAATAATGTTGAGACAGCTTCATTTAGGAAAAGACAATACTAACTTCTGTGGAATGGTTTTGGAGTTGAGAAATTAATGTGTATCCCAAGTTTTGTCAGATTTGTCTATCATATGAGTATAATAATCATTCGGAAACACTTTGAACCATATCCTCACAGGCACATTTATTTATTTAAATGTTAACTTCTATAATAATTAACTCAGAATTTTAGGACTGGTTATCTATAGGTCACCACCCTTTTCTAGTCAGGATAGGGCTGATGCCTTTTCTTTTTTCCAAAGAAAAGCCACCACCCTGGTGGGAATTGAACCCATGACCCTTGGCACAGAGTATTAAGTGCTCACGCCTTAACACCTATGGTCATCGGGCTTCCAAGGCACAAGATAGAATTAAACATACAATAAGAATACTTTATGAAATATTTAGATTGTATCACGTCATCCCATAAGTAATGTCGGTTTTTAATATTCTGTCTGTTTATGTTTACATTACTAATCCATCCTTTTCAATTTATTTTTGTTAACATTTTTTGAATATTATAACATTAAATACACTTCTATTTATCATGTTTTGGTTGGTGAAACTTATTTATTCTGTGCTGGAATTTCATTTGAAATGGATCTCCCAAGACATCACTTACGCCATGTTATGCTTTGGGAATTTGATAAAGGAGAAAATGCTTCTTCAACTTATTGAAAACTTGTAGAAATATGTGGCAAAAATGTCATTAGTGAGCGACAAGTGCAGCTGTGGTTTGAACGATTTTGAGCGGGAAACCTGAAGACGAGCCTCGAACAGGTCGACAAATATAAGCGTTTAGTCCAAGAGCTGGTAGCCGCACGTTTCATAAAGTGTTTTATGCACTTTATGCATAGGGGAAAGATGCAAAAAAAAAAAAAATATTGCCCAAAAATAGAGTTTTATTCAGAAGCCAACTACCTTTAATGTAAAATCAAGACAATTTTACAATGAATAATAAATAAGACAGACACTTCTAAGTACACGTAAAAAAAAAACAACCCCTAAGTTGTTTTTATTCTAATATTAAATGGTGTTTCATTCACGCTGCCATTTCAACCGGGACAGCTGTACAAAGTCATATGAGCAAGAACCAATGAGAGTGCAGAGAACAACCACAACTGCCCAGATGATCGGTGCTCTCAGTTCCACACACTGCGGTTACATGCAGTGTATTGCAGTCTATCATAGGCAACATCATGTCATAGGCAACATTTATTTTCATGTTTCCTGATAATTAAACCCCACAAAAAGTGTCTGCCCTTTTGTAATTATTTTCAATTATGTTTATTGAAGACACTGTCTAAATCGCAGCATGAATAAAGCACTTCATTTAATATTACAAAAAAAAACTAGGTAATTTTTTTTTAATTTACGTTTTAACCCCCTTAAAAGCGTCTGCCTTATTTATTATTCATTGTAAAATTGCCTTAATTTGAATTTTTTTACATTAATGATAGTTGGCTTCTGAATAAAACACTATTTTTGGGTAATATTTGTTTTGCACCTTTCCTATGTGCAGTACCTGTTGTTCCACGGCAAGTCAAGCCTACACAAATTTACCTTCTTATCTACTCAACAGGTATATTATAGCAAAATTTCAAGGTGCATAAAATACTTCATGCAAAGTTTGTTACCAGCTCTCCGACTAGTATTCAAAATTTGGTTTCAAGATGGCTAACTGTTATTCAACAAGATGGTAAATACATATTAGATTGAACTTGTTTTATCAATTTTATCCTATACTTTATAGAACACCATTAAAATCCGACATTACTTATGGGATGACCTGATATATGAAATATTTGAGTACCTGATCTGAGGTTGTGGTATATTCATGCGTTTACAGAGGAGGGCCGCTGGATCCCAACTAGATCCAAACCTTGTCAATTTGCCAAATTTCTTTGCTTTAGCAGCTGTAACCCATTCTTCTGTTTCGCTCTTAGTTAAGTTGTTCGGGGTTGAGTCGTTCGTCAGAGAGTCATCTAGTAAACCTCCTCGAGAGAACCTGTCGTTCATCATTCCTGCGTGAAAAAAATAATCACTTTAGTCAAATATTTAAATTTTTAATAGGCTTTAATGATGTATAAATTATCTTAGGTTTGTCACCATTTTCAAGCAAAGATAAAAGTGATGCCATCTTTTTGAATGAGAACAACGCAACCAACTGTTAGTAAAAATCAATTTTTACATCATTATTTTCATTATAGTCTGTCCTATATATTATAAAGAAATTTAGTAATAATTTATTCATTTTACTGGTAATGTTTCATATTTACCTGCTATTTATATATATATATATATATATATATATATATATATATATATATATATATATATATATATATATATATATATATATATATATTAAATTCTCATGTGACAGTGTTTGTAACAAAACTCTTCCGATATGGCTTGACCGATTTTTATGGAATTTTTTGTGTATATTCGGTAGGTCTGATAGGATGTAAAGTATTTTTCATACCCCTAAGTGATAAGTGTGGTCCACCCCAAAACTTTTTTTTAATTTTTTTGGACAAAAGTTTTTTATTTTTATGATTTGGCATTAAAAAATACATTCAACCCTAAATTTATCTTATTATTTATCTATCTATCTATCTATCTATCTACATATATATATATATACATATATATATATATATATATATATATATATATATATATATATATTTATATATATAAAATATTCCTAATCCTCCAAAGATTCTGCAAATTTATTATTCATGCTATAATTCCAATATTTGTAGGAGGGTTATTTTGTTTTTGTAAATTGTCACCGAATTTCAGCAAAGAAACTTCTTGTTGATACTTGAAATTTTGAGGAAGGCATACCTGATAGAGGACGGTACAATTTGGCAGCCTGTTCGAACTCACGTCCTTCTCTGTCTCTTTCCCATTCACTCATTTCAGGAGGTTGGATACTTTTCAGACCATCTAAAACAAAAAAAAATTGAATTAAGCTTTCCTACAATTTGAAATTTTAATGGAGGAAATTATATGAAAGGGTTCACGCAGGTAGAGAGGAGGGTGAGAACAGCGTCGTTAAAGGGGCCCCGACGGGTAGAGAGATCGTCATGTGGTAAGGGTTAATAACAAAAATAAATAAATTAAAAAAAATAACTTGACATTTAAAAAAATATATATCTTTAAATATAGCTTCATATTGAATCACTTAGATGGCAAATGAAAATAAATAATAATATTTATTTATTTTTTTTTTTTAACTGGGGAAAATTATATTATTTATATTTTAATTGTCCATTATAATTAACTCAGAATTTTAGTAAGGGTTATCTACAGGCCACCACCCTTTCCTAGCCAGAATAGGGCTCCATGCCTTTTCTTTTTTCCATAGAAAAGCCACCACCCCCAGTGGGGAAATTATATTTACGACATAATTTCAGAAGGAATAAAAATAAATGTGAAGGATTTAATACAGTAAACATTTTAAGGGGAGTAGTAGTGGGATAGGAACATGAATTTTAACTCGTAGACTTCCACGGTCCGAGTCATGACAAATATTCTAGTCTTCTGGTATTGACCGTGTCACAAACTTCTTTGCCGACGTTTCGCTAGTCATTCTGCCAGCTTCCTCAGGGCTTAGTCTGAGAATGAGCTTCCTAAGGGCTTAGTCTGAGAATGAGCTTCCTCAGGTCTTAGTTCTCAGACTAAGCCCTGAGGAAGTTGGCAGTATGACTAGCGAAACGCCGGCAAAGAAGTTTGTGACACGGTCAATACCAGAAGACTATAATATTTGTAGGAACACGAATGTTTTAGTCGACAAAAAGTGTTTTTTTACAAAATTGTTGCTGGAAAATTTGACCTGAATCTTTCAAAATATAATAGATTTCAACAATAAATCATCATATATTGAATTTATTATATAAACTAACCTTTGGCACCAATTTTGACGAAAGCGAGATATTTCTCATACCTCGCCTGCTTGGAAGGATCCGTTAAAAACGGCCGGAATGTATTTTCCATTGGTGACTGAGGCTTCATATTTGAATCTTTGTTAACATCTGGTTCAGGTTTCTTTCCAAGGAAATCACTGAAAACAAAGAAAAAATTCAGTATAAAGCCAGATTTAGTACATTTTGCTAAACTCTGTCATTGGGTGAGCATTTTCATTGTTATAAAGAAGCATTTAACAATTAATTTAATTCTGGTGAAAAAAAAAGAAAAAAAAAAAAGAGATTGAAAGCCTACAAGTAATCATAATATTAACCCATTCAATGCAACGCCCGAGAATACTCGCCGGAGAAAGATATTCACCAGAGGCGACGCCCGAGTATTCTCGCCACAGCTGTATCTCTTGATCACGAGCCCTCTTTAACCTTGAGCGTGCACAGAGTGCTCTAGCAGGAATGGGGGATAATTGCTGGTTTAACCCTTAACTGGTAACGTACCAATTTTGAATGTTATAAATAACATGCGCCTGTGAGACGTGTGCACGGTAAAAATGTTCTTAGGGCATTTTTTTAGCGAAACTGTAAATAATAAAGGAGTAGCTTATCATAATAATAAATAAAAAACATTTTCATTGCTACATTTAAAAATCATGTCTAAAAACAAGCAGTTGTTTCGAAATGAAGTAGAAAGAGAAATATAGGGAAGAAAAGTAAGTAAACTTTGTTTTAAATGGTTATTGTAGGTTTGCCGCGTACCTCAATTATAGTAAATAAATCGTTTCAAGTTATACACGTCGTCGTTCATGTAAGATAAACATGAAAATGATAATTAGTAATGAGCGCCAAAGTAAAAAAAAAAAAAAAAAAAATACTGGTGCGTACGGCCGCTCTAGGAGAAGGAATTCGGTCCGCCTGTGGAGGGAATAGGTAGCTAGCCCACGTCGCATCGAAAAGGTTAAAAATGATAATTAATTGATGCTCTACTCTGATTCGTCCATTGTATGTGTGGATAGAAAAGCAGGAAGGTATAAAGATACAGTCAACTTCCTCTAATCCCACATCCTATGGTCTGCCATGGCAGGGGTGTCAAGGTCAAACACGAAAAGTGCGCCTCTTCAGTTCTCATCCATCAATTCCTTGAAATATCCACCCCAACAACCAGGTGGTACCTGATGGGGTCATAGAAAAATTCCCGGAAACTCCCTCTGTGACAACCTCATTGTCCTCCAAGATATAGTGATTTCTTGGAAGGAGTCCTCAAGCTTATTTTTGTTTTTTACGGCCACCTTACATCTGGGCAATTAGCGCTGACAGCCATGGTGTAGAGGGGAATTTTCTTGAAAAGCCGTGAGATGAGAAAATTCCTGCTGCTGGTGGGAATCGAACCCACCATTTCTAGCATGAGAATCTAAGGAGCTCGCCACTAGACCACAGGGAGACCCCCTCATGGTTATTGAATGGACATTGAAATTGAAAGTTGATATTAAGTAAGCTTACCCACGATTGTCTGCAGCTTCTCCTAATATGGCTGCTCTATCATCAGCATTGATAATGTGCTTCTTGTAGATTGTAGCTTCCTTACTCTTTATTTCTGGGTCAAATCTAGATTTTCGTGGAGTCATGTTCGGATCAAAATCACTCGGTAAATCAGGAGGAGGGTAATATTTCTTCTTTGTAGATAAGTTTTTGCTTGGTTCAAAACCTAAAATAACAAAATCAAGATCATGTTAAAGTCGACCTACAGTATTTAATTTATTTAAAATCAAAAACTGAGGCACTTTAATCTCCAGTCTCAATATATTATAGTAGAGTCCCGCTAATCTGAACTAATTGGGACCATAACCCGTTGAGATAAGCAAAAATTTGGATTAGGCAAAGTTTTGTCATATATTACAATTTATTGACTTTATAAGGTGTATTAATGCTTTCCGGACTGGACTACGTACGGACTTGTCACTCCCTCAGAAGGCCCTGCCTTCACCCCATCTCTCTCCTCAGACGGGGCTGTATTAGCCCCTAAACGCTCCGATTATCCGCTCTACATTCCGTGCTATTACGCTATTTCTAAATTTCTAACTCATTTATTTAGATTCTCCCTATTGTCCTTAATTCATAAATTGCCCAGTTGCCTTTTTTTTTTAATTATAAATTAGAATTATTACATTAGCAATAAGAAAATATCAATTCCAAATAATTTAAACTAAAATTATTAATTATTTAAAATAAGTTGGTTTATTTTTAGATTTTTGTGTTCACTTATTATTAATATATACATTCTTTAATTAGAGCAAAAACCTTTACACGTAACAACTTTTAACTACAGAAAGAAAACTTATTTCCCTTGAAAGTGCGATGCTTCCACAGCATATTACATTGTTTACGTTTCGGAAAAGGCCAACTATCTTCCTCGAAACCTTAGAATACTCTTCAATAATACTTCCTGGAGCTGAGGAAGGATCAGGCTTTCCGGGATCTTTTTCCGAGAAGTCACTCACTAATATGCTGGGCCTGAAATGCTAACGCGAATATATTGGCGCTTCGTCATCTGGGCCAAAGCCGCTCGCCACCAATATATTGGCGCTTCAGAGTGTAAGGGTTAAGCGTCTAAAGTGACAAAAATTTAAAAGGTAAGAAACTACGTATTGTAGTACACTTTAATTTAAACTGCAGTGTAGAGTGACTGTTAGGAGGCTACACTGGAGAGGTAAAATCATTATTAGGCGTTATGGGTGAATGGTGAAAAATTCCTTCTTCAAGCAAGCTGTTTTAGTTCAATGTGTGAGAAGATCACTGACGTTATCTCTTAGATAATGGTTTACTTTTTTTTTACGTTTTTTGTAAATGCTGTACAGAACATGGATTCTACATACATGAGTAAATTCAAACTTGTTTCAATTTTAAGTAAGGCTCTATTTTGGACTTTACATTATACGGCGAACATTGAAAAATTACAACTTTAATAAATATACGACATAACTTGAAAAGACATGTTTTCTTTACTTTTCCCAGTTCAGAAAATTTAAAAAAAATGTTGTAATTGCTTAGTGCTTTTAAAATTAGACGGATTTTTGGATTAGTGGGGCTCTATTGTATAAATAATATTATAAAGAAAACAAACCTGCAATGCAATCAAAAGATTCACAAATTGCCAATTTTTCTTTTTCTCTTTCTTTTTTCTTCGCTTCCCTGAGACTGGCACTTGTCTCTAAGGCAAAATCGTAGCGTGACATATCTTCTTGTGCATAAATATCTTCATCGTCTTCTTCAAAAGCTCCAACGCCAAAAGCCTGTTTATCATTGAAAATGTATAAGTCATTCTAAAGATGTCGTGAAGAAATGTTACACTAGCAAAGAGAATTAGGGCTATTTATTTTCGTCTATAGAAAGAAGTAGTGATTAATTTTTTTTTTTTTTTTTTTTTTTTTTTTTTTTTTTTTTTTTTTTTTTTTTTTAAGGATCTAACCATAAAGAATGACATCATATAGAATTATGTCTGTATTTCTTAGTACTTTCCAGATAGGAATTCTAAAACTAAGAGAAAAAATCATTTGTTCAAAGCACTTTACTGACCAAACTTTTTCATTTATAGCCCGTTATTATAGTTCTAATCCCGCATTCACCAAATTCTCAGGGAAATATTCCCGACGGTTCTGTCATTTGTATTTCCATTACAATGAACAACACGCTAGTTTACACTCAATACAAACTAATTATGTCTCGTTTAGAACCAGGAAAGCTTTGAGAGGTCAGGCAGGGGAGATAGCGTTTAATATTTATCAAAACTTAGCCAAAGCTAAGGCTGAAAACGATTTAAGCTGTAGCCCTGTTCAAATAGAGTATTCAGTTGGAGGGAAAAGGGCGTGGCCTATATTCCCTGTGCAAGAAATTAGCGGTAAAAATTCTCTGTTATAACCTTATCACTAGGAGGTTTAAAACGCTTTTAGTCTTAGCTTGGCTAAGTATTGATAAATATTAGACACTATTTCCTTCCCTAGTCTTAAACGAGACATAATCAGTTTTAAGACTAGGGGAAATTAAAGAATGTTTCACGTATTGTGTTGTTCCTTGACCTCACGATTTAGAGGGCTAAATCTTTCAGAAACACGTTTTAGAGTGCTTAATGCTTCAGAAAATTCTGTAATGAAACGTGCAAGACTAATAGTTCTCCTCGCCAAAGATATTAACCGCTTAACGATCATGACCGAGATATCTCAGGTATACATAGATCCTGTTTCAATTTTTCCAAGAGTCAGAGATGGAGCTAAAAATCTTGTGGATATTTAATGCCATTACCTGTAAATGTATTCAATTGATTTTTACTTTAACTATTATAACCTAAACTACAGTTTTTGTATACATTTTGGCTAGCTTGTGTTTTAAGCCCCTGTTACCTTTGGTAATGTCATGAACTATAATAGATATCTGGTTTTTTTCTTGAAAAAAAAATAGTGTTTTCTTTCCCTTAGCAAGCAGCATCTATTGAGCTATATCTATGAGTAATAAAAATGGAATAAAAAAAAATTGGCCATTTATTGAATGATTTTTAATATAAATACTTCCATTAATATGTTAATACCAAAGATTTAAACAAATGAAGTTTGTTGAGCATATAAGAATCCCAAGTAAAAATATGTTGCATTTTCTTACCTGACCACGGATAGATAATTTCTTTTTGTTGTCAGTTATGACGAGGGGTTGAGGAAAAAGCATGAAACGCTCCTGTAGCACTGGTTCCTTACTCAGGCCGGTATAACCAAGACCAAACCTACCAACAAAAAAAAAAAAAACGTACACCATTATGAGTCTCATAATTATAAATAGAATTCAATTTTCTATTAATTCTCTGTTCTTATATGGAGAATAAAATACAATTATTTTTATTATTTTATGCAACATTCTCAATTTCATCAACTCCATTCCTATTCAAAAAGTGTGTTCTGCTAAAAACCTCAACCTTGTTTTTGTCCAAACCCTTTCCTGGAAAGAATCACCCACTTCTACTGAAATATGTATTACGTTCAGTATTGAAAATATTTTTAATATTTCTTCACACAAATTCGATGTTCTTTGCTTAAACCAGCATGTATTCACATATTTTCTGATAAATCTAATTTATTATCTAAAATTAATCTCTCTTTATTTAACATTAAAAGTTTCTATAATTAGCTAGAGGCAGCCTCAATTTTTCCACGTATAGAATTTACCTCTTCTATCAATTCATTAATAATGTTTCATCCATTTAGACTAGGTCTGCTCCTGTCCTTCAATATCCGAGTTATCCCGACCAGATTAAATATTAGTAGCTCAAACTCAGACCTTAAATGGCCTAAAGTTCCATTTTCTTCAAGTTTCTTTTGAATGGATGATTTTGCTATTTTTGTTTCTGAGATCCCGGTGTGAGCATAACTTTAATTAACTTCTGTCTCGCGTTTTTTTCAGTATTTATGTATTTGATTTCTTATAATGTAGCATTTACGTTATAGAGACAGTAACAAGCAAGGTACTGAAGTCCACGCTGGTCCTGTAATCCTTAGAAAAATAGCAAAATCATCCATTCAAAAGAAACTTGAAGAATATGGAACTTTAGGCCATTTAAGGTCTGATTTTTAGCTACGAATATTGAATCTGGTCGGGATAACTCGGATATTGAAGGACAGGAGCAGACCTAGTCTAAATGGAGGAAACATTATTAATGAATTGATTGCCGAATATCTTCAATGGAGTGGATATTCTATGAGTAGTGCTATTTTCAATTCAGAATCTTGTTGTGAGTTCCCGAACAAAGAAAAGGTAGAGATTTTACAGGAATTGGGCCTGGAAGTTCAAGAAAAACAAAGCGAAGGATTGCCTCTACTCTGCCAACTGATAAGCAAGCTTCAGCAGTATGATGACAACAAATAAAATGGATAAATAAGCAGACGAAGGCTACCAATGAGTAGCCGAAACGTCCAAAATATAGATTTTTTTAAACAAAAATCATATTGAGGTTTTTTGAGCCGAATCCCAACCATTCCATCTTTACTTATCACCTCGACGGCTAATTATCTAATCATCATAAGAATTTTTCTCTAAATGTTAAAGTAACAGAGACTTTATATCTTAATTATCCTATAATTGCTAGTGATTTTATTATTTACCAATAGAGCTTTATCCGGTTCTTCACAAACTTTTCGATTTCATCAAATCTTCTTTGTATAATAAATGAAATTTTTCATTGTGCAAGTCTATTAGTATCTATAAAAAAAATGTAAAGTCCTACAATCGGCATTGTTATGCGTAATTGTTGAAGCTGGCGCACCTTGCTGCCTATTTGCAGTGTCGTAATCAGATTTGTCGCTCCAGCCATATTGTTGCTGTTTATATTTTTCAGTCAAAATTTGGATCTTGTATAGTACGGTTGGTATAGATAGCCTCCTTCGATATGAGTGACGATGCACCTCGTTTTATGTGAGAGAGGAAAGAGTCGAACGGTAGTGAAGTCAAGATGAGGAGAGATTGGGGAGCGTACGGGGGGAGTTAGACGGAAAAGCATCGAGCGTACCGGGCTCTGCGAGTCGCTTCATTCGTCAGCAAAGAAAGGGTTAAGGATAGAATGTGGCAATTATCTAAGCCTTTCCATTCATCCTAATTCCTGGATGTATCCTGGATAAGTACCAGGTTTTAGCATCCAAGGCTTTCCATTCATCCTAATTCCTGGATGAATCCTTGATACGTTTCAGGCCTAGCATGCTAGGCTTTCTATTCATCCTAATTCCTGGATGAATCCTGGATACGTTTCAGGCCCTAGCATGCTAGGCTTTCCATTCATCCTAATTCCCAGATGAATCCTAAATACCATCGAGGTTCTAGCATTCAAGTGTTTTCATTCATCCTAACTAGTTAATAGTAAACGTAATAACTATTTCATAATACTTTTGAACATCAGCTTAACGTTTAGCTATTCACTGATACAGATTGTAGATAAAACATACGCATGGCATGAAGTGTTGGTGACTAATGTATTCTAATGGAATACCTACTCACCGGTCAGCCTTCATCTTGGCGAAATGCTCTTCTACAGGATCAGGTGGGAAGAGAACTTTAGGATCTATTCCGAGTTCTTCTGGGGTCGTGTCATCGCCCATCTTCTCTGCCCAAGTTAGCATCGGCCCGATTCCTTGGCCAGGCTTCCAGCCGAGCTTCATCAGCAGTTTCATTCCCACAGTAATTCTACAGAGAATATTACAAAAATAATTATCAATTAATAAAATTGAAATGAGAGAAAAATAAAGCCTAATATAAATAATTTAAGAAATATGATCATTATATCATAAGCAGATAGAGAAAATCCATCAGAATTCATTTTTTTTTAATTGTATTTAGATCCAGCAATAAATCTGAATTTTTTAAACAAAAACAAATTACGTAAACCAATTTTGAATAAGTTTAATCACCTAGCAGGTTCCAATATGCTTTCAAGCACAGGATCACCAGGTATGGGCCCTTCTGAAAATTTAAACTTCCTTTTATGTGCTTGAGACCCACTATATTCGGGCTTTGCTCGCAGCTGTGTAGGGGCAATCCCAAATTCATCGGTGTCCTAGAAATAGTTCAAATGTAATATTTATTCAGAAAAATACATATTAATGAAAAATCAATAGACATGTCACAGAAAGGGAAGAATATTTCTTGTATACTTTCTTTCTGAACAAAACATTACAAAAACTTAGAAATGGATAATTTCCTGCATTATTCTCATTCACTCAAATAAACTTAAGATTTAGGTATTAGTAATTGGTCTACGATTAAATTCCATAGCAATAGAGAGCAGCCAGAGCGATGTAGGGTTCCTAAAGTTTGATATTTATTAATACTGATATTTGAAGTTATTAAATATGTTTGTACATCACTTAGATAAGATTTCACCAGATGAAATAAGCTTTTTGGGCATTTGTGATTGGTAAAGATTAGAGAGGTGGCCACCAAGCCATTAACAAATGCACCATTGATGTCTAGATAAGAGAACTACTTGTCATTTTTTATTTCAAGCCGTCTCCATAAATTATAATGCTTTGTGTGTTGTTTCTGTGGAACATTTCCGTGGTATAAAGCAACACTGATGGTTGTTTATCACCTGAGGGATGTAGATTCAGAATTTTTTCTAATATTTTCTAATTGTCAAAAAAATTATATCAAAAATTTCATTCAAAATTACACGGCCATCCAAATTATTTAATTAACTCCCTATCATCTCATCTAATCCCAAACAACCCCATTCGCTGTCTGAAGCGTAACTGGCCTAGAGACCAGCTGCAGGAGTAGTTACTACAATATTAATCTCTCTGCCTTGTGGGTACTGCAACTGTGCAGCTTCCCTCCTCACGAGCTTCAAGACACATTCACATGTATCTTTTTACTGGAAATGTATTTTTACATTGTTGTAAATTCTGACTAATAAAAAAAAAAAAAAAAAAAAAAAAAAAAAAAAAAATCCCCCCAATTAGAATTATTTATTTACATTTTAACATCCATTTATGTGTAACGGAGATTTTTAGGATCGGTTATCTATAGATTACCACCCTTTTCTAGTCAGGATCGTTCTTGAATCAATTCATGACTTTAGGCTCAGAGTGTCATGCCTTACCACTCATGGCCACCGGGACTCCAGTTAGAATTAGAATTATAGGTTGTACCAAAGAAGTATTTTCTTAATTTTCCACAGTTTTGATATGAAAGTTAGTTTCAAGATTTTCTTTTAGAATTAATCTGCATAAAACCATTTTATATATCATTGGATAGGAATTTTTCAATAAAAGAAAGAAAGAATTGTTAAGTGTTCACTACCTCATCATCCATAAAGTGTTGAGGTTTCTGAATGACTGCTTCGGCTTTATTGCTTCTAGAGGATTTGAATTGAGATGGTTTCCATCCTTCCAATGTACCCACGGAATTGAAAAATCCAGCAGAAAATCCACCAGTAAAAGCTCCATGAAACCTTCTTCTTCCATGCTTATCAGTAGCTATCTGATCTTGTATAAGTATAGGTTTTTTGCTGGGAATTTCTCCTGCAAGAAATAATAATAATTTGAATGAATGTTAAATAAGCTAATTTTGATATTACAAAGAATTATATAGCCTTATTGGCTTTACCTTCATCTAGTGGCTCCAAGGGAGTTCCAAAAAATGCAAAATCTTCATCTTCCGAATCAGACATTGGAAAAAATGCGGATAAAATAAACAAAAACAACACAGAACATTTAGGCCCTATCTAAACAAATGGTTATCTTAGAAAAAGGTTATATTTTTACAGTGAAACCAACAGAACAGATTATAAATCAATTTGTTTATTATATTGTTGGTGATGTCTTCTTATAATCCAAAAAATATAGGAACGTATTATTTACAGATTCGTAGCCATTTATAGACGGATCAGGAGGGGATTTCTTTTTTTTTTTTCAATTGGGTTTCCATTCTGACTTCTACATTTCCGGAAAAATCCTGAATTTCAAAAGCTATATAAACTTAGTTTTATACAAACAAAAAAGAATTAAACCCTTATTCCTAATCAAGGAAAGAGTGATAGATCTGTTCATTAAAAATGACTTATTGATAAATCGTTGAGGGGGGCACTTTACGTTATTCGAAAGGCATCTGTAAAAAGCTTCTTTAAGTCCTCAAGATGAGAAGAACAAACATAATTAAGTCTTAGTGTTACTCAAAAATATTTTATTCTGCACTAGGACTCCCGATAAATCATTTTCATGCTCAGGCTCTGGAACAGGAACAGAGAGAGAGAGAGAGAAAAAAAAACATAAAGCAAATACATCTTCTTTCCGTTTTTTCCCTCATAGACCTTAGGGCAATGAGAAAGCAGGAATTGTCAATTGTCTGGCACAACATTCTACCAATAATTTCAGACACATTGATACCTATCAGAGAGATATCCGTCCCAAGCCCTAGCTCATAAGGGCGGTGAAGACCTAGATGTTTTCTGCCCTTAAACACCCAATCCATCCATCCTAACTCATCTCTACAATCATCATCTAACTGTGTATATTGTATATATAAATCATTTGAAACACATTATTCAAAAGTTAAGCACCTTGTTTCACATAGGATTTTACATGGTCAATTATAAATCTGTGGTATACGAGGTAAGGTCCATAAGTTTCCGGCCTGTCCTGCTTCCCATCCTTCAAACGTGCCGGGACCTGCACGCCTATGCAGGTCCATGCCTGCTCCTCCATACCTATCGCCCGCACTTAATCAGTCTTGTCAATCAGTGTCCAGCCTTGAAGGAAACTCCCCATTTTTACAATGTTCAAACTCGAGTACCGTGCGGTAATTAAATTATTTTGTAAAGAGGGTCTTACTCCTGCGCAAATTAAAGAGCGCTTGGATTGTGTATACGGGCAGTCCTTCCCCTCGTATTCCACAGTGAAAGAATGGGCAAAATTATTTAAGTTAGGGAGAGAAAGTCTAGAAGATGACCCACGTCCCGGTCACCCATTGGAAGCTGTCTCTTCCGAAACAATCCAACTTGTGGAATCTGAATTGCTGTCTGACCGGCGACTAAAAACCAAGGAAATAGCAGCGAGGTTAGGGCTTTCATACCCAAGTGTTTTGAGGATCAGCAAAGAACATTTACATATGAACAAGGTTAGTGCAAGATGGGTTCCAAAAATTCTTTCGCTGTGAAGGACTGTGGATTCCAAGAAATCTCTCATCCACCCTACAGCCCAGACTTGGCCCCTAACGATTTCTACCTTTTCTCAAAGTTAAAATCTGACCTTCGTGGAAGGCGATTTAACACCGACGAAGAGCTCCAAGCAGCAGTGGAAGAATATTTTTTTAACAAAGAAGAAAATAATTTTTTTCATGGTATAGAAATGTTGCCAAAGCGTTGTATTAAGTGTGTTGAACTAAGAGGAGAATATATTGAAAAACAGTAAAACCAGTTTTTTCTTTCACCATTCCTTCTATCCTAGGCCGGAAACTTATGGACGTTACTACGTACCTATGGGTGCCATAGCTACTCATTTCCACCTTGCCTAAGGAATGGTTTATACCAGAGGGGGCCAACCCACGGCTCCTTGTAGGATTATTTGTGGATAAATGTACCCAAATTCCCTTTTCATTTTTGTGCTATTATATTTTCAATAAATGATTATCTTTCCGCATTTGTTTCAAAATGTCTTTTAAATTAGTGATAACAAATGTAAAAAAGTCCGTCTCGCAGGAACTGCGTCATCTTAGCGCGGTTCCGTTCATATCTCTAGTGTTATTGTTAAAGGAATTATTAGTTTTGCCATGGGAAAAACTATTACCATTACGTTTCTCATTTCCATACCTTATTTTTAAATAATAATTTTACAATTAAATGTAATTAAAAAAAAACAATAACCAGTTAAAACGTTAGGAAAACTGACGAAACCCCGTTGAAAAGAACAAAACTAACAATTTTGAAATTTTAAGCACTTATTTCTCAGATTGACATCTCCCCATCGAAAATTATATTAAAATATTTGTTGTAGGGAATTTAGTAAGCTTTTGAATGGTTACTTTCCAATTACCACGATTTCCTGACCGTTTTCGAGAAAATATACGAAAATCCCAAAACTTTTCATGCGTGTTAATGAAATATTTTATTTCTAGTACTTCCTTAACTCCAAACGTAACCAAAATGTATCTATCTTAGATTAGATGAATATCAAACGTCTGGAACAAGTTTCAACTGAATTAATCATTTCTGGATACCCATACTGAAAATTAGTTTGGAAAAGTAGATGTTTCAATATCTCTCGAAAACGATTACAGATATCGCTTTAAAAATGGTTTCATTAGTTTTACTACGTTAAGAAACCTATAAAACGAGTACCTGCAAGCATTGAACTCGAAAACGTAAGCGTTACGAATTTTTTTCGCGCGAATTTCGCCCCAAAAAGCATGTTCCGATGGACGGATTCTGTTGGTTAACGAACTTGACCATTTAAAATAGACGACAGATTTTTGCATCAAATTTCAGCAAAATCGGACCATTTTTGAGCCGGCTAGATTGCGGAATAATAATATTAATGGACAATTTTTTTTTTTACGTCGCATCAACCAATCTTGGCCATTAGCGCCGACATCCAGGGTGTAGCCAGGAATCTTCTCAGCGAGCCCTGAGATGAGAAAATTCCTGCCGCCGCACACTGGGCAAAAATCCACTTTTAGGGCGACAAAATTATTTTTTTGTGTTTTTCAATATTTTTGAGGTCACTGAGATAGGGAAAATATTTTAAAAAATCGTTGATCCATAGTTTTTAGTAGAGCCAACAAACAAATGTTGTAGACACACCAATTTTTTGACATAATAGATAAAAATTTGGAAAACATTTTGTAAATCTATGGAACATTTAGGTAGTACCTTTTTACATCTATTATTTACATAAACAAAATACATATATTCATAAAAAATAATACATAGGCTATAATTCGAAAATAAATAACAAAAATAGACTAACAACTTGAAGAAAAAAGTAATTTTACTGGCTTGTTTTTTTTTAATAATAACAAATATATACAATTATATTATGCACTAAAAACGAATTATCCATCAATCATCGTCTGAGTCAATACTGCTACATCCTTCAGCATTTTCTTTTGACAAGTCAGTATCGTCTGCCTCATTTTCTAATGACAGTTCTTGAAGTGGATCATGTGGTAAACTACACTTACATTGGCTAATTACATATACATCGGTAACATGAAATTTAAATAATCATGTATAGTTTCTGTTCAAAAAATGGAAAAGTAATTACAAGAACAAAACTGCAATAAACACTGGAAAAATGTTCCCTTTCTTAGAGTCCGATTAATATTCCCTTCCACGCCCGTTGATGATCCAAGAAAGTAAATATTTACATTTTACCTTAATCCTACTAATACTAGACAGTATTTAGTAAGTGATTTGTGAAATATGTTTTTGAATTTTGTCCACCTAAAATGTGATTTTCGCCCACTGTGCGCTGCGGATTCTTCAGCTTCTATCTGACTGCCTAAACTAAATTTAAATTTGCATTAAAAGGGGGAAGAAGGGGGAGCTGAAAGTCTCAAGATGGTAAAGTAGAAGCTTGAGGCTTATCGAAAAAAAATATTTGTCAAACTTGTGTAATCAACAAAATATGAACAATCTAATAATAATTTCATTAATATTTTTTTTTTCTTTGATATGCCTTTCTGTTATTAGATATATATTATGTATTTATAAAGTCATACCACTAGGTAATAAATCCATTGTGAAAAGAATTAATAAAATTTACACACAATTTTTAAAACACAACTTAAAAGGACCATAGTTGGAACAAGACTAAACAGAGGAAGTGGAAGAGACTAGCAATGGTTGCCTTCATTATTGTTTTAAACAGGTTTGGGTTAAAGTAGATAAAAAAATTGTTCTGTTTTTAATGAATAGAAGACTTGAGCACGCTTTGACACGAAAATTGACTTTCTACGACGACATCACATTTTCGACTTTTGTCGCCGTAAAATAGTCGTTTTGCCCAGTGTGCGCCGGTGGGGATCGAACCCACCATCTCCCGCTTATGAATCTAGCGCGCTAGCCACTAGACCACGGGAGACCACTATTAATGGATAATACTAGTTTTTCTGACTAATTTTCGGTTTGAGGACTTGTAATCGTTGGATCCAGTTAAAATATTTATTTGAAATTCATCCCAAATTAGATATTTAAATTTTGGTTACATTTGGAGCTAAGGAAGTATCAGAAAAAAAGTCATTAATAATCATGAGAAATTTTATCTGCTAAGATATTAATTGTTAGGATTTTTTTTTAATGATTATTATTCATAATAAATGAGCCTAACCATTGTTGTGGATGCCTTTATGAATCGGAATTTAGGGATCACGGCAGAAAAAGTGAGTTTGATCTGCTTGTCCACTGATGTGTTATCAATAGAAGGCTTGGAAGGATAAGCCCTTTACTGTCCCCTCAATTTGCCGGAGCTACCTCTTCAAGGAGCTTATCCCTTAGGGCGAGGAAGCAAAAATAGCAACGACAAAAGTATGTGGGCAGATTTGCGCAGAAGAAGGTCTGTATATATATAGAGGAGCTGGCATAGAGGTCTTGGGTTCTTGAGACATGATACTTCTCTTCTTGCTTCTAACTGTGCTCCGAGTTATGACGGAGAAGAGGCAGGAATTCGCTATGGTGCCTTGGAGTCCTCTTAGTGGGCATTCGATGAACACGGTGTGTCCGATGCAAGACGACTTCTTGGAGACCAAGGATCTCTCAGCCCTACATTTACCTGCTTGGTTAAGGTACAACCATCATTATATAGAACAATAATAGTAACAAAAATTTCTGGACACTCAAATTTATTGAAAGAAATCACAATTTCTTGTGAGATTTAAAAAAAAGATAATCGGGATAATCTGTCCACTATTGTCTTAAATGTCTAGATGTTTCAAACACTTAACATATTTATTGTTTTAAAAATCAAAAGAAAAAAAGAAAGAAATTAATTTCGTTTAGAGGCTTCTGCTCAAATTCAGAAATATAAATATTCTTTAGGTCTTCCGACAAACCTATGTAATGTACTGTACAACACAGGGTTCTTTATCGTACATGGCCACCGCGAACGCCAGTGGACACTTTTTTGTAACGGTTTTTTTTCAGTTTAATCATCGCTAAAGCATATTTGAATCGATCCATGCAAAAAGAACTTCAGTCCATTTTTTCCCAATATGAGTTCCGATAATATTTTCGTTATTATGAGTGATGAATTCTTTGTATCTAAAGGTAACTTCACATTTCTATGTTAGAAGGACTTCAATCCAATACATAGTTGCCATAAAAACATAGTCCTAATTTTATTATTCCTTGTAGAAAGGGCTTCAGTCTAGTTTTATCAAAACTACTGATTTTGGACTGAAGCTCTTTTTGCATGGATCGATTCATTTATGCTAAAAACATTTTACATCCTACAATGAAACACGGTAAGGATCTTTTATGGTGTGAGGGTGTATGGCGGCTGCAGGTATTGGTTAATTTTCTTACATTGATGGGAATATTTATTTATAGCCCGTTCAGTTAGATGGGACGATTCAAAACCCGGGGTAATTACTACCGATGAGTCTGCCATTTGCCATTACTACTTCAATGAAGAACACGCTACATGAAACTCAATAAAAACTGATTATGTCTCGTTTAGGACCAGGGAAGGCTTTGAAAGGTCAGGCGAGGGAGAGTGTTTAATGTTTATCAATATTTAGCCATAGCTAAGGCTGAAAACAATTTAGACTATAACAGTGCCTGTTCAAATAAATGGTTAGAGGAAGGGAAAAGGGCGTGGCCTGTATTCCCAGTAGAAAATTGACGACAAGAATTCTCTCAGTCATAACATTATCACTACGAAGTTTAAAACGTTTTCAGCCTTAGCTTTGGCAATCTATTGATAAATAATTTTTTTTTTTTTACGACGCATCTACAACTTGGCCATTAGCGCCGGGCTATCTATAGGTTGCCACCCCTTTTATAATGCCAACAGCACGTGGTCGGTCACCCATTCAGGTACTGACCACGCCCGAAGTTGTTTAACTTCGGTGATCTATGGGAACCGGTGTATTCAACGTGGCTATAGCCGTTGGCATTGATAAATATTAAACACTATTTCCCTTGCCTGACCTCTCCATAGCCTTCCCTGGTCCTAAACGAGACATAATCAGTTTTTATAGAGATTCACATAGCGTGTTCTTCATTGAAATAGTCATGCAAATGGCGGTGGGGAGAAATTCCCACCGGCGTTCGCGCATGCGCAATTTAACTCCTGGGTTATCTGAACAGGCTATAGTTGTAGGTATTGTGACATTGTGAACAACAAATTATTACTAAGTACGTACAGTATAATATTAAATGTTATTACTTGTTTTTATTAGTTACAAACAGAAAGAATAAGAATTAAACTTTCTATTTGGTTTTATTATACAGGGGGTATTTAGTTAATCCCTAAAGAATAAATACTTAAAAAATATGCCTTATTTTCAATTTTATTAAAGTTATTAGGAAAAATATTTCTTTTAGAGGATCGGCCATATTTTTTTCAGAAAGTTGAGGAAAAAATACCTCAAAGTCATGTATCACACATTCATAACCGACCTCTGTAAGTGCTTCAAAAAAATCGTTTTAATTTAAAACAATGAAATTTGAATCACTCGAAACATATTTGATTTTAAAGATATCGAAGTGCGGTTTGCAGAAAAGGGCTTGCTTTTTAATTCCCTTCAAAATGATGTGCATAATAATAGGGGTCATCAGCAAACCCCAACATTTCATCTAGCGCCGAGCGCACATGCGCGGTCAATATGTTAAATAATTGACATGTTTGGAAAGCTTAGATCAAGCCCTACAACTTTTACCTCTGACATTTTTTTTTTCAGACCAACTGTTTGGCCGCAAAATTAGTTTGAGCCGTCTTATTTGGGTCACCCTGTATACTAGCTGTTACCCAGTGTGCCATGCTACACTTACTTTCTGCCTATGACTCTCCCTGTATCAAGATCTACCTGTATACCCAGTTACGTCAAAATCGGTCAAACGGTGTGAATTTGTTTATATCTGTCAAGTGCTGTCTCGTGAAACAGCCAACAGAGGCCAGCACCACAGCTTGCGAGTAGATAGCTCTTATCAAAGAAAGGCCAGCGCTCCTTAGTTAAGACAGTGACTGTTGATATAAAATTGAAATAAACTGCATTACATGATTATATAATGATGTAAAGTCATCAATGAGTTCCAGTTATTCTAATTATCAAGAACGTCAACAAATAAATTTGAGACATTATTCAAAATGGCTGTCGATTCAAAATGGCCGTCAGAATCTGAATGGTTCAGTGTAGCCAATTTTTCTTGAATAAAACTTTTGACCAAATTTTGAAATTTGACTATTTTGATCTAGCCTAGGAGATTTCCCGCATCAAGGCCTATCTGAGTGCAAAGTTTGGTCAAAATCGGTCAAACGATGTAGATTTGTATAAGGAACAAAAGGACAAATAGACAAAAGGACAAACACGTGATTTATATATATATATATATATATATATATATATATATATATATATATATATATATAGGCAGTTAATTTGTACTCACAATTGAATTTGACTGAGACAGTAAGAGTGACTGAAGGATATGGGTAGGGAGAAAGAGAAAGAGTGTGAGTAAAAGAGAAAGAGAGAGAGAGAGAGAGAGAGAGTGAGAGATGTATATAGTTTATTATAACATAGTATAATGAATTGTATATAATGTACAGTATCTTATAGAATTATATTACGATGGATTAGAATAGAGAGTGAATACCCTCTGAGCAGAGGTAGAGGTTCTCCTGTAGCTGGCACTTTAAACTCTGAAACCGGGCCTATAGCCTGTTCAGATAGACGGAAAAGTTCGATTCAGCATGCGCGAGATTTGAGGGAAATATTCCAGAGAGTTCTACCAAGAAACAACACGATACGTGAAACATTATAAAAAGTCCGTCACGCAGGAGCTGCATAACTAAGCACTTTCCTCAGAATTTGGGTAGTGTAGACTGGTTTCCAGAACAATTTGCTTAAAATATCCTACATAAATAAAATAAAATAATAAAGTCCGTCACGCAGGAGCTGCATAACTAAGCACTTTCCTCAGAATTTGGGTAGTGTAGATTGCTTTCCAGAACAATTTGCTTAAAATATCCTACATAAATAAAATAAAAACATGAATAGTTCTCTTTTTAATTTGTAATGAGTAACTGATCAATTATTAATTTGCTTCCAGAGTTATGTTTACACATGGTACCTATTACACTTCGTAATAAATACAAAAAACCTCATATTAACGTATTTTGATCTAACGCTGGAACAGGATACAGTCACTCTAGTGGTAGAAAGCGCTCCTTGCGGCGGCTTTGTGAACCTACGTCTGACGGGCTTTTCTATTGAAATATATTACAAATTAAACCCCCGCTTTCCGATTGACCGATTCAGCTCATTTCTACAACACTTCTTTCTCATGAGTTACCCACGACGTATACCGCGTTTCGTTACAATACAGCAGAAATTACGACCGGTATGAGTATATTAAGAATTTGGGTCAGGAGTAAACCCCCCCTTCTAATGAACCGATTTAGTTTATTTTTACATCACATATTTACCTGTAGATTACAACTACGAATGCCGAGTTTCGTCGAAATATACCAAAAATCACTGCTGGTAGTGGCGAATTGGTATTGTGGGTCCGGAGTAAACCCCCCCTCCTAATGAACCGATTTAGTTTATTTTTACAACAGTTATTTACCTGTGGATTACCACTACGAATACCGAGTTCCGTTGAAATATACCAAAAATCACGGCTGGTAGTGGCGACTTGGTATTGTGGGTCCGGAGTAACCCCCCCCCTTCTATTGAACCGATTTAGTTTATTTTTACATCTCACTTTTCTCTCTAGATTACTACTACGAATACCAAGTTTCGTTGAAATATAACAAATATTACGGCTGGCATGGTCAAATTAGTGTTTTGGGTTCGGGGTAAACCCCCCCTTCCGGTGGACCGATTTTGGTGGTTAACGAACTCGTTCAATCGTTTGCTAATTGAATGCTATATACCAAGTTTCGTGACGAAAAAACAAAAACTCTGGCCGCTATCGTGTTAACAGACACACACATATATATATATATATATATATATATATATATATATATATATATATATATATATACATATAAATTTTAACGGGGGTCATTTTCGTTCTCTACTAGGTAGGATCGATAAAGATTTGAAGAAATTTTTCAATAATTCCGTCATGAGTGCAACCTCAATAGCTACTTTCCTTCGGAGGATCGAAAGCAGAAACTGGCAGTTAAATACATCGCCAAAATTTACAACTCCCCTGGTCACCCGTGCTACCCATTTATCTTTAACCCCAAATATATTGACAAATACAGCCGCTCTCCTTCTGCAAGTACTCCTCTAGCACTTCGAATGGATCGTGAAATAAGCCTCATCTCCTCTGCAAGACTGCCTCGAAAAGAAGCCTCGCCTAATTCCTCCCCTTGGACCTTCACACCGCCCGATCGTCACTTTTTAACTAAAAACAAAAATTCTATGACGGACATCGAGCTACGTTCTTACCTGGGCGAATTCTTGAGCAACATCGCGGCGAAGAGGGTATACTTCACCGATGGTTCCAAGACAGAATCTTCAACAGCATGTGCAGTGATTGATTCTGACCTTGTTCACAAGTTCAAACTCAGTCCCCAAAGCACCAGCTTCACTGCTGAACTATTTGCTATTACCGCAGCCCTGCATCTAGCTATAGAATCCCCATAGAAGAACATACTTGTCTGTACCGACTCGAGAAGTGCCCTCGAAAGTGTTGAAGACATTTTCACGACAAACTCCCTTATCTCAAAAATTCTACAGTACACCAGAACTCTCAGAGATAATGGAAAAGTTGTCCATCTAATCTGGATTCCCGGACATCGTGGGATTCCTGGCAATGAGAAAGCCGATCAAGCCGCTCGGGCTGCACACAGTTTGAGCGAGATTACAAGGGTTCCGTTATCTGGCAGTGAACTCGTAGCGCCAGCCATAAGCATAATCGAAGAAGGATGGAGAAACACGTGGGCCGAATGCGGGGAGCAAAAACTTAAATACGTCAAGCACGATTCGAGACCCTGGTCCTCCTCAAACAGAACATCAAGAAGAGAGGAGGTTGTTATAGCTCGGCTCAGACTTGGCCACTCCAGACTGACTCACGGCTACTTGATGTCTAGAGGAATCCCATCAGCCTGTGGGAGATGCAATCAGCCGATCACTGTAAAACACACATTCGAAGACTGCTCTCGCTCCACGATACTGCTTCAACAGCTGGGAATACCAAGAAACTTGGCGGAAGCTCTGCGGGATGATTGTGAAGCAGTTGATGTTGTTGTGGAATTTTTAAAAAAGGCGCAGCTATATCTTTTACTATAAAATATATAATATTAATTTATATTAATTAATTTTTTTTTATATATAAACAATAATAATAAATAATAGTAATAGTAAGTATTAGTATAATAGTAATAGTAAGCATTAGTATAATATAAGAAAGTTGTTAGTTTTAGTACGTAGTAAAGTCGATGGTCCTAGAGAAATACAGTAATCACTAGTATATATCAAAACAAATAAATGAGAAAAAAAAATAAATAAAAAAATAAATAAAAATATATATACAAAAAAAAAGTTAAAACAAAAGAAGGAATAAAAAGGGAAAAAGAAGAAGAAAATATTTTTAAGAAATAACAAAATAAAAAAATAAAATAACAAAAAAAAATAAATAAAAAAATAAAACGAATAAAAAATAAAATAAAATAAAACAAAATATATGTTTACATTATATATATTTTTTATTATTTGTACTGTATTTATATATGTACTGTGCACTATAGATATATATGTATACTATATTTATATAAGTGCAAATATATTTATGTGTGTGTGAATCTGGTTCTTATATCCATGCAATTTTATAAGAACAATAATTTCTCTTTTTTTCCAAACTTAGATTCTCCCAAATACAACTTTAGTAACACAACTCTATCTCTAACACATAATACTGAAAACACTCTCCATCCTAACATTAATCTTGCACAATTAAACACAACAAGGGCGGAGATGACCAAGCAGTTTTCTGCCCTTAAACTACCAACCCAACCCAACCAACCCTTCGGAGGAAAGTGCTAAAACTGAGTATGCCTCATTTAAGACTACGGGAGGCTTTGAGAGGGCAGACAATGGAAATAGTGTCTAATATTTATCAATACTTAGTCAAAGCTAAGACTAAAAACGTTTTAAACCTACTAGTGATAAGGTTATAGCAGAGAGAATTTTTAGCGCCAATTTCTCTCACGAGGAATATTAGTCAGGCCATTTTCCCTCCAATTGAACCATCTATTTGAACTGGCTATAGTTTAAATTGTTTTCAGGCTTATATTTGGCTAAGTATTGATAAATATTAAACACTATCTCCCTTGTCTGATCTCTCAAAGCCTTCTCCGGTCCTTAACGAGACATAATCAGTTTTTATTGAGTTTATAGTAGCGTCTTGTTTATTGTAATGGATATGCAAATGGCGGAACCGTCGGGAATATTTCCCTGAGAATTTGGCGCATGCGGGATTAGAACTATCTAACTGAACGGGCTATAGTAAATCCTAATAATATTCTTGCACAAAGGCTTGACCTTTCTTCTTAATAAAGAGGATATTAATAAAGCCAGATCTCAGATTTTTTATATAGCTAACTATAATTCATTATTTTTTTTTAAATATTGAGCAAACTAAATTTGATTCATCTGTATACTTGAGGGAAAACTTGAATGTTTAACAATAAATAAAAATTATATTTGCAGGAGCCATCAAGATCCTGTCGGAAGATGTCCTGTAAGATACTACACTCTGATGGACGCGAGGAGAATATGGCCACCTTATCTAGTAGGCGTTGAATGTACCTGTGAAAGGTAAATATGGTCACCGTATTTAGTAGGCGTTGGATGTATCTGTGAAGGGTAAATATGGCCACCGTATCTAGTAGGCGTTGAATGTGCCTGTGAGAGGTAAATATGGCTACCTTATATAGGAAGCGTTGAATGTGTCCGTGTGGGTTACATATGGCCACCATTTCGAGTAGGCGTTGAAGAAGAAGAAGAAGAAAAAAACAAATTTATTTGGTCGGCTTGATTATACACAAATTTAACAAAAAAACATAATAACATTAAGGGGTAATACTACCTTGTAATTTTTTTTTTACCATTTTGTTTTTTATTGGTTTCAATGCTTCCTTAACTAATCAAAAATAATACCCAAGAGAGTTTATGTTGCGGATCAGTTTTTAAATGAGCCATAAATTCGATTTTTCATCTAAAGTCCCGGGTCTTTTTGCGAAGACCACATCCAGTTACTTTTGAAGTAGCAGTAGTGATTGTATCTGTGGATCATGCGCATAACTCCTTTGCCTTCCTATTGGAGGATTCCGATGACCAATTGCTTTGGTTCTTGCTGGGAGTAAAGTAACCTTCAACAGTGAATTAGCTTTTGTGTTTGAAAAAGCTCTGTTAACGTTAGTGAGAAAAATGAGTCTTTTACAATTAGTTCGCGATGTTCCTGACAAAGAAAAAGGGATTGGTTTCTTACTCGGAAAAATTAATGGAATCCTATTAATTTTAGCGAGTCGGTAAAATTAATGTACTTCTATTAATTGCGAGTTGGATTGACTAGGGTTTTGATATCTTCTTGAGCGAGCGGAAACGCATAGCATGTAATGCCTAATAAATGTAAAATATCCAAAAAAGAGAGAGAACATGATTAAAATATGTTAGTTCACAAATAACGTTGTTTGTTATCCTTCATAACCTACAAAACAGTCAACTTTAATGCTTAATAACTTATTTCATAGTTGAGAGAATTGATTTTGATCATATTAACCTTTTTATTAATAAATATTGCTTGTCATTATCTAATATGAATTATAACCGTAGATAACGAGTCAAGTAGTAATAGATAACCAGCAAAGAACCTGTAAGCTTATCAGCGAGTACGAGTAACTGTAAATCACTACTGCTACTTCAAAAGTAACTGGATGTGGTCTTCGCAAAAAGACCCAAAGTCCCGATACATTTCAAAATTAAAAGCGTTTTTTTAATCTTTATTACAAAAAAATTATAAAAAAATGAACATTTTAGTATATTAAACTTTAAAGCTCTTCGCTTTAGATGCGGTGCATCATCATCAATAAATAATAATAATAAAACTTTAAAGTCGATTTTCTCCAAACTATGTTTCCCGAATCGGGCGATATTCTAGCTCCTCCAACTTTCCCTCGATCAACTTTAAAGTCGATTTTCTCCAAACTATGTTTCCCGAATCGGGCGATATTCTAGCTCCTCCAATTTTCCCTCGATCAACTTTAAAGTCGATTTTCTCCAAACTATGTTTCCCAAATCGGGCGATATTCTAGCTCCTCCAATTTTCCCTCGATCAACTTTAAAGTCGATTTTCTCCAAACTATGTTTCCCGAATCGGGCGATATTCTAGCTCCTCCAATTTTCCCTCGATCAACTTTAAAGTCGATTTTCTCCAAACTGTTTCCCGAATCGGGCGATATTCTAGCTCCTCCAATTTTCCCTCGATCAACTTTAAAGTCGATTTTCTCCAAACTATGTTTCCCGAATCGGGCGATATTCTAGCTCCTCCAATTTTCCCTCGATCAACTTTAAAGTCGATTTTCTCCAAACTATGTTTCCCGAATCGGGCGATATTCTAGCTCCTCCAATTTTCCCTCGATCAACTTTAAAGTCGATTTTCTCCAAACTATGTTTCCCAAATCGGGCGATATTCTAGCTCCTCCAATTTTCCCTCGATCAACTTTAAAGTCGATTTTCTCCAAACTATGTTTCCCGAATCGGGCGATATTCTAGCTCCTCCAATTTTCCCTCGATCAACTTTAAAGTCGATTTTCTCCAAACTATGTTTCCCGAATCGGGCGATATTCTAGCTCCTCCAATTTTCCCTCGATCAACTTTAAAGTCGATTTTCTCCAAACTATGTTTCCCGAATCGGGCGATATTCTAGCTCCTCCAATTTTCCCTCGATCAACTTTAAAGTCGATTTTCTCCAAACTATGTTTCCCGAATCGGGCGATATTCTAGCTCCTCCAATTTTCCCTCGATCAACTTTAAAGTCGATTTTCTCCAAACTATGTTTCCCAAATCGGGCGATATTCTAGCTCCTCCAATTTTCCCTCGATCAACTTTAAAGTCGATTTTCTCCAAACTATGTTTCCCAAATCGGGCGATATTCTAGCTCCTCCAATTTTCCCTCGATCAACTTTAAAGTCGATTTTCTCCAAACTATGTTTCCCGAATCGGGCGATATTCTAGCTCCTCCAATTTTCCCTCGATCAACTTTAAAGTCGATTTTCTCCAAACTGTTTCCCGAATCGGGCGATATTCTAGCTCCTCCAATTTTCCCTCGATCAACTTTAAAGTCGATTTTCTCCAAACTATGTTTCCCGAATCGGGCGATATTCTAGCTCCTCCAATTTTCCCTCGATCAACTTTAAAGTCGATTTTCTCCAAACTATGTTTCCCGAATCGGGCGATATTCTAGCTCCTCCAATTTTCCCTCGATCAACTTTAAAGTCGATTTTCTCCAAACTATGTTTCCCGAATCGGGCGATATTCTAGCTCCTCCAATTTTCCCTCGATCAACTTTAAAGTCGATTTTCTCCAAACTATGTTTCCCGAATCGGGCGATATTCTAGCTCCTCCAATTTTCCCTCGATCAACTTTAAAGTCGATTTTCTCCAAACTATGTTTCCCAAATCGGGCGATATTCTAGCTCCTCCAATTTTCCCTCGATCAACTTTAAAGTCGATTTTCTCCAAACTATGTTTCCCGAATCGGGCGATATTCTAGCTCCTCCAATTTTCCCTCGATCAACTTTAAAGTCGATTTTCTCCAAACTATGTTTCCCGAATCGGGCGATATTCTAGCTCCTCCAATTTTCCCTCGATCAACTTTAAAGTCGATTTTCTCCAAACTATGTTTCCCGAATCGGGCGATATTCTAGCTCCTCCAATTTTCCCTCGATCAACTTTAAAGTCGATTTTCTCCAAACTATGTTTCCCGAATCGGGCGATATTCTAGCTCCTCCAATTTTCCCTCGATCAACTTTAAAGTCGATTTTCTCCAAACTATGTTTCCCAAATCGGGCGATATTCTAGCTCCTCCAATTTTCCCTCGATCAACTTTAAAGTCGATTTTCTCCAAACTATGTTTCCCAAATCGGGCGATATTCTAGCTCCTCCAATTTTCCCTCGATCAACTTTAAAGTCGATTTTCTCCAAACTATGTTTCCCGAATCGGGCGATATTCTAGCTCCTCCAATTTTCCCTCGATCAACTTTAAATTTTAACTGCAGCTACCTAAGGTTGATTGCTACTAATGTAGGTAGGATTTTTTTTTTCGATTCATCGATTTATAACGATTTTATGACCGATTTCGACATCGGTTAAAATAAATAAAATTTCTTGAAAATCCTACGTACTTTACTAGATTTTACCTTCTTCTTTCAAAATAATTTTAATTTTTTGTTCAAGATTAAAAATTACCGCCTGCAGACTATCGCCCGTGAAAAAAGTCCGTCACGCAGGAGCTGCATAACTAAGCACTTTCCTCAGAATTTGGGTAGTGTAGATTGCTTTCCAGAACAATTTGCTTAAAATATCCTACATAAATAAAATAAAAACATGAATAGTTCTCTTTTAAATTTGTAATGAGTAACTGATCAATTAATAATTTGCTTCCAGAGTTATGTTTACACATGGTACCTATTACACTACGTAATAAATACAAAAAACCTCATATTAACGTATTTTGATCTAACGCTGGAACAGGATACAGTCACTCTAGTGGTAGAAAGCGCTCCTTGCGGCGGCTTTGTGAACCTACGTCTGACGGGCTTTTCTATTGAAATATATTACAAATTAAACCCCCGCTTTCCGATTGACCGATTCAGCTCATTTCTACAACACTTCTTTCTCATGAGTTACCCACGACGTATACCGCGTTTCGTTACAATACAGCAGAAATTACGACCGGTATGAGTATATTAGGAATTTGGGTCCGGAGTAAACCCCCCCCCCCTTCTAATGAACCGATTTAGTTTCTTTTTACAACACATATTTTCCTGTAGATTACCACTACGAATACCGAGTTTCGTCGAAATATACCAAAAATCACGGCTGGTAGTGGCGAATTGGTATTGTGGGTCCGGAGTAAACCCCCCCTTCTAATGAACCGATTTAGTTCATTTTTATATCTCACTTTTCTCTCTAGATTACTACTACGAATACCAAGTTTCGTTGAAATATAACAAATATTACGGCTGGCATGGTCAAATTAGTGTTTTGGGTTCGGGGTAAACCCCCCCCCCCTTCCGGTGGACCGACTTTGGTGGTTAACGAACTCGTTCAATCGTTTGCTAATTGAATGCTATATACCAAGTTTCGTGACGAAAAAACAAAAACTCTGGCCGCTATCGTGTTAACAGACATATATATTAGCAAACGATTGAACGAGTTCGTTAACCACCAAAGTCGGTCCACCGGAAGGGGGGGGGGGGTTTACCCCGAACCCAAAACACTAATTTGACTATGTCAGCCGTAATATTTGTTATATTTCAACGAAACTTAGTATTCGTAGTGGTAATATAGAGAGAAAAGTGAGATATAAAAATGAACTAAATCGGTTCATTAGAAGGGGGGGTTTACTCCGGACCCACAATACCAATTCGCCACTACCAGCCGTGATTTTTGGTATATTTCGACGAAACTCGGTATTCGTAGTGCTAATCCACAGGTAAATATGTGTTGTAAAAATAAACGAAATCGCTTCATTAGGAGGGGGGGTTTACTCCGGACCCACAATACCAATTCGCCACTACCAGCCGTGATTTTTGGTATATTTCGACGAAACTCGGTATTCGTAGTGGTAATCTACAGGTAAATATGTGTTGTAAAAATAAACTAAATCGGTTCATTAGAAGGGGGGGGGGGGTTTACTCCGGACCCAAATTCCTAATATACTCATACCGGTCGTAATTTCTGCTGTATTGTAACGAAACGCTGTATACGTCGTGGGTAACTCATGAGAAAGAAGTGTTGTAAAAATGAGCTGAATCGGTCAATCGGAAAGTGGGGGTTTAATTTGTAATATATTTGAATAGAAAAGCCGGCAGACGTAGGTTCACAAAGCCGCCGCAAGGAGCGCTTTCTACCACTAGAGTGACTGTATCCTGTTCCTGCGTTAGATCAAAATACGATAATATGAGGATTTTTGTATTTATTACGTAGTGTAGTAGGTACCATGTGTAAACATAACTCTGGATGCAAATTAATAATTGATCAGTTACTCATTACAAAATGAGAACTATTCACGTTTTTATTTTATTTATGTAGGATATTTTAAGCAAATTGTTCTGGAAAGCAGTCTACACTACCCAAATTCTGAGGAAAGTGCTTAGTTATGCAGCTCCTGCGTGACGGACTTTTGTATACATTAACATGCCATATAGAACTTATGACATAAAGAATTGAAAAATATTGATTTATTTGTTATGAATAAATTGGAGAAAATGAATTTGATTTTAATCACACAAGGTATTATTACCCCTTTTTTTTTTTTTTTTTTTTTTTTTTTTTTTTTTTTTTTTTTTTTTTTTTTTCAGTCCCGTAACAGGCCACAAGGGCCCAGAGGGGCAGATACTGTAGAGGTATCTGATTCTTGACCGTACGGCACACTAGGGAGATAGTGTGGTCAACACTATGCTCCGGCCGCCTGATTTTCCCCTTGGCTGCTTCGACTGCAAGAGTCATTAGCACCCAAGGTACCCATTATTAATTAAATTAATTAAAGGCTGGGTGAGCCTAGGGACGACCTGGGACCCCAAATCCAACCCTCGAACGGCAGCACTAGAAGAAAAAATCTTTAGTGCGCGCTCGGGTTTTGAACCTGGTCCTCCAGTTCATTAGTCGAGTGCTCTACCACTGAGCTAACCTCGTCCCCATTATTACCCCTTAAGTTAAAATAAATGAAATATTAACTATAGGGGCTGAATCAGCAATTAAAAATGACTCCCTGTATAGTATAGGATTTAGGATGTCCTGAGGCAAGCGGAGTAGGCGTTGTAGTCCGAGAGCCGGTAACCGCACGTTTCATGAAGTGTTTTATGGACCTGGAAATTTTTCTATAATGTACTTCTTGGGTTGATAAGAAGGTAAATATGTGTTGGCAAGGCTTACCGTGGAACACCAGGTACTGCGCATTGGGGAAAGGTGCAAAAACATATTGAAATGAATGAATGAATGAATGAAATGAAATGAATGAATGAATGAATGAAAAGAAATGAATGAAACGTTTTATTCTTATTCCGGGACACAAGTCCCATAGGAATAATTTTAAAATTACAAAATAATTGTGAATTTTACGTATAAACTTAAAAACTAATAAATGCTCTCAGTATCAGTATATAGTGTACAGCTTCAATATAGACTAGGGGTTGGGTAAAACTTGGAGGGATAGAAGATGGTGGAAGAGTCGGGATTTAAAGGTTTCTAGGTTGGTAGAATGGCGGACAGACAGAGGTAAGGAATACCATAGCGAGGTGGCACGGGTGACGAATGATTTTTCGAATATTGCTGTTCGGTGGGAAGGAATATAAAGATCGGGTATTACGGGAGTGAACCGAGGATTTAAATTTAAGAAGTTGAAAAATATAAGGTCTTCGGGATTGAATTATTTGGTAAAGGACTGAGCCGAGGAAGTACTGTCGACGATAAAGAGGGAATAGCCAATTTAGCTCCTGGTAGAAATGTGATATGTGGGAGTCTCTGGGGATCCCGAGGATAAAACGAATGAAACAGTTCATGAGGCGTTTCGAGGTTTGCCTCGAGATCGCCAGAAAGTCCACCGTACACCAAACAACCATAGTCAAACTGGGGGAATAATAGGGAGGTTACGAGGAGTTGACGGGTCTTTGTTGGCAGGAGAGGTTGAGCTGTCTCAGGATAAATATGGATCGACGGGAAATATGATTTTTCCAGGAAAGGTTCAGATCAAATATGATCCCAAGATTTTTAACTGATTTACAATATTTTATAGGGGTGCTGTTAAGGTAAAGGGCTGGAAAAGGGAAGTGGAACTTATGAGGGATTGGGAGCCTATAACAATGGCTTTGGATTTGTCTGGATTCAGGGAAAGCTTATTAGCTGCGGCCCAAGCATTGATGTTAAGATCTACTTGCAGCTTGTCTACAGCATCTCGTAGCAAAGAGGGCTTAAAGGATAGGTAGATTTGGGTATCGTCGGCTTTGGGTATATTGCTCAAAAATAGAGGTTTATTCAGAAGCCAACTATCTTTAATGTAAAATTAAGACAATTTTACAATTAAAACACACTTTTTACAAGAGTGTAAAATAATACACTGTATGCATCAATAGAATATATATAGTCGGGGTTTGGTTGTATGTTGAATAAAACTAAATTTTATAACAAAAATGAGTTATATCTCTGCTGACATTTTGGCTTGACATTCAAGCCTTCTACAGGCTATGGAGGAGAGTGAGAACAGTTCCGTGTCTTGAAAGCTACATTTCTGAGTGAGCAGCACACAGCTAAATGAGTAGCACACAGAGTGTCGCCTCAAAGGCACAGAGCTGTTCTCAATCTCCTCGGCCAGCTGATATACAACTCATTCTAGTTATAAAATGTAGTTTTATTCAATATATGAGCGAACCCCGCCTACCTACACCTTCTCAAGGCCAACAATATCTTCATAATAATTTTTTTATATTTTATATTGCAGATCGAGATGTACACGTAGAGGATCACATGTTTGTATCACTGTCTACGTAGCAAGAAATATCCTGAAGCAAGACCTGGGTTTCACCAAGGAACTAATATCCGTTGATTGCATTTGTGCAGCGCGAAGGGCAAAACTCATCAAGTTTACACGACCTAAACTAGTTTTGTAATGTAAATACTACAACATGGACATCACTCATGGCAATAAAACAATTTTCTTAAAAAAAATTAAAAAAATCATTGTGTTAATCTATATATATAAACATCACATGTCTGTCTGTTATACAAATCTACACCGTTTGACCAAACTTGGCACACAGGTAGGTCTTGATACGGGAAATCTCCTAGGCTAGGTCAAAATAGTCAAATTTCAAAATTTGGTCAAAAGGTTTCTTGAAGAAAAATTGGCTACACTGAACCATTCAGATTCTGACGGCCATTTTGAATAATGTCTCAAATTTATTTGTTGATGTTCTTGATAATTAGAATAACTCGAACTCATTGATGACTTTACATCATTATATAATCATGAAATGCAGTTTATTTCAATTTTATATCAACAGTCACTGTCTAACTAAGGAGTGCTGGCCTTTCTTTGATAAGAGCTATCTACTCGCAGGCTGTCGTGCTGGCCTCTGTCGGCTGTTTTATGAATTGCTGTGGTGCTGACCTCTGCCAGCTGCTTTATGAATTACTTGATAGATATAAACAAATTCACACCGTTTGACTGATTTTGGCGTAACTGGATACTCAGGTAGACCTTGATACGAGGAGAGTCAAAGGCAGGAAGTAGGTGTAGCATGGCACGCTGGGGAACAATAAACATTTATGATCTAAGTTTTAGAAAGGAAAGGAAGAAATTAAGGCAAATTAAAATTAATAATTTTACATTGAACTAGCCAAATCACACGTGAAATATTTTCCTTTCCTTTTTTTATCTACCTCCAGCAGGGAACTATTTTTTATATTGCCTCATCTCCCTCCAGCAGGGATCTATATTTTACATTGACCCATCTATCTCCTGAAGGAATATATTGTTATAATATAAAAAATAAAAATAAATTAAAATAGCCACACGTTGATGTGCCAAAATGTTATAATATAAATAAATTGTTTTATTTTTAATAAATTTATTTACGTACGCCTCTACGTTGGGAGCCAATATAATAAAATTTTATAATATTTAATTTTAGAAACTCTTTATCTCAGGGGTCGGGTTCGAGTCCAGTAAAGTAATACAAAGATAATTGTAAATAAAAAAAAAACAAAACAAAAGAAAAACTCATAGATAAGTTACACTCAGAAATAGGACAAACAAACATCATCTGATATAAAGCCAGCTCGGTATTAACTGCATATGGAGGATCTTCTTTAAAACTGTATCTTCTTTTCCCTGAACTGCACTTATGAGACTGTATATATGAGACCAGCTGTACACTGAACGAGAGCTGCCTTAGGAATGGCGTTGTTTCTTGGCGGGAGCGTCATACCGGTCTCCAATGCTACCTGTATCGACTGCTAGACAAATATAACAAATAATATTTGCTTATCCCAGCAACGAATCCAACATATCAATGAGCTTTTTTGGATTTTCCGAATTTTCTGTGTTAGTTTTTTTTTTTTATTTAGAACTTTTAATCTTCGATGAAAGTTAATATAAGAAAAATTTATTTGTTTTTTATTTTCCGCAAACCTTGTATTCGTCTTTACCCGCCTTTTTTACCTTTAACGGTTATTCGAATTTAAAACTTTTAAATATGTAATATAAAATATCATTACAATATATTTTTTCAACTACCTCGTGCTGGGAACTATTTATTATATTGTCTCATCTCTCTTCAGCAGGAATCTATATTTTACATTGTCCCATCTCCCCCATCAAAGAATCTATACTTTACATTGTCCCTTCTTCCTCTGTACAGTAATCTATACATTACATTGGCCCATCTCTCTCCTGTGGGATATATGTATTACATTGTCCCATCTTCCTCTGTACAGGACATTAGACATTAGCGCCGACATCCAGGGGGCAGCGAGGTATTTTCCCGAGCCGAGGTATGAGAAAATTCCTGCTGCCGGTGGGAATCGAACCCACCATCTCCTGCTTATGAATCTAAGGTGCTAGCCACCACGGGAGACCCCTAGTAGAGGTATTAAATATTGCTGCTTCCAAATCCAGATGAGCTAACTGATGAGGAAGATATCAATCAACGAGGATTTGGTGAACAGCAGGAATAAGTTGGAATTCCAATCAAAAAATACAATACAAATGAAAAAGTCGAATGCCATAATAAAGTATGAGTATCAAGGTGGAGTTGATCTTCGTTCATGGTTTCTACAAAGGAACCATGTTCCTACTTAAAGGAAAAAAATGATATTGGCATATTTTCAATTGAATGGTTGTTATGGCATTATTAAGTGCTTGTATTGTCCACAAGATGGTGAAGAGGACTGTACTTGGTGGATGGGAATGAGTAAACATTTTACGCTGGCCCATGCAAAGTTGCGGGAGACATAATATTTGAGAAAAGTTAAATATATTCCATTCATCTTACCTTTAATGTGCTGCCACTGTACCTGTTACCTTATATGGTATGACCTGTAACTGGCTCGGAGAATACTGTGACCAGTACTTGCGTACATATAATGTGCATATATATATATATATATATATATATATATATATATATATATATATATATATATAATGTTATTTTTCTTCGTTTGGAATCACATTTTCAGATGAAATGTTAATTGTTTCAAGAAACCAATTACTAAAATTCAATCTCTTGATGCTGATATAGTTTTTGTGTACGGTTTCTGTAACGGTAATGCTTATGAAGTGATGCGAGAGTTTGCGAGCCCCACATAGAAGAGTGCCTAATCGACAAGTCTTTTAAAAGTTAACAAAAAGACTCGTCGATTGGGCACTCTTCTATTTGGGGATCGGCATGCAAACTCTCGCATCACTTCATAAGCATTACCGTTGCAGAAACCGTACACAAAAAAAAAATCAGCGTCAAGAGATTGAATTTTAGTAATTGGTATCTTGAAACAATTAACAATGACAATTAAAAATTTAAATAAGTACAGAAATGAAAACATGTTTTGTTCTTGTTTTGCCATTTTCTCCAAAACAAAGAAAAAACGAGGAAATCTCTAAATGCCTTTTTGTCTTAATTTTTCAGTCCCCTACACACTCCTGAAGTTTTGCCATTTAAATTGGGGACACCCTGTATATATACTTACAGTATTCACAAGCACAAACAAATAAATATGTACGTGTGAGGAAATACATAATTTAAATAGAACAAGTGTGAATTAGTTCAAGAATAAAAAGAGAGGGTGGGAATAGAAACAACACATTAATTAGAAAATATGAATGAGTCAATCATTTGAAAAACACATACAACTAGCAATTTAATTTACAAAAGAGTTGTTAAATAAAAAAAAAAAAAAATCCCGAATAAGATATAATCGAGAAATTCGGTTGAGTATAAAAGAAAACGGACTATCAGGAAATTACAACAATATAAGAATAGGAGTTTGAAGAATAAGCTACTTATCCACATTTACAAATTTTAATATGGTTTTAAAGCTCAAAAGAAGATTTTCAAATGATTGATTCAGAGGAATATATATATTTAGAAAAAATAAATGTATAATTCAAGCTTATATCTTAATTCCATGGAGTTTTCTATTCAATTCTTGAAACTTAAGGATTTTCCTTATGAAAAAATCACCAAACCGATTGGCAACTTTAGTATCAGCGATATGAATCATGTCACCATCAATGTAGAAGTCCAACTAAAAAAAAAGAAGAAAATATTAAAAAAGGCACGTAGAAACAGATTTTGGGATAGTTTAGTCCTGGAATGCAGTGTGCGGTCACTGATAAGGTTACCATTGTGAATAATTGTCCCTCCGTATTCCTCTATGTAATTATTATTATTAATATTATTGTTGTTTGGTGTGTTCATTGGCGATTAAAACAAAGAACAGTATTTTCTGAACCACCAATCAGGGTGTCTACTACTTTTGTGAAAGCCAAATTCAGGACACGAAATGCATATTACATGCCCATTAAAAAGAAAAAGCCTGAACTTTTATAATAAAATTATTTCTAACATTACACAAATACCCGCGATATCTGAATAAATAAAATTTGACATACATGTAAAACAAATATTGAGGCCCGGTAGCCGTGAGTGTTAAGGCGTGAGCACTTAACACTCTGTGCCAAAGGTCGTGGGTTCGATTCCCACTATGGGGTGGAGGCTTTTTTTAGAAAAAAGAAAAAGCATCAAAAGGGTGGTAACCTATAGATAACCCGTCCCGAAATTCGTAGTTAATAATAATGGACGTTAAAAGTTAAATAAATTAAAATAAATAACTTTATAAAATGTCTTAAAAAATCTTTTGTTAAAGATGATAGTTAAATTAATTTTAAAAGTGAAGAAACGATGATACTAAACATTTTAGAATGACTATGGAATTAGCAGCCTCAAAAATATTGAACAATGGTAGCAGAATGCAAAATTTCTAAAAATTGTTGTTGTCAATGTACATGATTTAGTAAATTAAAGTGTATATAATTTATGCACTTGTACAGAATTGGCAAATCATAGTACAAGAAAATCTGGGACCATTAATTAGTGGTAATCAAAGAGAGAAACGCATTCATACTTATTAAGTTAAAATAATAACGTTTGAACTTAAAACACTACTTGAGGGGGTTTTGAAACATGAGTTCTACTGCTTAACTCTAACTAACGCAAATCACTGAGCTATAGAATATTTAATTAAATAAAACTACAAAAAATAAAATAATAATAAAAAAAAATACAAGTTTGTGTTCAAATACAGGTAATTTAATTTAAAATTTAACGTGCGTTATTATTTTAGGGCGGGTTATCTATAGGTTACCACCCTTTTCTAGCCAGGATAGGGCTGATGCTTTTCTTTTTTCTAAAGTAAAGCCACCACCCCTAGTGGGAATCGAACCCACGACCTTTGGCGCGGAGTGTTAAATGCTTTTAACACTCACAGTCACCGGGCCTCCTTGTATTCAAATAAACATGTAATGATTAAATAAAAAAAAAAAATGTGAAATGTACCTCGGAGCCAGATTGGAATGAGCCTTCTAGACCTGATGTCCCTTTAGTCCAAACAATGTTCTTCATTTTATGCTTAAAGCATAGGAGATGAGTCCTCAAGGTAGCAACTTCACTTTTTGCTACGATTTCAGCACCGCTTCCATGGCTCATGAATGTTGCTAATTTACTGATGGGAAGAGTCGTATATAACTTCAGGTAACTAAAACAGTCAAAAAAAAAAAAATTAATAAAAAACTAAGACAAATTACTTGTATCAAAATATATTAACGATTCGAAATCATGCTTTACAGTTCATAAGTTCTGTACTCATAAGTAATAGAGCACCAAAGAGAGGCAATGGCCTGAGCACAGCGTGAATAAGACGGGTATTTAACAAGGTCTGCAAGCCCATGGAACGTCCTAACTCTTTCTCCCAAGGAACTGGATTATAGTTCCTAGAGTAGAGATGGGCGACCTGAATCGATCTATTAAGACGATATATTGATCTTTTGAATCGATCTCCAAGGGCCGATATTTTCAAAGAATCGATCTCCAAGGGCCGATCTTTTAATGGATCGATCTTCAAGGGCAGATCTTTTAATGACTCGATCTCCAAGGACCGATATGTTCAAAGAATCGATCTCCAAGGGCCGATATTTTCAAAGAATCGATTTCCAAGGGCCGATCTTTTAATGACTCGATCTCCAAGGACCGATATGTTCAAAGAATCGATCTTCAAGGGTGATCTTTTTAAAGAATTGTTCTTCAAGGGCCAATCTTTTAAGGAATCGATCTATATCTAGAATACCATAAAATAAAGTGTTTTTTATTTCAAATATTCAAATACTTAATCTACCTTCTTGTTACACAATCTCATTTCTATTATTATCTGAAGAAAAAATGTATGGAACATTATACGACTCAATACTTTCAGTTTCTCTAAATAGAGGGAATAAGATAATATAATAAAAATAAGGTTTCAAACTGTGCTCATAATTTGCATTCTCTATTATTATTATTTTATTCTATTTTTTTTTCCATTTGATAAACATATATATGTAATAATTCAGTAGTTCATTCTGTATTACTTTGGATGAAAAATAGCCTTAAATTTTTCTACTTTTAGGTTACAGATATGTTTTTCTTATTATCAAGTATTCAAATCGACTTATTTAGGCTGATTCGCATTAGTGATGGGCGATTCTCCAATAAGAAAAGATTCAAATCGAAATGAAATACGAATTTCGTAGGAAATTGTAAGTAATCGTGGAATCGATCAATATCGAAGATCGAGCTATATCGATCTTCTGAGCCTAGAAGATTGATCTTTTGAATCAATCTGAGCTCGCCGATCTTTTTTGTTGATCAATCATTTCATTTTGATTTGAATAGATTCATATTCAAGAATCGCCTATTACTAACCTAGAGACATCTAGTAGGACTTCCAGTCCAGGCAAAGAATGCTTGAAATCAGTTATAGGTGGAAGTGTTTGGAACACAATTTTTGACTTCATAACTTTGTTTCGGCTAGTTAGAGGGTCAACATATCCAAAGTCCTCGTCCGTAGTCTTTCTGCCGGGGGGGGGGGGGGGGGGGGGGGGTAAAAGGTCCCCATTTTTCGGGTTTTCACTTATATCTCGGACACCCTGCGTCCTAGCGACATGACTATTCTATAACAAATGAAAGCTGATTAAATTTCCTACAAGTTCTATTCTATAAAGTTTTTCGAGATATCTTTAGTTTTCGAAATATCCGCTCTTGAAAGTCTGTCATTTTGGGGAAAAACACTATTGCCGCATATTTTTTCCCCGTTTTGACCGGATAACTCTTCAACAATGTACCAAAATAATAAATAACGGTTATAGGGTTGTAGAGTATTGCATTCCCTTCAATAATATATATTACTTTGCTATTTTATGTATTTTCCTTCAAACGTAAAAATAATTTCAGTGTTCATCGTGAAATCTGAAATGTAGCGACTAACAGCCCAGGAAACTAAGAGTTATAGGTTAAAATGTTTAGAACACAATTTTTAACTTCATAACTTTGTTTCGGCCAGTTCGTCAACATATCAAAAGTCCTCAACCGTTGCCTTTGAGCCGGGGGGGGGGGGACGGGGGGTTTAGAAGGTCTCATTTTTCGGGTTTTCACTTATATCTCAGAAACCCTGCGTCCTAGCGACATGACCATTCTATAACAAATGAAAGCTTATTAAATTTTCTACAAGTTTTATTCAATGAAGTTTTTCGAGAAATCTTTAGTTTTCAAAATATCCGCTCTAAAAGTCTGTAATTTTGGGAAAAAACACACTTTTTTCTATTCTCGACCGGATATCTCTTCAACGATGCACCCAAAAAATAAATGCCGGTTATGGGGTTGTAGAGCATTCCATTCGCTTCAATAATAAATATTACAATACTATTTTATGTATTTTCTTTCAAACGTTGTATACGCACTCACTTGGTCTTAACAAAACCATTGCCAATAATATGGTCAAGATGTTATATAATTGAGTGTGAATAACTGGTCAGAGGCCCAAAATTATATATTTCGTACTATTTATATGTCCAGTACTACCTATATTTACATAATGGAGTATATTTTGGACAATACAATGACTGGAAATGGTGAGAAATTGAACAGTTCATTGGTCGACAGTTGTTGCAAGATATCACGATGAACACTAAAACTGTTTTCACAGTTGAAGGAAAATACATAAAATAGTAAAGTAATATATATTATTGAAGCGAATGGAATGCTTTACAACCCCATAACCGGCATTTATTTTTTGGGTTCATCGTTGAAGAGATATCTGGTCGAGAATAGAAAAAAGTGTGTTTTTTTCCCAAAATGACAGACTTTCACGAGCGGATATTTCGAAAACTAAAGATATCTCGAAAAACTTTATAGAATAGAACTTGTAGGAAATTTAATCAGCTTTTATTTGTTATAGAATGGTCATGTTGCTAGGACGTAGGGTGTCCGAGATATAAGTGAAAACCCGAAAAATGGGACCTTCTAACCCCCCCCCCCCCGGGATTAATGGCTAGGGGCGAGGAATTTTGATATGTTCACCTCCTATCCAGCCCAAACAAAGTTACGAAGTCAAAAATTGTGTTCCACAAATTTCCATCTATAACTGTTCGTTGACTGGACTGTTCTGAGAGTTGAGGCTGCATTTCTTTTGCCCCTATATCCCTATATGTTAACATTCTTCACAAAAGATTTTAACAAAACATTAACTTTTTGTATTCTAAGCTTTCCAAATGACACTATGAATAAGAACAGAAACACACCAAGATGAAGCAGTTCATGCGAGTCGGACTAATTTTTAAATATACAGCTGACTATCTATTGATATTACTAGTAAAAAATTGGCTTTGAAGGACAAATGAATGAATTGTTAGCAGAAGTCAGACCGTACAGTGTATCGGTCTTGTTGGGTAAAATGAGATGAGATTGGTGAGCGTAGGAGTTTCGGTGGTAGCTTCAGACCTTGAGACCAACCGGTCTTCTCCTCTCAGGCATACACGAGTGCTTAAAGAGTTAAGGAACCGTGGGTCTCCACAGCCTGAGCCATCTAGGACAGTAAGCAAAGAGAGACATTGGCTCATGGATCCACCCCCTTGGAAGCCATGTGGATTGACAATGAGAATCATGGTTTGGACTCCAGTACAGTCAGTTCAAAGAAAATGTTATAACATACAAATTTAACTAATATAATATTTAAAAAGTCTGTCACACAGGAGCTGCATAACTAAGCACTTTCCTCAGAATTTGGGTAGTGTAGACTGCATTCCTGAATAATTTTCTTAAAATATCCTAGATAAATAAAATAAAATCATGAACTTAATAAATTCACAAAAATTTCATATTTTCGACTTTTGAACTGACGCAGGAAGAGGATACAGGGATGTAGGGGGACTTCCCCCTAGTGGTAGAAAGCACTCCTAGCGGTGGCTTTGTGAACCTACTTCTGGGCGGGCTAATTCTATTGAAATATAGTACAAAGTAAACCCCCTTTTCCGATAGACCGATTTAGCTCATTTTTACAACACTTCTTTCTTATGAATTGCCCAGGACGTATACAGAATTTCGTTACAATACCGCAGAAATTACGACCGGTATGAGTATATTAGTAATTTGGGTCCGGAGTAAACCCCCCCCCTCTAATGAACCGATTTAGTTTATTTTTACAATACATTTTTTTCTGTAGATTACCACTATGAATACCAAGTTTTGTTGAAATATATCAAAAACTACGGCTGGCATGGTCAAATTTTTGGGTCCGGAGTAAACCCCCCCTTCTGTTGGGCCGATTTTGGTGGTTTACGAACTCGTTCAATCGTTTGTTAATTGAATGCTGTATACCAAGTTTCGTGACAAAAAAACAAAAACTCTGGCCGCTATCGTGTTAACAGACATATATATATTATATATATATATATATATATATATATATATATATATATATATATAAATATCTAAAATAATAATATAAATAATATATAAATTTTAACGGGGGTCATTTTTGGTTTCTACTAGGTAGGATCGATAAAGATTTGAAGACATTTTTCAAAAATTCCGTCATGAGTGCAACCTCAATAGCTACTTTCCTTCGGAGGAAAGTGCTAAAATTGCTTACCTTCTAATAGTTGGAAGCATTTTTTGCTGCTTTACTTCATCCATGAAAACCTGAGTTTGATGAATCATTGGCTCCTTGGTGTAATCGTCTGGAGGAGCATCAGTCGGTGGAGGCGATGGCATCAAGAATTTCGGGCAAGCAAATTGGAAGCAGTTTTCAAATTCCTGTTTTCAAAATATATACTTTAAATTATTACCTTTCAATAAAACCTAATTGTTTTGGGTGTAACCTAATTGTTTTAGCATTCTCTCATTTCCCCAGAACCCGCTTATGAAATCGACGCGATTATGCAATATGGAAGTTCCAACTAGAAAATTTCATGTTTCAGAGATCACGGATTCTCTGCCCTGGGCTACCTCTGTACTACGAAACTCCAACTCAACTTGAACAAGTTTTCTTGGGCAAAACTCAAGTGGAAAAAATTGTAGCACTTATGTTTTTGCCACTGCACATAATTAAATTGAATTATGTATAAATTTACTAGAAGAATAATGTGATATTAAACAACTGTTCAGTAACTGTGATTAACGCAGATAGAATGCTCATTGAAATTCCAAGTATGTGTTTTGTTTTGTTTTTGTTTAACAGTGTATTAACAACTAACGTTAACCAAATGTGTATTTAAAGTAAAGAATCTCTGATTACAAAGATAAATATAAAAGAAATAATAGAAAACAAAATATGTAAACTAGAGATAGCTACAGAGCAAGTATTAATTTATTTATTTATTTTTTTTACCCGGTGCATCAACTGCTGAGGTCATTAGCACCATCCTCATCAGTTTTGTTTTATAAACCTAAATCTGCTTTCTTGTTTCGGAATAAAATTTAAAGAAAACGAAAGAATAGTTCTTAAATCTAACCTATGATATACTAAAAATATTGGTTGCGTAATTTCTAAAAAATACCGGGTCAACCATACAAAATGACACTAAACCTAAACAGATTGTATTTACATATTTGCAATAGATAAAATTACACTATGAACCTTTTCCCACACATAAAAGCATGTGGTACTCACACATTCATTCAATATATTACACTCACACCAGTAAAACACATAAATAAACAGACATCATGTACTTATTTTGAACATTATATTATTTTAAAATTATTCTTATATTTGGGGGGGACACGCTAATGTCTTTCAGATACTCGATCAGTCTTTCCACAGATGGCTTCTGCTCAAGATATCTCTCAGGGTCTTTGTAAGTATTAATAAAATATAGAATATATAGAAATAAAGTAATGAGTAAATTTATGAATATTGTTTAAAACGGTTGCTCACTTGTAAATCTCCGTACTGCATCTTGTACATTTTCTCATGATATCCCTTCTCTCTCAACGCTTGTTGGATAGATTCATCAATACATTGTGGGTGCAATACTAAGCACATCGCAAGCAAATTATACATCTGGTCTGTTTGTTTATTAATCTGAAAAGAATAATTTATATTACTGCTTCTAGAAAAATCTAACTATTCATGGATGCCTGTATGAAAAACATTTTAGGTACACATTAGTGTGTCAATATACGCTATGGTTAGCAGTCTAAGGGTTAACCAGAATATCAGAGAGCTCTTTAATTAGAAGTTACTTATTATTAAGGCTAAATTGTAGATAGATATAGATTATGAAAGGGAGAAAACTAACCTGATCGTTTTGGTATGTTTTGCTTTGGAATAGCTGCTTAGTACGTTGTAGATAGATATAGACCATGAGAGAGGAAATTGTAGTACATTAAAACTAACCTGATCGTTTTGGTATGTTTTGCTTTGGAATAGCTGCTTAGTACGTTGTAGATAGATATAGACCATGAGAGAGGAAATGGTAGTACATTAAAACTAACCTGATCGTTTTGGTATGTTTTGCTTTGGAATAGCTGCTTAGTACGTTGTAGATAGATATAGACCATGAGAGAGGAAATGGTAGTACATTAAAACTAACCTGATCGTTTTGGTATGTTTTGCTTTGGAATAGCTGCTTAGTACGTTGTAGATAGATATAGACCATGAGAGAGGAAATGGTAGTACATTAAAACTAACCTGATCGTTTTGGTATGTTTTGCTTTGGAATAGCTGCTTAGTACGTTGTAGATAGATATAGACCATGAGAGAGGAAATGGTAGTACATTAAAACTAACCTGATCGTTTTGGTATGTTTTGCTTTGGAATAGCTGCTTAGTACGTTGTAGATAGATATAGACCATGAGAGAGGAAATGGTAGTACATTAAAACTAACCTGATCGTTTTGGTATGTTTTGCTTTGGAATAGCTGCTTAGTACGTTGTAGATAGATATAGACCATGAGAGAGGAAATGGTAGTACATTAAAACTAACCTGATCGTTTTGGTATGTTTTGCTTTGGAATAGCTGCTTAGTACGTTGTAGATAGATATAGACCATGAGAGAGGAAATGGTAGTACATTAAAACTAACCTGATCGTTTTGGTATGTTTTGCTTTGGAATAGCTGCTTAGTACGTTGTAGATAGATATAGACCATGAGAGAGGAAATGGTAGTACATTAAAACTAACCTGATCGTTTTGGTATGTTTTGCTTTGGAATAGCTGCTTAGTACGTTGTAGATAGATATAGACCATGAGAGAGGAAATGGTAGTACATTAAAACTAACCTGATCGTTTTGGTATGTTTTGCTTTGGAATAGCTGCTTAGTACGTTGTAGATAGATATAGACCATGAGAGAGGAAATGGTAGTACATTAAAACTAACCTGATCGTTTTGGTATGTTTTGCTTTGGAATAGCTGCTTAGTACGTTGTAGATAGATATAGACCATGAGAGAGGAAATGGTAGTACATTAAAACTAACCTGATCGTTTTGGTATGTTTTGCTTTGGAATAGCTGCTTAGTACGTTGTAGATAGATATAGACCATGAGAGAGGAAATGGTAGTACATTAAAACTAACCTGATCGTTTTGGTATGTTTTGCTTTGGAATAGCTGCTTAGTACGTTGTAGATAGATATAGACCATGAGAGAGGAAATGGTAGTACATTAAAACTAACCTGATCGTTTTGGTATGTTTTGCTTTGGAATAGCTGCTTAGTACGTTGTAGATAGATATAGACCATGAGAGAGGAAATGGTAGTACATTAAAACTAACCTGATCGTTTTGGTATGTTTTGCTTTGGAATAGCTGCTTAGTACGTTGTAGATAGATATAGACCATGAGAGAGGAAATGGTAGTACATTAAAACTAACCTGATCGTTTTGGTATGTTTTGCTTTGGAATAGCTGCTTAGTACGTTGTAGATAGATATAGACCATGAGAGAGGAAATGGTAGTACATTAAAACTAACCTGATCGTTTTGGTATGTTTTGCTTTGGAATAGCTGCTTAGTACGTTGTAGATAGATATAGACCATGAGAGAGGAAATGGTAGTACATTAAAACTAACCTGATCGTTTTGGTATGTTTTGCTTTGGAATAGCTGCTTAGTACGTTGAATGTAGAGCAATATAGAACTGAATGTTCTTATAGCGTCTGAATATCGTCTCATCATCATATAAGCAAACCCAACGTAATATGAGGTAGAGATCTGGCAAGCTGGAACATGAGAATACTACCATTCCATGGTTAGTTGTATTACTAATAACTCTTAAATTTTATTAATAAAGAGAAAAGAGGTTTAGATCTACCTTTTTGTGAATTTCTATATTTTCTAATACTTTGATTGCTTGATAGTAGTCTCCAAGCTGAGAGTGAAGCCGTAGGAGTCCTACAAGGCTGAAATATCCGAGCATTTTATAGAGAGAATGACGTCCGAACTTCCCAGCCACTGAATCAGGATCGCCTCCACTTGCATACACCTACACAAACAATTCATAAACATAGAATAAAATCAAAATATCATACAAGACAATACATATGCTTTTATTCTTCTTATATTGTAATATAGAGAAAATAATTATATTTTTTAAAATGAATAGAGAAATATACTTATGGATAAATGTAATTAACCACTTAAACGCACTGAGCGCATATATGAAAAGCAGCCCACACCCCCGCTCGAGACAAATATTTGCGGCGTGGGTTCTATACACGACACAATCAGCTTGACTCCAAAAACTCTTTCACGTGCGTTTACAAAGTCTCCATCAAAAAGTAGGATGAAAACATTTATATTTAAGCTTTGAAACAGGAAAAACGGTATAGTAAGAACAAGAAGAGCAGTTGAAACCGGGAGAGCCATGATCTTATCTTACATTTACGGTGTAAATTGACCCGGCCCACCCTTCACCATGTGCAGATGCTCGTCCTGCACGACCGTTAGTGATTATAAGGGTAATGACACCAAAAATGGCACCAGACATACGAAACATAACATAAATATGTAGAGAGACAAAATTAATAAATATAAAAAAAAAATTCTAAAAAATGTATGTGTAAACCCATTTGAGACTAATAGTCACTTTTGTGCCAAGGCCATTTCTTCACTTCGGACCTGAAAGCCAATAGCTTTCTGCAAAATAGCTTTTTGCGATATCTAGGGGTACATTTTATAAGCTCTAGTCACACATGTATCCGCTAAAGCTCATAAAATGTAGTTTGAGCTTATTGAATGGGGGTTTCTTTCTGCTTCTCAGCCCCTTTGCATAGTTAGGGCCCCTCTGAAGGGCCTTATTTGTGTTTTAGGAGTTGTTGTGTACAAAGAGACCATGTTACATAGACATTATACCAATGCTGAGATACTTGACTTGATATTATTAATAAAAAAAAAAAAAAAGAAGAAAAAAAAAAAACTGGGCCGAAGCCCCGAATGAGAAAATGGTGATAGAAAACTTTTTATTTTTATTTATATTGAATAAAGAGCTTGCGAAAGAAGCGATTCGCTCTTTTTCATATGTTGGCGGTAGAAACCACTGACAAACCAATTTCAATAAGGTTGCATAATATTTTGAGCATTGAAAATTAAGTTAAAATGGAAAATCATAAATTCTCGAATTTATATATAAATATATATATATATATATATATATATATATATATATATATATATATATATATATGTATATATATACACATATATCAATAGACATAGACATATATATTAGAAAAATTTTCCTAGAAAAAAGCCTGGAAATTTAAGGTTTTGAAATATTGTGTCCATTACTTTACTTCACGTTAAGTCATACATGTTATTATAATTTCAACAATGTGTGTATTCTAAATGTAATTGTAGATTTTTGTATCTTTGAGGTGGGTGATTATTGTGTTTATATGTGGACTGTCATCTGTCAAGAGTTCAGTCATGTCATAGAAAACTTTTTAAAGAAATAAATAACAAAATCGTATTAGAATAAATAAGAAGAGATGGACTGGAGGCTCAGCCATTTTAATGCTTAATCCTATGAATCCAGAAGAGAAAAACGGGCCGGGTTGCCATTTCGTAAGGGATAATGAAATAAAATGTCGTATCATGTAAAAGATTAGCTGCCAAACAAGACATGGACATAACGATCATACTTGACCTTTCAATAAGGATGTGTGATTGGAAACAATCAGTTAAAAAAGAGAATTTTTATTTATTTACTTACTTTTAATTTATTTTTTCTCCATTATATAACTGTTTATAACTATTAGTTGTTCTGTGTGTATTTTTGCAAAAAAATATCTTTATTCATTTAAATAATTATAATTAACACTAAAAAAAAAAAAAATTCCATACTTCCTCTATACCGTTAAGTAGTTTCATGTGGGATTGGATTGAAGATAGCTAAGATATTGGAATAGGCTAAATATTGGACTTCTTACCTCTAGTTGCTTCTTGATATTGGATTTATCCACCAAGGAATGGAGGACATTAAGGACGCACAACACATTCCATACTTTGTTATTACTGTTAAGCTGTTCGATTTCAGTAATGTCCTTCTTTTGAAGGCGAGCTCTGTAAGGAAATAAAGCACGTGGATAAAATAATCGAGAATAAAAATTTTAATATTAATTATAATGGGTTAATGATTGAATAATACAAATTTCTCGAGTCTTAAAGTGAATAATTTAGTAAAATGTTTCTTGCTACCTGTACTGGGAGAAGCATTGGAATTGGTAGACAAACTCATCAACGAGTTCCCATAACCATTGATCAGGGAGTTCGAGGTCTACAGGTTTGTTCTCACCTGAAAAAAAAATATATATATAATTATTCAACTACTGGAGAGATAATTTTTCGAATGGAAGGGGGGGATGGTTGATCAAAGGACAAGTTGGGACAAATTGATAAAGAATAGCCAAAATATTAAGAAATCTCCAATTTTTTAATGTATTTCATTAATTTATATAATCATATGCAATTTGTATTGCTTTGTCAATGAATTTATTTATATTGGAATGATGATCTAAGGACTCGTATCCTATGCACACAGACTAACTAATAAGAGAATTGATTTTTTTTTTTTTAAAGTAATGCAGATTTGAAAATACTCACTCAAAATGAAGTTCAATAGTTCACAATAATTATAAAATGAATTGAATCGTTGGTCCAATGTCAGTGAGCTTTGCATTCTTGCATAAAGATGTCGGTAGTATAATTCTTTATACAAAATTAAAAAGACCTGCAAAATAAAAGAAAATTTGAATATATTCATTACATAGATTAGCCGTTTTTGTTTTTTTTAAAATTATTCACACTTCAATTAATTTTTTAAAAAAAGGAAATGTGTTAGCAAGTCAAGTAAATGAACGTTTCTTTAAGATCAGTAATACTGAAAGTGGTCTATAATGACCCCCAAGGGTCGATGACGACCTATAAGGGGTCCATAGTAGTGAAAAGATGAATTGGGTTCGGTAATATGTAAATGGGTTTCCACAATATTAGAACTCATTGAAGTAGATTATTTAAGAACTTATGATTTACAAAGAACTAAAACGCTACAGTTTAAAAATGATAAGTAACTGATTTATCAAAAGATATGCCGTTTACTCATCCTATATTATGGAAGTTAATTAACTTAAAAATACTAAGTTTAAATGGGGTCTCCCGTGGCCTAGTGGCTAGTGCCTTAGATTCATATGCGGGAGATGGTGGGTTCGATCCCCACCGGCGGCAGGAATTTTCTCATCTTACAGCTCGGGAAAATTCCTCGCTGTGTCCTGGATGTCGGCGCTAATGGCCTAGATGTCGATGCCCCGTAAAAGGAAAAAAAAAATTAAATTGATTAAGTTTAAATTGAATTAAGCCGCCAAACATGGGCTGGCAAAATTACCCCGAGGAGTACTGACTAACTATATCCGCTCTCTGTTTTGTTATGATTTCATATGAATTGTTTTCTTCTAACTTCTACCACTAGGAGTACTGTATCTGGTTCCTGTGTTAATAATGTAGGATGATCTTTTTTTACATGGAGGCGCTTTTATTATTAAAGATCAATAGACGAAAATGTGAAGTTTTTCCTCCTCACTACAGTTAGAAATCAGCCAAAACACATAAGACTTTGATGAATTTGTAAAAACATCAGTTAATCAGGAGAACCCGGAACCCCCAAAACCATAAAACATGGCAAGAGGTTTACGAGAAAAAAACGTTTGGTGATCACTGGTTTAGATAGTCATATCAAATTGGAATATTTTCATGAGTTGTAATGATGAAGAAAAACATAATAATTATGGGAATATTTAATTTTCTATTGTGAAAAATTAACCTGATCTTTTTCAACAAATCTTGCAACAGCCTGCTCATCTGGCCAAGGTCGATTTTCAAAATGTTTCTCAGTCATTTTTGGGAAGCTGAAAAACAGAAATTAAATTAAGTCATCAAATCTTTATTATAAATTTTTTTGGGTCAAATTACAGATCATAAATTTATTGGATAATAATATGAAGGAAATTATACTTAATACGTATAAAGATTAGAAAAATCAAAACAAAATAGAGAAATGTATTTTAAGCGCTAGATTGTCAGCTCTTTCAGTCCAGTTAGAACCAATAATCGTGATTACATACTGAACAGAATCGTCTGAATGTAGCATGAAATCAGCATGGTTTGTCTGTGTGTGTGCGCACGTGTATGTGTGCATATATGTGTGTTTTATGAAGGTTAATAGAAGAATGTAGTTATACAATTTTTTGGATAACGGTTTCACCTATAGATAGTAGTATCAATTTAAATATAATATTTTTCATGTCAACAGTACAGAGGGGAGGCCTGGTGGCCGAGAACGTTAAGACGTGAGCACTTAACACTCCCTGCCAAAGGGTCATGGGTTTGATTCCCACTAGGGGTAGGGGCTTTTCTATGAAAAAAAAAAAAAAAAAGAAAAGGCATCCGCTTGTTGACCAGATTTTGATCATGGGCCCCCAACATAGGAAAATATTTTCAAGGAGGGGATGAGAGCATTTGGGGGATATGGAATACTAACAATCTGGAACTTGGAATAGTTAATACACTAAAACGCTATTACACGCAAACAAATTCATTTTTCTGAACTAAGTGATCTTATTTAATTTATTTTTAACGTTTTTATGATACATTTTTACCAATTAAATAAAAATTTTGGGGGGCCTGCAGCCTTATATACGCCCATGGCCCCTAATATTGATAAACCCTCTTATAATGGACGTTAACATTTGAATAAATAAATAAACAGTGCAGAGAGTCATCAGATAAGGTAGTACAGTCCGATGTTCTAGAGCTAGGTCAGTATAGTGTTTGTGTACAGGCTATCATTGCCTAGGAGTTCCTGCGTATAATTCGGGATTAGAAAATTGCATCGTCTTTGTCAGTCTGCCAGTAAATTTTTTTATCGTAAATACTGTGTCACCTATATTGCACATAGGTCTAAGAGGTCTTGTGTGTTAGTCGAGTATGTCCAATCCGTAGTTGAGACAGTACTATTTCTTTGCATTTTTTATCATGATGACTGGACGGCCAATCCTCTACTGTATGTTTTATGGTCAACTAGTTTTAATATTGGCCGGTGGTCCAATTAATTTTGCCCGGTGGCCCGGTGGAGTGTTAAGGCTTGAGCATTTAACACTCCCTGCCAAGGGTCATGGGTTCGATTCCCAATAAAAGGCATCAGACTGGCGTTAATGACCTTAAAGGTTGACACGCCTTAGATCCAACTAAGAATAAAAGGCTTCAGCCCTATCCTGGCGAGAAAAGAGTGGTAACCTATAGACAACCCGTCCTAAAATTCTTAGTTAATAATAATGGATGTTAAAATTTTAATAAATAATAATAATAATATTAGCAATTTTTTTTTAATATTGAAAGAGAAAGTGAAATAATGTGTATTTAAAATGATGGATTTAAAGAGGGGTTTCTTACACATTTTCGTAGTAGTTTTGAATTTCGAAAACCATCCCTTTTCGAATAGCGTCTCGGAAATACTGAAGGAACTCCTTGACACCTTCTGGAATTCTATCGTACTGATGGCCATAGTCGTCTAACTGCGACTCGACCGGATCATAGTCGTAGCTTCCTGCAGGATAACCATCATAGGCAGTCTAGAAAAAACACAAATATATATCAGTATTTCTTTAAACATTATATACAAATCAACCTGTTAAATAGTTTAACTGTTAAATAGTTTAAACACAGTCCATAATTTAAATAAATTCTGTCTGTCAAAACTTAAGTCGACAACAAGCTTAGTTGTGGCATATGGTAGACCATTGAAATGTTGGCAGTAGTTGAACATGAATCAAAATATTGAGTAGAGCCAAATGTTCATGAGTTCTTTGAAACAACACATTTGCTTTAGAAGACCGTGGTTGCTAGGGAGTACGTGAGCCACATTAACCAAGGAGTGATGTCGAAATGCAGACACTGTTTTAACATGAAATTCTTTATATTATGCTAATTACACTAATCATCTTTTTTCTATACATTTTTTAAATAAAAATAGAGAAACAAAGAACTGATAAAACTTTCCATAACAACTGAGCAGGTAGGTGAGTGCTAAGGTATGAACATTCTGCGCCTAAGATCGTATGTTTGATTCCCACTAGGGGTTGTAGATTTTATTAGGAAAAAAGAACAGGCATCAGCTCTATTCTGGACAGAAAAGTGTGGTAGCGTATAGATAACGAGTCCTAAAATACTTCATCATTTATAATAACAATACTTAAAATTCATTTAATTATATAACATCTGAGCCATTTTTGGGCAGTCAGTGGCTATCGTTCTAACTCTTTAGGAACTTTCTCCATAAAATCTATTAACATTTAAAAGTTAGGACTGAGTTACTAATATTGGCTTCAATTATTCATGAATAATGATACTAAATGAATTTAGTGCTTCAATATTATTTATTGAAGATATATTTAAATAGGGCGAGGCCCGGTGGGCGTGAGTGCAAAGGCGTATGCACTCCGTGCCTAAGGTTATGGGTTCGATTCCCACTAGGGGTGGTGGCTTTTCTTTCGAATAAAGAAAATGTGAGAGCCCTATCCTGGCTAGAAAAAGGTGGTAACCTACAGATAACCCGTCCTACACTTCATGATCAATAATAAATGGACATTAAAATTTAAATAATATTATATTTAAATTGGGGTTATCACAAATTTGGAATTCACTCTGGTACATTTAATTATTTTTCTCCTTATAGTTTACTTTTATTCTAATTTAAAATATTTGTTTACTGATTTAAGTTAACATCAGTATTTATATAATTAATTACTACTTTTATGGTAGTCTTTAATTGAATTAAATTTTGTTTACTTATTAAGTTGTTATTATATTATGCTTCCTAAGAATATCAGCAAAAAAGATCAATTTTCTGAACCACAGAAAACAAAATATAAGGTAGATGAATTGATTCACTAATGAATAGAGCTCTTCCCATCGAGGCCGAGTCCCCTAACATACCAGATTCTTCTGGTATTTCATCAAGAGTTCAATTGCTATAGGCCCTTGCTCAACGTTACAATGGTATGGACTTACTGTTAAGTATAAAGTCCGCTCTGTCTAAAACAGGCATTGATTACAACTTTATTTACCTTATCTACTACGAGCACTATAAAATTGATTTTTGTTGGAAAACAAGAAACAGAAAAGTGAATTCTGTTTGCATATTCCTGGAGATGTGTATGAATAACGTTTTTAACACATTTTCTAACTGTTCAAGTTATTTTAACGGACTTGTTAGTAACTCCTATTCTAAACAGATGCTATGCTCCATCATCAAAGCATTTTACTCAATACGGTAAAATAATAATAGGTTTTTTTTTATAACGAACACTTCAATAACTTAATATTAAATATTATGACGGAGCTGAATAATGATTAAATAATAGTTATTTTAGACTAATATCAGTCTCTAAGCAACAATATGGATACTGGTAGAAGTAATTACCTCAAACTCGTCGTACATCATTTTGCACCAAGATTATGGGGTGAACAATAGGATGCCAAATATACTATACCCACTAAGAATTGTAATAATATTAGCAACTCCAAAACTAATTCCACATGAGGAGTTGACTACAAATGGAAGGTTATAATCGATCGAATGGCCAAAGAGGTAATATCAAAGGAATGAAGCGGTTATGCGAAACTATTAGTAATAAAATGAAACTAAGGTTTGCAGTTACAAATTTTAATGGGTCTTCGTAATGTTTTCATTTTTATTTTTCTACTAATTGAACAAAACTACTGGCATCAAAAACATTTTTTTTTCTCCGAAAGTTTCTTCTTCTAGTAATGCTAAAAATAAAATTGTGATTGATTCCATTGTTTGAAAACAATATTGAAATAGAACAAATAAGGCGTTATTATGAGAAAGTGCACCGTACTTTCAAAATTATAATTGTATACTTAAAATATTCCATTTTTTATAAGACAGGTAAATTAGACCATTCGAAAGCTTACTAAATTCTCTACAAAAAATTCCCTGAGGGAATTTTCGATGGGACAGTTAAATTTTGAGAAATAAGTCCTTAAAACGTTGAAGTTGTTGGTTTCTCTTATTTGAAAGGTTCTTTTTGTCTGTGCCCCGTAGTTTTTTTTATTGCTTGTAATTTTTTTTATTGATTATGGAACAAAAATGAATTTGGCAATAAAACAGTATACGTAAAATTAGAAACAATAGGTACTTACGTATTAGCGTCAAAGCAGGTTAAAGAGCCGGGTCTGAGAGAACTGGATCTACACCGTGTCAGAGATCTGGATCAAGGAGTCAAATCAGATTTTGCCAATATGGCGACGGGATTATCAACGATTTAGGTTAACTAGAGTTTTGATATAACCTTTAGCTAGCGAAAACGCGTAGCACTTATATTAATAGCATAATTGCTATGCGTTTCCGCTCGCTCAAGATTATATCTAAACTCTAGTCAACCCAACTCGTTGATAATATAGATCAAGGATGGTTTTTCGCTGGATAATGGACTGATAAACAATTTGGCTTCGCTTCGAAAAAGTAGCTTCCATCCTAGCTATTCTGATGTCGCTATCTCACACAGAAACTGAAATCGCGTAACAAAAAAACAAAACAACAATTGCGTGGGTAAATAAAGCACAAATGAATTGCGTTAAAAAGACAAAGGGAACAAGATGGCTACTATAAACACAATAGATGATATCTCTGATGGTGATTGACCAATAGAAATGCGTTATCCATGATCCAGATCTCTGAACGAGACCCGCCTATTTAACCTGCTTTGACGCTAATACGTAAGTACCAAACAATATTTCGTTTTTAGAATTAGAGCTTTCCCACCGGAATGCCGTGTGAATATTTTTGTCTCTGTTTACCTCAGTTTTAATTAGTTTTTTTTCTCTATTTGCCTTAGTTTTTAATTAGTTAGTGTTATTTTAATTGCATTTCCCCCCTTAAAACATGAGAAGAAAGGGTAAATCTGAAGGAGAGCGTCCTCAGCTACGATTTTCTACAAAGTTTGCACTATAACGTATTTTGATGCACTAAACACGAATCCGTTGAAAAAAAAAAAAAAAAAAAAAAAAAAACCCGCTCTCAACTAGGAAAGAAGTTATATTAAAAAAAAGTTCACTGTCACTATCTAGTTAGGGAAGGATGCCTTGGACGACTTTTGGGCATAGAATTCTTTTCATTTCTGCGAGTTGGATTGACTAGGGGTTTTGATGTTTTCTTGAGCGAGCGGAAACGCATAGCACGTATGCCCAAAAGCGACGGCTTACGACCAAGTCAGCTACCACAGGTGAGTCTAAATTTCAATTACACTTCGTCATTAAGGACTATTGCGCATGCGCGTGTTTACATATAAGCTGTTTACCCCGTCTTTTATAACCTCCATAACAGTGAACTTTAGTGCTTAATAACTTCTTTCCTAGTTGAGAGCGGGTTTTCTTTTCAACGGATTCGTGTTTAGTGCATCAAAATACGTTATAGTGCAAACTTTGAAGAAAATCGTAGCTGAGGACGCTCTCCTTCAGTTTTACCGAAGAAAGTTAGTATTTTGAATTGACTTATAGAGCCTTGCTTCAGGAAAGAGTGAGTGCGTGCCAGATCTTTACCTGCAGGAGGCTAGTAGGTTTTATCGCACTCCCTAAATCAAGAAGCATCCTAGGAGAGCTAACAGCTATTTTACCGAGGTCCCATGTGTTTACGATTTTGGTTACATTTAAAGTTAAGGAAGTATTCGAAATAAAATAAAAAATTATTAGGACATGAAAAGTTTTGGGATCTTCGAATTTGAAATTGAATTTAACAGTAATATGAGTATTTTTAATTGAATTTAACACTAAAATGAACATTTTAGTTATGAAAGTTAAGTAAATTAGAAACATGTGTCTTCCTAGAGAGAACGTTGTTAGGACGGCGGAAGGAGAAATTTCCGCTTAGTTCGTGTGTTTTGCCGACAGTCTTTCTTTGAGGTTTCATTCAAATAGGTGTTTCGCGATTGATCTAAACAAACTAATAACTAATTTCTATTCTATTCCTTCAAAATTACTCTAGGCAAAAGAATGGAACCGCGCTAAGATGACGCAGTTCCTGCGAGTCGGACTTTTACTACTAGCTGTAGCCTATACTAAACGCAGTAGTAAAATGGGAGTTATATAATAATATAATATTACACAATATAATAGACATCAAATAATACTTTGACAAAATCTTTCCTGAGACTAACTTCTAAAAGAAACAATTATTAACCAGGACATGGGGCAGTTAATTCTGTAGCGGCGACTCGCTCGCGTACTCATGCTTTGTGCCGACGGAAGTTGACACTTAGTTCCTTGGGCATCGTTCGCGAGCGAGTCATACGCTAGTTATAAACCCATCTGGTTTTTGAACTGAAGTTACTCAGATGGTAACGAGAGTTGGTTATGTGTCGGTTGCTAAGAGTTTTTATGAAGTGCCATTTTGTTATCTAAAAATTGTGATTGTGTTGATTTTGTGTGAAAGACGTAATATACATATAACTAAAATATATTTGTGTATTTATTGATCATTGTGTGCGTAAATACGCAAAAATTCAATATTTTTTTTAGACTAACATAAGCCAACAAAAAAGCTATTATACTGACTTCAATACAACACGGACATATCAGCTTTCACTGTACGACTGCACACTTCTAACTGAAGAAAGCAAAACTCTACAGACATACATACGTGACTAAACACATAGGGCATTGGCCTCTTGCGGAAAAAAATATTATTTCGTAAATGTAATAGGGCTTTACAAAAATTTACCGAAGAAATTTATATTCTTCAGTATATAATTATTTATTGGAGAAATCATTATAGTTGAAAAAAGTCCGTCACGCAGGAGCTGCATAACTAAGCACTTTCCTCAGAGTTGGGTAGTGTCGAGTGCATTCCTGAATAATTTGCTTAAAATAACCTATATAGATAAATAAAATAAAAACATAAATAGTTCTACTATTTTGCATTTTTTAAGAGCAGCTGTTTCAATTATTAATTTTGTAATTAATTTCCTTCCAGAGTTTTGTGTATGCGGGGTACTACACTACTTACTAAATTCACAACGCTTCACATTTCGATCTATTGATCTTGATGAGTTTCGCGAACCTACGTTTGGCGGAAGAATTTAATTCAAACATAGTACAAAGTAACACCCCCCCTTCCAATAGACCAATTTAGTTCATTTTCACAACACTTCTTTCTTATTAGATAGCCAGGACGTATACAGAGTTTCGTAACAATACAACAGAAATAACGATCGGTATAAGGAAATTAGTAATTTCTGTCCGGAGTAAACCCTCCCTTCTAGTCAACCGATTTAGTTTATTTTTACAACAAATTTGTCTCTTCAGTTGAACACAACGATTACCGAGTTTCGTTGAAATATAACAACAATTATGGCTGGTATTGGTAAATAACTACTTTGGCTCCGGAGTAAATCCCCCCTCCAGGTGGACCGATTTTGATGGTTAACGAACTCGTTCAATCGTTTGATGGGAGAATACATTCCAAGTTTCGTGGCAAAAAAACAAAAACTCTGGCCTGTATCGTGTTAACGGACACATATATAACTATAAACTATATATATATGTATATATATATATATATATATATATATATATATATATATAAATTTGAACGGGGGTCATTTTCCATGTTTACTAGGTAGGATTGATAAAGATTCGAAGACATTTTTCAAAAATTCCGTCATGAGTGCAACCTCAATAGCTACTTTCCTTCGGAGGAAAGTGCTAAAAGAATATATTTTTTAATTGTATTTATCTGTAAAATTAGTATTATAGTAAAAGAAGACAAGAAAATGTGATGTGTTTTCCTAGAGCGAAAAGGCCGGGGAGTCATTTTCCCAGGTAAGGTAGGGGCCATAAAAGTATTACAGGAAAGGTCTAACCAAAATAATAACTGTTTCTATTTTAAGCTTTCCAAAAGAAACTTGGGAAAATAATGGAACCGCGCTAAGATGACGCAGTTCCTGCGAGTCGGACGTTTTTTTCTTTTAGATATGCCGTCCGGTTAACTCGTCTGCGGAAACCATACGTTTTAGCACTTTCCTCCGAAGGAAAGTAGCTATTGAGGTTGGACTCATAACGGAATTTTTGAAAAATTTCTTCAAATCTTTATCGATCCTACCTAGTAGACACCGAAAATGAACCCCGTTAAAATTAATATATATCTATATATATATATATATATATATATGCATATATATATATATATATATATATATATATATATATATATGTGTCTGTTAACACGATAGCGGCCAGAGTTTTTGTTTTTTTCGTCACGAAACTTGGTATATAGTATTCAATTAGCAAACGATTGAACGAGTTCGTTAACCACCAAAGTCGGTCCACCGGAAGGGGGGGTTTACCCCGAACCCAAAACACTTATTTGACTATGTCAGCCGTAATATTTGTTATATTTCAACGAAACTTGGTATTCGTAGTGCTAATATAGAGAGAAAAGTGAGATATAAAAATGAACTAAATCGGTTCATTAGAAGGGGGGGTTTACTCCGGACCCACAATACCAATTCGCCACTACCTGCCGTGATTTTTGGTATATTTCGACTAAACTCGGTATTCGTAGTGCTAATCCACAGGTAAATATGTGTTGTAAAAATAAACGAAATCGGTTCATTAGGAGGGGGGGTTTACTCCGGACCCACAATACTAATTCGCCACTACCAGCCGTGATTTTTAGTATATTTCGACGAAACTCGGTATTCGTAGTGGTAATCTACAGGTAAATATGTGTCGTAAAAAGAAACTAAATCGGTTCATTAGAAGGGGGGGTTTACTCCGGACCCAAATTCCTAATATACTCATACCGGTCGTAATTTCTGCTGTATTGTAACGAAACGCTGTATACGTCGTGGGTAACTCATGAGAAAGAAGTGTTGTAAAAATGAGCTGAATCGGTCAATCGGAAAGCGGGGGTTTAATTTGTAATATATTTGAATAGAAAAGCCGGCAGACGTAGGTTCACAAAGCCGCCGCAAGGAGCGCTTTCTACCACTAGAGTGACTGTATCCTGTTCCTGCGTTAGATCAAAATACGATAATATGAGGATTTTTGTATTTATTACGTAGTGTAGTAGGTAACATGTGTAAACATAACTCTGGATGCAAATTAATAATTGATCAGTTACTCATTACAAAATGAGAACTATTCACGTTTTTATTTTATTTATGTGGGATATTTTAAGCAAATTGTTCTGGAAAGCAGTCTACACTACCCAAATTCTGAGGAAAGTGCTTAGTTATGCAGCTCCTGCGTGACGGACTTTTTTCTTTTAGATATGCCGTCCGGCTAACTCGTCTGCGGCAACCATACGTTTTTTCTTTTAGATATGCCGGCCGGTTAACTCGTCTGCGGCAACCATACGTTTTTTCTTTTAGATATGCCGTCCGGTTAACTCGTCTGCGGCAACCATACGTTTTTTCTTTTAGATTTGCCGTCCGGTTAACTCGTCTGCGGCAACCATACGTTTTTTCTTTTAGATATGCCGTCCGGCTAACTCGTCTGCGGCAACCATACGTTTTTTCTTTTAGATATGCCGTCCGGTTAACTCGTCTGCGGCAACCATACGTTTTTTCTTTTAGATTTGCCGTCCGGTTAACTCGTCTGCGGCAACCATACGTTTTTTCTTTTAGATATGCCGTCCGGTTAACTCGTCTGCGGCAACCATACGTTTTTTCTTTTAGATATGCCGTCCGGTTAACTCGTCTGCGGCAACCATACGTTTTTTTCTTTTAGGTATGCCGTCCGGTTAACTCGTCTGCGGCAACCATACGTTTTTTCTTTTAGATATGCCTTCCGGTTAACTCGTCTGCGGCAACCATACGTTTCTTTTAGATATGAAGTCCGGTTAACTCGTCTGCGGCAATCATACGTTTTTTTCTTTTAGATATGCCGTCCGGTTAACTCGTCTGCGGCAACCATACGTTTCGTTGCGTTACGACGAGTGATGTTCCGTCTGTAGAATGATAGACTTTTTTATTTCATTTTATTTTAATTGTTTCACCAGTTGGTGATAAAACTATAGCATTTCCTTAGTTATGTGCTAATAAGTCTCCGTCTAATAATTACTGTGTTTCTTTGTCGATTGTTCTGTATTTTATGTTCCATTAATCCAACAAAAAGAGAGTATCTTTTTGTTGGATCATTAAATAAACACCAAATACACTAAATTGCTATGGTTATCTTTTTTAAATATTCTTGTATAAGTGTGTATGTATTAGATATTTAATAAGTTCATCAATGTACTGGCTACCATCGTAAAGTAAGTCGGTCAAATTGTAGGGAAATTTAGAATTTGTCCTGAGTCTACCCCCTTGTCAGTATGTGCTTTATCGATAAGTCTGTATTGCAGTATGTACATGTAGGTCTGTCCTGTCTTGACATGATGTAGGAGTCTGTAAGTCGTGTATGGCCAATCCTGAGACGGCATAAAACCACTTCTTCTTGTCTATTTGATCTTTTACTGGATGAGCATTCCTGTACAGTGTGCTTGATTTCTCGAAGCTTGTTAAACTTGTAAGTGTCCTGCAATACAATAACATAGAAAAAGATCTAAGGAAGACATATTTAGTCCGCCCTTGACCTTTCAAGGCAGCGCCGGATAATCCAATAGATTTTTGTTATTTTTCTAACGGAACAGCAAGGAGGGGCGAAACTCAAGGACAGTTTCGGGTTCCTGCTGAAATGGACTCTGTCTTCATCTACACAATCTATACATATTCATAAAGAACTACTAATAAAACTACTAAATAACTGTATAATTACATATATAACACTAAAACTACAATATATGTATAATAACAATACAGCCTCTAAACCATCAAAATCCTTAAACACTCAAGTAATGAGCCAGCTTCACTACAGTCTAAAATCCATCAATATCCGACCTATATATATATATATATATATATATATATATATATATATATATTATATATATATATATATATATATATATATATATGGCACAGGTAAAAAGAATAGTACTCCATTTTCTATGTACTATTTTATTGTTGGCACGCCCTACATGTTTCGTGGCCTTTATGCCACCTCCTCAGGGGCCATTAAATCCTAAACATTTTAAACAAATTTAAAATGTTTAGGATTTAATGGCCCCTGAGGAGATGGCAAAAAGGCCACGAAACATGTAGGGCGTGCCAACAATAAAATAGTACATAGAAAATGGAGTACTATTCTTTTTACCTGTGCCATATATATATATATATATATATATATATATATATATATATATATATATAAAAATATATATATATATATATATATATATATATATATATATATATATATATATATATAACATTCTTCCTTTTCATCACTGTCATATTCTGTGGAACTGCCATCTTCATATATATAAGTTCGTCATATTGCCTGCTGCGATATTCCCAATGCAGGCGTTGGACTCAATTTCTTCACTGACGATCTGCTATTAATGCTGCCTAGAATCTGCCGCCTTCATTATGAAGTAAGAATGCCCCAGTCTCTTGTAGTCTATTTAAAGTTAACAAAAAGACTCGTCGATTAAGCAGACTTCCATTTGCGACTCTCGCACTGCTACTAAAGCATTACCGTTGCAGAAACCGTACAAGAAAGTCCGTCACGCAGGAGCTGCATAACTAAGCACTTTCCTCAGAATTTGGGTAGTGTAGACTGCTTTCCAGAACAATTTGCTTAAAATATCCTACATAAATAAAATAAAAACATGAATAGTTCTCTTTTAAATTTGTAATGAGTAACTGATCAATTATTAATTTGCTTCCAGAGTTATGTTTACACATGTTACCTATTACACTACGTAATAAATACAAAAAACCTCATATTATCGTATTTTGATCTAACGCAGGAACAGGATACAGTCCCTCTAGCGCTCCTTGCGGCGCCTTTGTGGACCTATGTCTGGCTGGCTTTTCTATTGAAATATATTACAAAGTAAACCCCCCTTTCCGATTGACCAATTCAGCTCATTTTTATAACACTTCTTTCTCGTGAGTTACCCACGACGTATACCGCGTTTCGTTTGAATACAGCAGAAATTACGACCAGTATGAGTATATTAGGAATTTGGGTCCGGAGTAAACCCCCCCCCCTCCTAATGAACCTATTTAGTTTATTTTTACATCACATATTTACCTGTAGATTACCACTACGAATACCGAGTTTCGTCGAAATATACCTAAAATCACGGCTGGTAGTGGCGAATTGGTATTGTCGGTCAGGAGTAAACCCCCCCTCCTTATGAATCGATTTAGTTCATTTTTATATCTCACTTTTCTCTCTATATTACCACTACGAATACCAAGTTTCGTTGAAATATAACAAATATTACGGCTGAAATGGTCAAATTAGTGTTTTGGGTTCGGGGTAAACCCCCCCTTCCGGTGGACCGATTTTGGTGGTTAACGAACTCGTTCAATCGTTTGCTAATTGAATGCTCTATACCAAGTTTCGTGACGAAAAAACAAAAACTCTGGCCGCTATCGTGTTAACAGACATATATATATATATATATATATATATATATATATATATATATATATATATATATATATATATATAAATTTCAACGGGGGTCATTTTCGGTGTCTACTAGGTAGGATCGATAAAGATTTGAAGAAATTTTTCAAAAATTCCGTCATGAGTCCAACCTCAATAGCTACTTTCCTTCGGAGGAAAGTGCTAAAAACTGTATCAGCATCAAGAGATTGAATTTTAGTAATCGGTTTTTGAAATAATTCGCAGTGAAAATTGTTTACCATTGAAAATGTAAGTAAATAAGTAAAACCAAATTAAAACTTGTTTCGTTTCTTGTTTAGCGATTTTCTCCAAAACGAAGCAAAAAAGAGAAAATTTCTAAAGGAATTTTTGTCTCAGTTTTTCGATCCCCTACACGCTCCTGAAGTTTGGCCAAATTCGAGACACTCTGTATATACATATATAGGTTATTTTAAGCAAATTATTCAGGAATATAGTGTAAACTACAAGATCCTGAGGAAAGTGCTTAGTTATACAGCTTCTACATGACGAACTTTTTTCAGGGTCACTGGTTTCTTGAATACTTCGCTTGTGTTGTTATTCAGCGTAGAACCTGAAATTCGGTAGTTGCTGCCAGATTGTCAATATTATGAATTGCTTGGGTTTTTTCACATTCATATTTAATCATATCACACCCAGGAATGATAAGAAATGATAGAGAGGTGGAAGAGGAGAAGATAGGATAAGATTGAAGAAGGAGTGATGTATGAATGCACAAAATCATGGCATAACAAGTCAGAATCCATTTTTGAAGCATTTTTTCTTGAATTTAAAATAAATAATTGTTTTGGTACATCATAAAAATGATGGTGTTTTTTCTGTGCCCACCCCTCATATATTGCAAGAAACCTAAACGTGATGGACATAGATCGCGGTCATTTTTGGATTTAGCACACCAAAAAACATAATATTAAGCTAAAAGATACAATGCAGCTGATCAAAAAACATGATATTAAGCTAAAAGATACAATGCAGCTGATCAAAAAACATAATATTAAGCTAAAAGATACAATGCAGCTGATCAAAAAACATAATATTAAGCTAAAAGATACAATGCAGCTGATCAAAAAACATAATATTAAGCTGAAAGATACAATGCAGCTGATCAAAAAACATGATATTAAGCTAAAAGATACAATGCAGCTGATCAAAAAACATGATATTAAGCTAAAAGATACAATGCAGCTGATCAAAAAACATAATATTAAGCTAAAAGATACAATGCAGCTGATCAAAAAACATAATATTAAGCTAAAAGATACAATGCAGCTGATCAAAAAACATAATATTAAGCTAAAAGATACAATGCAGCTGATCAAAAAACATAATATTAAGCTAAAAGATACAATGCAGCTGATCAAAAAACATAATATTAAGCTAAAAGATACAATGCAGCTGATCAAAAAACATAATATTAAGCTAAAAGATACAATGCAGCTGATCAAAAAACGTTTGTTTTGCCGGCCTATGATATTTGTTATTATGTTGCTTTTAGATTATATTTTAATTGGTATGTATACAGTCGATTAAGCTTTTTGTTTACTTTCTGTTTGTTATAATATTGCATCAATTTCTTAAATAGTTCAAAGGTCTTCGAGAATCAAATCTAGAGATTACTCATAAATAAGATCTTTGTTTTTGTTTAAAAACGTTGTATTCTGCGTTAAGGTACTGTTTGACCATTGAGAAAAGGAACAAAAGTTCAATAATAAGTTCTGTATGAGTGATTTGTAACCGAACTCTTCTAAAGTTATTTCTGAATTCTATTTCCAACTTACCGGGATGTCTGAGTCAGAGCCCGAACATGGATCCGAAGGCAGCAAAGGGCGTGGCAAGGATGCGGCCTTGAAAATCCAGCGGGTCCTGAACTCCCAAGGTTCTTTGTCTAAGATATCAGGATACGAGATAGTTTGGCAAAATTTGTAATTAAGGGTTTTAAAGAAATAATTTCAAATAAGAAATATTAGTGAGGTTAGCTCACAAGGGAACGTCCCCAAGTGTGCATTTCATTTGTTTTAGAGAGTAGATTAAAGAACAAATGAGGAGCTCTTTAGAGGAATGGCCAAATTACATAAAATCATGTTTAAGCCTTTCAAAGTTTTCAATTTTTCATAAAACTGGTTGAAAAAATTGTTTTTGGCAATTTTTGGAATAATAGGGTCAAATGGGGTCTCCCGTGGTCTAGAAGCTAGCGCGCTGGATTCATAAGTGGGAGATGGTGGGTTCGATCCCCACCGGCGACAGGAATTTTCTCATCCCACCCTGGACGTCGGCACTAATGGCCAAGATTTGTCGATGCGCCGTAAAAAAAAAAAAAAAAAAAAAAAAAAAAAAAAAAAAAAAAAAAAATAGGGTCAAATATTGTTTTAAATTCAATTAAGCCACCATTTTTCCATATCTTCAAAGGATTTTCCATAATTAGGAAAATAGTAAGCGAAAAATTTGCCCCTTTTTCCATAGAATACATTTATTAGAAAGGAAAATATATTTAAGTTGAAGGTGAGGGTGGGGAAGGATCAATGAATTCTTTGAAAAACTAGCAGTAGTTGCTCTCCTAATTTGGGGAGCAACTACTGCTAGTTTCTTCAAGAAAAATATATTCAAGTTGAAGGTGAGGGTGGGGAAGGATCAATGAATTCTTTGAAAAACTAGCAGTAGTTGCTCTCCTAATTTGGGGACGAACTACTGCTAGTTTCTTCAAAAAAATATATTCAAGTTGAAGGTGAGGGTGGGGAAGGATCAATGAATTCTTTGAAAAACTAGCAGTAGTTGCTCTCCTAATTTGTGGAGCAACTACTGCTAGTTTCTTCAAGAAAAATATATTCAAGTTGAAGGTGAGGGTGGGGAAGGATCAATGAATTCTTTGAAAAACTAGCAGTAGTTGCTCTCCTAATTTGGGGACGAACTACTGCTAGTTTCTTCAAGAAAAATATATTCAAGTTGAACGTGAGGGTGGGGAAGGATCAATGAATTCTTTGAAAAACTAGCAGTAGTTGCTCTCCTAATTTGGGGACGAACTACTGCTAGTTTCTTCAAGAAAAATATATTCAAGTTGAAGGTGAGGGTGGGGAAGGATCAATGAATTCTTTGAAAAACTAGCAGTAGTTGCTCTCCTAATTTGCGGAGCAACTACTGCTAGTTTCTTCAAGAAAAATATATTCAAGTTGAAGGTGAGGGTGGGGATGGATCAATGAATTCTTTGAAAAACTAGCAGTAGTTGCTCTCCTAATTTGCGGAGCAACTACTGCTAGTTTCTTCAAGAAAAATATATTCAAGTTGAAGGTGAGGGTGGGGAAGGATCAATGAATTCTTTGAAAAACTAGCAGTAGTTGCTCTCCTAATTTGGGGACGAACTACTGCTAGTTTCTTCAAAAAAATATATTCAAGTTGAAGGTGAGGGTGGGGAAGGATCAATGAATTCTATGAAAAACTAGCAGTAGTTGCTCTCCTAATTTGCGGAGCAACTACTGCTAGTTTCTTCAAGAAAAATATATTCAAGTTGAAGGTGAGGGTGGGGAAGGATCAATGAATTCTTTGAAAAACTAGCAGTAGTTGCTCTCCTAATTTGCGGAGCAACTACTGCTAGTTTCTTCAAGAAAAATATATTCAAGTTGAAGGTGAGGGTGGGGAAGGATCAATGAATTCTTTGAAAAACTAGCAGTAGTTGCTCTCCTAATTTGGGGACGAACTACTGCTAGTTTCTTCAAGAAAAATATATTCAAGTTGAAGGTGAGGGTGGGGAAGGATCAATGAATTCTTTGAAAAACTAGCAGTAGTTGCTCTCCTAATTTGGGGAGCAACTCCTGCTAGTTTCTTCAAGAAAAATATATTTAAGTTGAAGTTTCAAGGTATTTCTTTATTTTCAAAAAAATAATTAACAAACAATAACAATAAAGGATCACTTTGATATATTTGATACCATCGAGGTTAAATACTGTACATCAATACTCAATAGTCAAGATCAAGGTCACAAGACAAAGATTTATTGCTGAACTCGTTAACTTTGTCACTGAAAACATTTTGTTCAAACTAAATTTTTTCATTTAGTTTGAGAAACATTAGTAGAGCTCGCAGGTTTTTGTTTTCCTTTGATATTGATGTTCTCTCCAAATTCGAATTTAGAACGATGAAGGGCTGAAAATTGGGAAAGTAATATTTCGAACCAAAAACATTGCCACAACCATTATACTTGATTGAGTTGAACATATTGCTGTATTTTGAAGCGCATGTTCCTACACTTTGGAGTCTTCTTATACAATGTTTTGAAGAGCTACGAACCATAGTATTCCGTTGGCTGCGATAATCAAGAATGAACCTAGAGGGATTTTTTCTACACCTACGGAACACTTTCAGGTATTCATTTAGAACCTCATCACATTCTTTAGATTAATAATCCAAATATCTCAGCAGTGGCTTTACCTATTAACATGAGTCAGTAGGCCAGTATGTTGGGGAATTCGGGGAAATGGTTGAGCAGTGCTTTGAGGAGAGTGCAGAGAGTAGGGTACGACCACGGGAGTTGGTTACCCTTGACTCCCACTGAAGATGCTTGGCGTTGAAATCACCTGAGGCGTGGTCAAGCTACCTATATCAAATTACAAAATACACATAATTGTAGAATGTAATACTTCTGTAAATAAATAAAAAGTTAAAAAAAAAAAATAAAATTAACATGAAATCTTGTAGAAGTACTTAGAACAATTTGGCGCATTCGAAAATGCTATCTCCTGAAAAAGGGCCAAAATGTCATCTGGCCCTTTTTCAAAAGAGCTCCTAAAATACAATCGTTAAACAATAATTTATATTTCATAAAATAAATTATATAATGCTAATTCACTTCAAATGTAAGCATATTTTTGAATTTATTTGACGAAATATAAATGATTGTTTAACGATTGTATTCGTTCTTTAATCTACTCTCTAAAACAAATGAATTGGTGAAAGAATCATGTCGATATCATTTTCTAAACTCGGTATATAAAATAAAGCATTTTCAACCTATTTTATTTTATTTCTCAGCTCCTAAGGCGTTTTGGACGGAATGCTCGGACATGTGTCGACTATTTGAAATTACCAGAAAAAAATGGACCAAATCGGTGACCCCACTACCGTATACTCCTCATGTTAGGCTATTTGAGGTGTAACTTTGAAGGGTGCTTTCATGCCTTAAACGGGCGATTGGGCCGACATATAAAAAAAAAAAAGTATAGATTATTTTCATGTGTTTAATAAATATACAACGTTTCATAAAAATTCCCTTGTCAGGGGTAGAGCACGGGACTAATATTTTTATCTTCCCGTGTCTTCGTTCATCATGGGCCTATATAAGTGGTGGGGGCTGCGGCCCCCCGAAATTTTGATTTGATGGTAAAAGTGTGTCATAAAACCCTTAAAAATAAACTAAATAAGATCACTTAGTTCATAAAAAAATTTATTTTAGGTGTAATAGCGTTTTAGTTGCCTAAAACTATTCCTAAATTTTTAGTACTCCATACCCCGAAAATGGTCGCAGCCCCCCCCCCCCCAAATTATTTTCTATATACGCCACGTCGTTCATGGGTTAGATTCGGTCTTCCTGACCGTCCCTAGTCCAACCCAGCCTATAATTGATTTATTAATGGGTACTTAACCTGTAGTAATGAGTAAAGGGGGAAATCAGGCGGTCGGAGCATAGTACCGACCTCACTATCTCCCTAGTGTGCCGTATGGTCATGAATCAGATAGCTCTATAATATCTGACCATGAGGGCCCCCGTGGCCTGTTACGGGACTTATTTATTTTTGTACACATAATATGGTAACAATAAATTAAGATCTCTTGAAAAGGAACTGAATGCTAGAAAATAATCGTTTAGCATAAATATGCTTTAGAGGTGATTAAAGTGGAAAAAACGTTACAAAAAAGTGTCCGCTGGGAGTGAATATCACGCATGCGCAGAGGCTCTTGCGCATGCGCATTGGCGATCACGCATGTGCAGAGGCGCTCGCGCATGCGCAGTGGCCATGTAATAAAAATAATACTGGTTGTGTCACAAAAAAGTGTCCGCTTGCGTTCGCACATGCGCAGTGGCCTGCCATGTAATAAAAATAATACTGGTTGTGTCACAAAACGTGTCCGCTGGTGTTCACGCAAGCGCATTGGCGTTCGCCCATGCGCAGTGGCCATGTATGAAAAAGATGACTGTATGTTATAGAGTACGTTTCATAGGTTTGCCAGGTAGACCTAAAGCATATTTATTTATTTTTGTTGTTGCGTTTAACGGCGTATCAACAATTTGGCTACTAACGCCGGGCTGTCTACAGGTTGCCACCCTTTTATAATGCCAACGGCACGTGGTCGGTCACCCATTCAGGTACTGGCCACGCCCGACGTTGCTTAACTTCGGGGATCAACGGGAACCGGTGCATTCAACGTGGCTATGGCCGTTGGCTAAAGCATATTTATGTTCCTGAATTTGAGCAGAAGGCTCTAAACGAAATTTATATCTAATTTTGTTTTATAAACGATCTTCCAGACAACGACTGTCAAATTGAGACGGCGGAACATGTCCTAATATCATGCGGATTGCTTCAAAATAATGAAGAAAAGATGAGGAAAAGATTTACAAAAGTCCGTCACGCAGGAGCTGCATAACTAAGCACTTTCCTCAGAATTTGGGTAGTGTAGACTGCTTTCCAGAACAATTCACTTAAAATATCCTACATAAATAAAATAAAAACATGAATAGTTCTCTTTTAAATTTGTAATGAGTAACTGATCAATTATTAATTTGCTTCCAGTGTTATGTTTACACATGTTACCTATTACACTACGTAATAAATACAAAAAACTTCATATTATCGTATTTTGATCTAACGCAGGAACAGGATACAGTCCCTCTAGCGCTCCTTGCGGCGCCTTTGTGGACCTATGTCTGGCTGGCTTTTCTATTGAAATATATTACAAAGTAAACCCCCCTTTCCGATTGACCGATTCAGCTCATTTTTATAACACTTCTTTCTCATGAGTTACCCACGACGTATACCGCGTTTCGTTAGAATACAGCAGAAATGACGACCAGTATGAGTATATTAGGAATTTGGGTCCGGAGTAAACCCCCCCTCCTAATGAACCTATTTAGTTTATTTTTACATCACATATTTACCTGTAGATTACCACTACGAATACCGAGTTTCGTCGAAATATACCTAAAATCACGGCTGGTAGTGGCGAATTGGTATTGTCGGTCAGGAGTAAACCCCCCCTCCTTATGAACCGATTTAGTTCATTTTTATATCTCACTTTTCTCTCTATATTACCACTACGAATACCAAGTTTCGTTGAAATATAACAAATATTACGGCTGAAATGGTCAAATTAGTGTTTTGGGTTCGGGGTAAACCCCCCCTTCCGGTGGACCGATTTTGGTGGTTAACGAACTCGTTCAATCGTTTGCTAATTGAATGCTCTATACCAAGTTTCGTGACGAAAAAACAAAAACTCTGGCCGCTATCGTGTTAACAGACACACACACATATATATATATATATATATATATATATATATATATATATATATATATATATATAGATATATATAAATTTCAACGGGGGTCATTTTCGGTGTCTACTAGGTAGGATTGATAAAGATTTGAAGAAATTTTTCAAAAATTCCGTCACGAGTCCAACCTCAATAGCTACTTTCCTTCGGAGGAAAGTGCTAAAAGCCTATTAAAGCATTACACGGACTAGTTTTAAAAGGAAATTATAACTCTTTTCTAACATTTATGACTCAAAATGAAAAAAATCGAAAAAATCATTAATTTCTGCTTAATTTATATATGTTTACACACTTTAAAGTAATTCATTTCCTAAAATAATTAATTTATTTTCTAATAATTAACATATATTTTTATCAATGTCATTAATTTTTTGTGTTCTTTTATTAAATGTTTAACAATTTATTTATTAACATTGGTATTAAAAATAGCTTACTATCCGTAATTATTTACTAAATAAATATACCTATTAAAAACGCTTTGTTTTACACATTCGTGATTGCAATAGAATATTTATATTTTTATGGCCCTTTAAATATCCTTTATTATGTATAGTAATGTGATTTTCGATCTAAATTTTCCCCTGATCTTTAAAGAATATTGCCTATTTGCTGAACGTTTACTTCTGAAAGGCTTTTAGGAATCGACATTGATTAGATTCGATCAATTTCTGATCATGATTCGCTCTTAAAAAGAAGGAAGGAAGTTAAATGCTGAGGTCGACCACACCCACTCCGCCATATATATATATAGGGAGTCGCAGATTGGAGAAGACATTGCAGTCGAAAACCTCGAGGCAACATCATGATCAGGATTGTAAGATATTTCATACCCTTTTCTTTTATTACATTATTTTCTCTAGCTTTCAAGACTTATTCCGAATCTTTGGGATTTATTGAAGGCATATAACTGGTTTTATTAAGACATCCAAACTCGTAGAGGACCGAACACACCGCCTGCACATTCATTAACTCTAGAGGCTTTAGGTTGTTGGACTGGTTTAGTGATGCCAGGAAGTGAAACCAGGAATCATTGTTAGGGAACGAATGACAATTCACAAATATGTTTTTTTTTTGGTTGGATTTAGGCGTGTCAACCTTTATGGTCATTAACGCCAGAGTAAACAAATATGTTTATGCTGTGTTACAGCGCTCGACTCATATTCTGCCGTAATTCGGAACTTGTGTGCGCACTGAATGTTTTTATCATCCAGTGTCGTCTTTTGAACGTCGGACTTGGGTGATCCCTAGCCACAACTGGCCTTCAATGGGTACCCGTAAAGGAGAAAATCAAGCGACCTGACCACGCTATCTCCCTAGTGTGGCGTATTGTCAGGAATTACATACCTCTACAGTATCTGCCACTATGGGCCCTCGTGGACTGTTAAGTTACTTGTTGCTCTTAATTCCTCTTCCAATGCAACTATATTAGAAACGACAGATTTTTTTATCAAGATGTCACAAGGATTTCTTGATATCGTATCTGATCCATTACCCATGTGGTTGTCTCTAAAAGGTTCCAGAAAGCGATCAAGTAATACTATTATCTAAATTTGATCTGATCCTGAAATCCAACCCGTCTTGTAAATCAGGAAAAATCATGCCGTGTTATATTGATTGTAGTTTGGGTGAAAATTTTATTTAGGTGATATAATTATTTTTAAGGTTAACAAAACGATTCTTAATATGTGGGGGGGGGGGGGTGATTCTTGACAGATTTCACTACAGATTCTTTTTCTCTATTGTTCTAGGCTTTCATTTTAAAATCATCCACTTAATATCAATTCGTTTAGATTATTCTGTTTCTTCTCATTCATTTGACAATTCCTTCTGAAATGGTCCTTATTACTTAAGCGACAGTTCATACCGACATATTATAGTCACGTTTTAAAAATGTGATAAAAAAAATAAGAAAAATGGAAATAAGTTCTTTCTTTCTATCCAGAATGTCGTTATTGTTATGGTGAACAATATTCCATTTCTTGCAATTCGTTCATGATATGGTATCCAATATCAATTGTACTTTTTAACATATCAATACTGTATAATCAAATTTTACAGGGCTCAAATAATTTCTTAAATATTGATATCGAATTGTTTTATATCCAGCAATAATTGAACTTTTTTGGTTTTAGAGAAATGAAATTTTTATTTTTATTCTTTCATTATTATTTGTTGTCATAATACTTCATAAACTAACTATTTTTTATTTCCTCTTGCAGTTATTGTTGGTGATCTGCTTGGTGAGCGTTGCCCTGGCAGCTCCCGGCCTCCTAGCTCCAGCCTTGATTCCTGCACCATACACCATCCATCATGGATACACCATCCAGACAGCTCTCGAACCAGTAGAACAGCACGGATACACCATCGTATACTAACCATCCACCAGTTACCTGTGATCATATAAAGCCGCAAGAATCTAAAAACTATCATGTAATACTATCTGATTGAAATATTTATTGTTAATAGATCAATTGTTCCTTATTGTATAGTTATTTTTACCTCTGAACCCTTAAATATTTAGGAATGATGGCTGATCTATAGTTGCAGCACGGAAGATTTTTTTCCACTTGAAGATTCTAGTTTGTGATTATGAGTATAATCCGGTTAGTAAGAAGAAGATATAATCATTGAGTTATTAGTGGGTGAAGCGAGTGTAATCGAATTGCCTGAAGCCTGGAAGAAACAAACGGCGGCCATCTTAGTGTGACTTAGATTCTAATGGTGTTTGTTTCTTTTTTCTCAGTTTTCTCTCAACAAAGTGCATTAATAAGTTTACAGTGTATTGTTGATGAGTACAGACCATTACAATGGTGACTTGTTCAGTCTTTGGCTGTAATAATATATCTTCTGGGTCGAATAGTAAGCCAGACGTCACATTCGACAAGTACGATGTTCCAAAAATTAAACCTACATTCGTTTACCTAGAATTTCCGTCCAATTTCTGTTGTGTGGCTTTATAAAATAAGAATGTACCTACTTAGTTTTCTTCTGATTCTATCCAATAACGAATCTCATTTTTGTGGACAAGTAATGAAACAAACAGTATGAGCCTATGATAGACCAACATATACTCTAACCAGTCTTTATAAAAGGCACTTATTTAATTTTCTAAGATTTTAATTGTATTGCTTCGCTGCTCAATGACAGCCAGATCCCCAGATTCTTTAATTTCTTGACAATATTAATAAATTCATCACATGGCTTCTCCAAATTCATTTTTTGGTTCCGCATATTACAATAGTCTTTTAAGGTCATTATACTAGTCTGCAGATAGTGTCGAGACAACAATAGCCAAGTATGTTACATTTGAATGTGTAGCATTAAAAAAATTGCGGTTCCTACATTTTTTTTTTTTTGAAGCATTAAAGACAAAATCTGGAGGACGACTCAATTCAGACAATACTCGAAGCTCAGGAGTTTAAGGTAAGCTGGACCGATTTAGGACTCTCACAATAGGACGATGGTACATCTCGTACTGCGGAGGATATGAGGCATTATTTATTCTAAACGATCTAAATCTACAATAGTCTTTTTACTCATTTATTATTTCTTGTAAAGGTTTGGTGCCCGTCGAAAGAAATCCAACACAAGAGCGTATATAGGAAATATTTTTGGGAGGGGCTGGGACCACCGCACAGTGGGGCCAAACAACATTTTGTGTCTTAATACAGGCTCTAAATCTTAAAAAAAAAATCAATGCATTTTTTTTTAAATTTAAGGTAATAAAATTTAGAACAAATTTGTTTGGTGCCAATGACCATAGCAGTAGACGAACCCAAAAAAAAAAAAAAAAAAAACAAAAAAAAAAAAAAAAAAAAAAAAAAAAAAAAAAAAAAAAAACAAAAAAAAAAACAACTTTGTTTAGCCAGATTTTTGTTTTTTTTCTTTCTCCTGTTTACTAAATTACTTTTAAATAATTCAGGAATTTTTACAGCTGAACATAAAATAATATTTTATTTTCCATCTAGCTTAATATCAGTACTGATATCGTTGAAATTAAACATTCAAATCCTGATTAGACTTGGAAAAAATCAATATCTATTTTCAAATCATTCAAGAATCATATTATTTCAATAAATCTCATTGTTGAATTAAGATAAATTTACGTTTTGAAGATGTCAGTCCGATTTTTTCCAACTCTAGTCAGGATTTGAATGTTTAATTTCAACGATATCTCTGCTGATATTAAGTTAGACGAAAAATAAAATATTATTTTCTGTTCAATTGTAAAATTCCTGAATTATTTAAACATAATTTAGTAAACAGGAGAAAGAAAAAGGCCGTCACGCAGGAGCTGCATAACTAAGCACTTTCCTCAGAATTTGGGTAGTGTAGACTGCTTTCTAGAACAATTTGCTTAAAATATCCTACATAAATAAAATAAAAACATGAATAGTTCTCTTTTAAATTTGTAATGAGTAACTGATCAATTATTAATTTGCTTCCAGAGTTATGTTTTCACATGGTACCTATTACACTACGTAATAAATACAAAAAACCTCATATTATCGTATTTTGATCTAACGCAGGAACAGGATACAGTCACTCTAGTGGTAGAAAGCGCTCCTTGTGGCGGCTTTGTGAACCTACGTCTGGCGGGCTTTTCTATTGAAATATCTTACAAATTAAACCCCCGCTTTCCGATTGACCGATTCAGCTCATTTTTACAACACATCTTTCTCATGAGTTACCCACGACGTATACCGCGTTTCGTTACAATACAGCAGAAATTACGGTATGAGTATATATTGGAATTTGGGTCCGGAGTAAACCCCCCTTCTAATGAACCGATTTAGTTTATTTTTACAACACATATTTACCTGTAGATTACCACTACGAATACCGAGTTTCGTCGAAATATACCAAAAATCACGGCTGGTAGTGGCGAATTGGTATTGTGGGCCCGGAGTAACCCCCCCCCCCTTCTAATGAACCGGTTTAGTTCATTTTTATATATCACTTTTCTCTCTATATTACCACTACGAATACCAAGTTTCGTTGAAATATAACAAATATTACGGCTGACATAGTCAAATTAGTGTTTTGGGTTCGGGGTAAACCCCCCCCCCCCCCTTCCGGTGGACCGACTTTGGTGGTTAACGAACTCGTTCAGTCGTTTGCTAATTGAATGCTATATACCAAGTTTCGTGACGAAAAAACAAAAACTCTGGCCGCTATCGTGTTAACAGACACACACACACACACACACACACATATATATATATATATATATATATATATATATATATATATATATATATCTATATATATATATTTATATATATATAGATATATATAAATTTTAATGGGGGTCATTTTCGGTGTCTACTAGGTAGGATCGATAAAGATTTGAAGAAATTTTTCAAAAATTCCGTCATGAGTGCAACCTCAATAGCTACTTTCCTTCGGAGGAATGTGCTAAAAACAAATATCTGGCTAGACAAAGTTATTCTAAATTTTATTAGGTTTCATTTAAAAACTATGCATTGAAATCGGTTAAGATTTAGAGGCTGTAACCTTTTTGGACCAAATTACACTAAGCATTTCTCATCTCAGTATCAGTCATCCCTTCATTCGAAACGCTATTCAACCTAGATCTTTAATTTTTAGAAAACTAAAGCGTTATTACACCCAATCATTTTATTTTTGAACCAAGTGATCTTATTTAATTAATTTTTGAAGGTTTTATGACACATTTTTATGAATTAAATAAAACTTTCCGGGGGGGGGGGGGGGGGTGCAGCCCCCAGTCCCCCTCAAATACGCCCATGATCCAACATCATCAGCGCAAGCAAAAAGCCTGATGTTTCTTATATAGATGCATCCGTGCCTGAGTTCCTCTTCGATATTATTGATAAACAACGACAATAGGAGAGGGTTTAGCAAGCAGCCCTGTAGTACACCGACATTCTTGATCCAGTTTCTCTTCAATATCATTGATAAACAGCAGCAACAGGACGGGGATTCATTTAAAGAAAAGGAGAATGAAGAAAGTAGTAATTATTTGTATATAAAAATGTTTTTTTATTTGTGGACTATATACACTATTGGATTTGTTTATATAATTCTGCCGGTGCTGGTTCTATTGAAGAGTGACTGGTGGATGGTTAGTATACGATGGTGTATCCGTGCTGTTCTACTGGTTCGAGAGCTGTCTGGATGGTGTATCCATGATGGATGGTGTATGGTGCAGGAATCAAGGCTGGAGCTAAGAGGCCGGGAGCTGCCAGGGCAACGCTCACCAAGCAAAACACCAACAATAACTGCAATAAGAAATAGAAAATAGTTAGATGATTGCATGAAATACTGTTGAGGTAATTAATAATAAGACACTATATAGCCAACGGCCATAGCCACGTTGAATACACCGGTTCCTGTAGATCACCGAGGTTAAGCAACGTCGGGCGTGGCCATCACATGAATGGGTGACCGACCATGTGCTGTTGGCATTATAAAAGGGTGGCAACCTGTAGATAGCCCGGTACTAATGGCCAAGTTGTTGATACGCCGTAAAAAAAAGACACTATATATATATATATATATATATATATATATATATATATATATATATATATATATATATATTTGCACAAGAGCAAAATAAATGTTAAAGAATATTACTAATCATGTACTAAATCTTGAAGAAATTTGCCTAAATCCACTCCCTTTACAATTTAATCACGATTTTCTCTCTAGAATAGGGTATTAACCGGTAGATAACCCGTCTCAAAAATCAGTGTTATTTATAGGAGAATGTAAATTTGTAATCAATAATTAAATAACAAAGTTAATTATTTTTTAATTAATTATTAAGTTAATTATCAACATATGTCTCATTCTATTTATTTAAATTTTATCGTCCATTATTATTAAATAATACTTTTATGACGGGTTATCTATAGGTTACCACCCTTTTCTAGCCAGGATAGGGCTGATGCCTTTTCTTGTTTTTGTGGAAACGACACCACCCCCAGTGGGAATCGAACCCACGACACTTGGCAAGGAGTGTTTAGTGCTGATACCTTAACACTCACGGCCACCTGGCTTCTTCTACGTCTCATTTCAGAAACTGACTAGTTTTGATATATATTTTAAGACGCTATAATTTATTTAACATGAAAATGTCTATTTATTTTAATTTTTAATGTTTTAATTTAGATACTTTTATTTTTATTTATTTATTTTTTTCATTTTTATTTTATGTTATGTTGTGTTATATGTTACTATTTTATAAAAAAATCTTCCCAATTATGTATAATTTCTTCTTGTATATATTTGTATGACATGATTATGTCATGTTTACATGGTTCTGTATAATTTTTAGCTTTGTTCGCACATTGACTTAAATACCAAATCACCACGTTGTAAATTCTTTAATAAATAAATACAATTATATCTTTGTACATAATGTAATTAATGCATAATTCAATTTATTCTTTATATTTTTTTTTCGGTACCTGCAGTATTTGATATTTTTAATCAAAGTATTTTCATAATTTTATGAATAATTTAAAAAACGTATTACATACAGAGTGTATTACGTCTTATTTATTTGTTTATGAAATTGCCTTTCTGCTTGAAGTGTATATATATATATATATATATATATATGTATATATATGCATACAAATTTATTTTAATGAGGTTATTAAATGAAGTTTGATAATTTGATGACTGAAAATGATGAAATGTTCATAGGTTATTCTTCAATTCGCTAACATAATTTTGGTGATATGAGTTTAATAATGAAGGCTCATTTAGGGTCATTTTGTTCGTACTTAAACATAATTACCTTCAATAAAGAGTTCAAAAGATATAAAATTTATCGAGATAAATGTACTTTGGTTTATGTAGATAATCCATTTTGCTTTTATAATGTTTGAATATTAGAGAATGACATTAGATGTGGATTTCTTCTGGTGAACCACTTTATAGAAATTTAACTCGCTTCTTAATTGATCTCGCAAAAATGTAAAAAAAATGGATTCCTACGAAAATCATTAAAAGGAATTCAAGAATATTTGACTACTTACGATTCTGAGCATGATGTTGTACTGCCTCGAGATTTTCGACTGCAATGTCAGCCAAGATTTCAGGAGGTGTATATATACTGGATGCAAGGGTGTGGCTTGACCTTGCTTCGATTCTATCCCACGCCGTCACGGAAGTACAGTCGCTGACCCCACAGCCAAAATATAGGTACAACAAGAAATGGATAAAGTTGTCAATATTGAAGTATCTAATGACCATTTGTCTTGGAATAGATTATATTTGTATCTGGGAAGTACCGATACCTGTATCTCGGAAGAGATGGTTTCTGTATCTTGTATGAGCGAATTCACATATTGCGCTAGTATTTCTGAAGAGATACAACAGAAAAATCGGTGTTTTTCAGTTATGAGTATGAAAGACATGGTAAATATCTCTTTATCAACCAGCAAAACTGTATGTACCTAGCTTCAGAGCTTGTCCGCCAGAGGGCACTTGTGCCACTCTTCCTGACTAAATGCTATCCCACCTAAATAGGCAAGAGTGACATTTTCAGTTTTTTTTTTCACTTTAAAAATACTAGTGCGATATCTCGGAAGTGTAATTTATTTAAACTAGAGACGGATGTTATTAATGCTATAAATTCTAATAAAGAAATAAATGCTACTTGTCTGGGTCTTGAAGGTGCTTCCGATCGCACTTTCTGAAAATATATTCTAGAAACGATCCAAAACAAAGGAATCCATATTAACATACTAGAAGTCACCAAGAAATGATTTTAGAAATCCGTAAGTTCCAAGTACATTGTAATGATATGTCATCAGAAAGTTTTATTTATGAAATTGGTGTTCCCCAAGGCAGTGTTCTTAGTACAACACTATTTTATTTATACAGGGTGATTCAGGTCTAAGTAGTCAAACTCTAGGAGTAGATTCTGGAGATAATTTCCAACAAAAAAGTTAATTAGAAGTATGGCCCGAATCCGAAGGGAAAAGCAGTTATGTCCAATTTTCTTCTTTTTTTTTTTAACGTAGTCATGTTTTTTTATTGAATAAGAACGAATTGGTCAAAAACTGTTCAAGATAATTGAATTCTTATTATGCCATCATAAAATAGACAAAATTTTGTTTAAAAAAAAACCAGTGATTTAACTCACGAAATCCATAGACAGAAGATAATTTCTGGACGTCCAATAACGCGCTTCTCTTTTCTCGACGAATCAAAGGTTTCTTGCGAATTTTTTCCTCAGCCCCCTAACAGACTAAAGATTCAATACTTACAAGAAAACATCTACATTCTAATCTACATTCATCTACATTCTAATCTACATTCAGTAAGCACTAAATCTATGCAAATGACGTGGAGGTTTACTGAGGGATAAATTGAACAATTGGCCCCCTTTTGTCAAAATAATGTGGAATGTAGTTTATTTACTTTCAAATACCTTGTGCCAAACTATGGAAATCCATTGTCTAGCCCGGAAGCAATAAAAGTAACTGAAAGAAGTTCTTGGAAAAGTTTTTCATTTGAGAGATTTGTCACATTTTGTGCCACAGTGTGACCAACAAAAAATTAAATCATTGCATACGATAAATGATATCCATAACTGGTTTTAATGTTGTGAGTTTAAAATGTCAGTTCCAAAGACTAAGACTCTGGCGTTAATGACCCCAACGGTTGACACGCCATAAATTCAACTAAAAGAAAAGACTAAGACTGATTTTTCAAAAGTATTAAAAGTTATTCAAAATATAACTATAGTTAACATAAATAAAGATAAAGCCGAATACATCGGATATCATGCATATATACGGGGTTTCCCGTTTATGTGAGCCACAATTAAAATATTTTTTAAACCATTAGGGATCTCGCTAAATCGAAAATGTCCAAAGTTGTATTTGTCAATCCAAAAAAAAATAAAAAATGTAGTTTTAACTATTCATCGCGCGCTCCATAGTCGGCGTTAACTCTTTACCACTTAGTCTTTATACATTTTTAAAAACTACTCAAAAATTAAAGAATCATACGTATTTTTGTTTCGCTTAGTATTTTGGGATAAATTGGCGGCCTATGTCGAAACAATTTTCAACGTCACAAGCGCAGATTTGTGCCTACCTCGACCCTCAAACATGTCTTTTTTTAGTAAAATAATTGTAGTTTTATCCACAGATTAAATTAAAATGCAAAACGCTACACTTCAAATTTCTTTACGGTCAATTTTTGAAATGTTAAATTTTTCTTCTATTATTCGAAACGAACAAACGTGACTGTATAACAACAAAAATGCTAAATATATACATAAAAAAATTCTTGATTTATTGATGAAATAAGACACCCAAATACTCACCTTATGTCACCAGCGGTGGTGTTTCATAAACCACTAACTTTTTCTGGTATTACAGCAGTCTTTTACAAGGCGTTCATGCTGCTTGTCCTTAGCTGAGTGATAAATGTCGTTGGACCTTGTATCCTTGGCCATACTGAATCCCCGAGGGGTAAATATCTTTAACAATCCTACCATCTCAAAATAGCACCTGAGGAAGACGGATGTAATACAGGAGAATATTTGTGGTTTAGAAGTAAGCAGAACTACAATCGCAGGGGGAAGAGGTTAGAAGGAGAATAGAGAGATACACTTGCTATACAGTAGACTTTGTATGACCTCACCATCCACAGGCGACGCAAGACGACCACGGACTGTTTGGAAAGAAGATTTCGACACACAGACAATGTGACGCCTCAAGGCTTTCTCCCGGATCCAAGTGTCAAGGATTACGTCAAACCGGAGCTTCGCCCCCGCCAAGCATTACACTTCCTTTATTATCATCCACCCTTCCTCTATTAGCTTCCTCCCAGCCTCTTCTGTATGCTGCTGCTTCCACTATTAGCTTCCTCCCTGCCTCTTCTGTATGCTGCTCCTTCCTCTATTAGCTTCCTCCCAGCCTCTTCTGTATGCTGCTCCTTCCTCTATTAGCTTCCTCCCTGCCTCTTCTGTATACTGCTCCTTCCTCTATTAGCTTCCTTCCAGCCTCTTCTGTATGCTGCTCCTTCCGCTATTAGCTTCCTCCCTGCCTCTTCTGAATGCTGCTCCTTCCTCTATTAGCTTCCTCCCAGCCTCTTCTGTATGCTGCTCCTTCCTCTATTAGCTTCCTCCCTGCCTCTTCTGTACGCTGCTCCTTCCTCTATTAGCTTCCTTCCAGCCTCTTCTGTATGCTGCTCCTTCCGCTATTAGCTTCCTCCCTGCCTCTTCTGTATGCTGCTCCTTCCTCTATTAGCTTCCTCCCAGCCTCTTCTGTATGCTGCTCCTTCCGCTATTAGCTTCCTCCCTGCCTCTTCTGTATGCTGCTCCTTCCTCTATTAGCTTCCTCCCAGCCTCTTCTGTATGCTGCTGCTTCCACTATTAGCTTCCTCCCTGCCTCTTCTGTATGCTGCTCCTTCCTCTATTAGCTTCCTCCCAGCCTCTTCTGTATGCTGCTCCTTCCGCTATTAGCTTCCTCCCTGCCTCTTCTGTATGCTGCTCCTTCCTCTATTAGCTTCCTCCCAGCCTCTTCTGTATGCTGCTGCTTCCACTATTAGCTTCCTCCCTGCCTCTTCTGTATGCTGCTCCTTCCTCTATTAGCTTCCTTCCAGCCTCTTCTGTATGCTGCTCCTTCCGCTATTAGATTCCTCCCTGCATCTTCTGTATGCTGCTCCTTCCTCTATTAGCTTCCTCCCAGCCTCTTCTGTATGCTGCTGCTTCCACTATTAGCTTCCTCCCTGCCTCTTCTGTATGCTGCTGCTTCCACTATTAGCTTCCTCCCTGCCTCTTCTGTATGCTGCTCCTTCCTCTATTAGCTTCCTCCCAGCCTCTTCTGTATGCTGCTCCTTCCTCTATTAGCTTCCTCCCTGCCTCTTCGGTACGCTGCTCCTTCCTCTATTAGCTTCCTTCCAGCCTCTTCTGTATGCTGCTCCTTCCGCTATTAGCTTCCTCCCTGCCTCTTCTGTATGCTGCTCCTTCCTCTATTAGCTTCCTCCCAGCCTCTTCTGTATGCTGCTCCATCCTCTATTAGCTTCCTCCCTGCCTCTTCTGTACGCTGCTCCTTCCTCTATTAGCTTCCTCCCTGCCTCTTCTGTACGCTGCTCCTTCCTCTATTAGCTCCCTCCCAGCCTCTTCTGTATGCTGCTCCTTCCTCTATTAGCTCCCTCCCAGCATCTTCCGTATCTTGCCGGTTTTGACCAAACTTGGCACAAAGGTAGATCTTGATCCGGGAATTGTCGTAGGCTAAGTCAAAAACGTCTAGGACTTATAGTTGAGAGGTCACGGGTTCGTTATTATTAGATTAGCGTTATTATATTTTAATACTACTTATTTGGTTTGTAATTTTTATTTTTTTGCTTTTCTAGATGCAGAAAGTAGTTGTTGCATGGCATACTGGGTTACAGCTAGTGAACAATAAAAATGTAAACATGGGCAGAGAGAACAACCATTTCAATGCAGAATATAGACGTAACTGTTCTGAGGCATAAAGCAGTGTTTTTCTTCGCGTCCAAATAAACGACATCCTATGTTTGGAGGCTTAACGTAACCCCAGAGTGTACGCCAACTCGTAATAAACGTATTTTGCTCCATTTTTCGTATTTTCAGTTTTTGAGCTTGATAGAACTTCTTTGAATATTTTTTGGTAAAAACAAGGACTGAATCTCACCCGTTTGACCATAAAAACTAAATAAACATTAATATTTACCCAGTAATATTTTAAAGAAAGTTAAAAGTCGGTCCGGGTATTTATGGATATTTACAACTTAATGCATATCTATGATTTTTCATGAGTACTTTTACATTGGAGAAGTTTAATTAATTTAAAAAAAGTTTACGCCAACACATTATTCCTGTCGTCTCTGGCTATTAACTTGGTAAAATTACATACATGAATGTATATGAAAAGAGCAGCAGTCAGTAGTTGTGGTTGTGGTAAGTTTAGTAAAAAAACAAAAAAAAACACCTTAGCCTTAGACTAGAACAACCTTTGATAAAGATAATGATCAATCAGTAAGTGTTTTGAGATATCGAGATAATCCTAGCCCAAAGTTTTAGCTGAGGCTACATTTTTGTGAAAGCAGTACAGTAGGTAGTATCAAATTTAGGCAAACAACTTGTTTTATTGGTAGTCGGAAGGTCCTTGGTAAACTTCCAGGTAAGAATTTATTATTTATTAGCCTCTCAGTGGTCTTATTTTATCATTTATTATTGTTTTAATAGCTTCTCAGTGTTGCAACACCTCTAAACTGGCAAGTTCCATCACATTTTACAATATTCGATTGCTTTGAGTCGCTGTTTAGTTAAATACCCGGGTATTTATCAAATTGGGTATTTACCCTAGGTATATACCCTGGGTATTTACCCTGAAGAATAAATACCCGGGTATTTTACATCACTGCCCATCAGCATCCGAAGTCAGAACACTTCTTAAATATAATGGGTGTTTCCAAATAACATCTTGGAAATATAAATTTTTAAATTTTAACCTGTACTGGTTAAGCTCCTGTAACTAGGTTATCTGTTGGTTGACAATGGTCCACAGCGCCCCAGTGTCAAGAACCATTATACTTTGATTTCTTATCAGTTGATGTATAACATATAGTATGAGGGAACCGTGCTATAATAAACTGCACAAAATTATATAGTAGTGTTAATTTAGATGGTACATTATTTAATGCAATACCTACTTATCTACCGTGACGAAGCACGGGTATTCAGCTAGTACATATACATATATAGGGTGGTCCCAAAGTAGTGTTTATGCTTCAAGGTACTTATACAAAATTCGAATCTGAGCAAAATATCCTATCAAGATGGGCTTACAACATCTATTTAAAGGTTTTTCCTCTAACAACACATGTTGAGAAGTTGCCGAATTTTGGAGTCTGAAAACATGTAGTTTTTTTTAGCTCGAGTGCCTCCAAAAGGAATTCCCCCCCCCCCCCCCAATTGCTAGGATTTTTTTTGCTCAGAATTAAATTTACTAGAAGTACCTTGAAAACACAACTTTTAGGCAAAAATTCTTTCTTGAGTGCACACTCAGTAGCTACATTTCTTCTGAGTTTTAAAAGAAACTTCTTTGCCAATCACACACAATGTAATTACAATAATGAAAGGTTAAAGTAAAATATTATATAATTGTAGTGAATTAAAGGGTTGAAAAATGTTCCGCTTTCGACTGGCGATCGAACCGTGGCGGCCAGGATTTCCGTCTGACCTAGTCGACGTGGCCTTGGCATCTTTACGGAAATAGTTACCACAAATTAAAATATAGAAATGAATAAAATAAATAAAGGAAAAAGAAAACCATCGTCTAAAGAAATGAAACCAAAACAGACATTGAGGATGTCCATGTAATAAATAAAGGTTGCCATCACATAGACTCAATACTCCACTAAATATACAAATATGGTTTACACGACATCATTAGACGCACCTTAATATTTTATTTTATTGTCACCTGGGAACGAAAATTATAATTGAATGTTGAATTATATATATATATATATATATATATATATATATATATATATATATATATATATATATAAATGTATATGTATATATATATATATATATTTTTTTTTATTGATGTTTTCCGGTAGTGGGGTTGCTTAATTCCAGAGGGTGAATCAAAATTCAGTCTTCCCACAAATTTTGTGGGAAGACTGAATTTTGATTCACCCTCTGGAATATATATATATATATATATATATATATATATATGACCTGTTAAAGAAGCCTGTTTAATTGAATTGAAACATTTTTATCAACATTACTGTTAATTTTCACTTATGATCATTCTAAAACATTCAATTATTAAGACCATTCAATTATTTAACTGAAGAATAAATTTACAGAACAGTGTCCTATGTCCAGTAACAGACTTTAGATACAACAATAACATTATACAACGACTCTATACCTTCCGTATCTCCAACTAGAAGGTAATATAATAAAAATAAGGTTTATTTTTACAACCATTCCCTAGGCTAACCCAGCCTTTAATTAAATAATTAATTAATTAATGGGTACATGTAAAGGGGAAAATTAGGCGGCGGGAGCATAGTACTGACCACACTGTCTCCCTAGTGTACCATATGTTCAAGAAATAGATACCTATACAGTATCTGCCCCTCAGGGCCTTTGTAGCTTATTACGGGACTGATTCTTTAGCATTAATATGCTTTAGCGGTGACTAAACGGGGGAAAAAACATACAAAAAAGTGTCCGTTGGCGATCGCGCAGGTGCAGTGTTGTTCTCGCAAGCACAGTGGCGTTCGAGCCGGTGCAGTGATGTTCTCGCATGCGCAGTGGGGTTTGCGCATGCGCCCTGGCGTTCGGTGGGCAGTTGTGATGGTCGGAACTTGAGTGTGAATCGATTCGAATCGAAATGAAATTTGAACTTCGTCGCTAATTGTAAGTAATCGTGAAATCGATCCATATCGAAGTTCGATCCATATCGTAGATCAATCTTCTGAGCCTAGAAAATCGATCTTTGGAATCGCCGATCATTTTTGTGGATCGATCTTTTCATTTCGATTCGAATCGATTCAAAAGATCGATTAATATTCGGGAATCGCCCATCACTACTACACATCCATTGTGGAGCAGCGGGCCCACGAAAAAATCTCGTAGAAACAAATTGATCGATTGTGAAGTGTATTTGTACTGGTTACATTTATATTAAATAATTATATTCAGTCATGTATTCTAGTGCGTTTCATTTATATTGCAGTCTCGTCATGGAGATGTAAGTGTGTCAGCTGTGAATGACCTTATCGTAAGCGGCGTAAGACAACTTCCTCTTTTCTAGTCTGTCTTATGCTTGATGGTCATTCTTCGGCAGTTTGTTTAATTTCTCGTAGTCTGTTTCTAATTTTGATGTGACAAGATCTCTGCCACTTTTCCATAACGACCTCCTTCGCTTCTACTTGCATAACTTGATTTTGTATATGTCATGGTGGAGTTGAATTTGTGGAGTTTTCTATTATTTTCTATGTTCTATGTCCTTATGTGAATATATATTGTTATCTGTTTCTTAGTTCCGATATTCTGTTATATTATTTGTCTCTGTAAGGGTTCTGTAGTCCTAGTATTGCACGCAGTTAGTCAATAGATACATATTTATAAGTTCTTATTCAAAATGTTGATACCTACAGAAAGGAAGAGTTTGTTAATGACTAAAGTAAATCCAACGAGAGTTTTATAATCCGGAAAAACAAAAAAATAATTTTATGACTTCCAGTGGACCATGTATGCGGGTTCGAGTCGCGCCTGGAGAAGGTTGAGTTATTTTCATGGGCTCGCTGAAAGAATAACCTCCTCCACAAAGGATGTGTAGGAGGCGAGGTAACGATAGATGCGATGGCATCCTGGCGCTAAATGTAGCCAAAATGCGGATGCGCCCTAAAAAAATATTATTTCTTTTATCCGTAACTTGCTAAGAAATGTATGATTATATCATCATTTGTTGTTGATAATACTTTTTCTTATATTGGAGAAACGGAAGAAAGTAATTTGCATATGTGGACGACTATATGGAAAAATCAGCTTTTAAAAAGTTAAATCATTTGACAAATGAAAATATAGTATTGAATAGATTAAATTAATCTTACATAAAGAAAATTAACATAATACATAATAGTAATAAAAAATAAATTTAAATACAAAAAATAGAAAAATTTAATGATTTATTCTTATATATATAAGAATTTAGTGATTTATATCCCCTCCCCAAAACGAAACTAACGTTGAAAAAAAGATTCCAAGTTCCAGGCCCCTCCCAAAAACAGCTTTCCTATGAATGTTTATGATATCATAGTATTGGGCCAAGTTTTAGGCTCTTAATACCTTGCAATGATGGCCGCTATGACGATCAGATTTATTATAAAATTTCTGTATTTTAAAGATTCAGGCCCTTAGGGTAACGATTCTGGGCTATTATAAACTCTCTGATGACTTAAAACGGTCATAATTTAACGAAAACTGGCCAAGTTGGAAATGCACAAATAAGTAAGAGGTTATTATTAGGTTCTTTACAAGGTATTAACAGCCTAAAATTTAGCCCAATACTATGAAATCATAACTTTCATAAGAAAACTGTTTTTGGGAGGGGCCTGGAACTTGGCCTCTTTTGTTCAACGTTAGTTTTTTGGGGGATATCAATACTTTTAGTGAGTGAATTTTGAGTTTCCACCGTCACGTTTGGGTTGAGTAGGATGCTTTGGGGACAGGAGGCTTGGTGATGCGTCGAGAGGGTTTTTTGCGTGTACGCGATTTCACTGGGGAAAGGCCCGTACTTAACTTTTCTGTATTTTCGGATTTTACTCTTCTCTATATTTTAGGACACTTTGCCAATCATTTTTAAAACAAATTTTAGAATCCAACAGAGACGCAATGATGATTTTCCCGGAAGGTTCAAAAGCTCAGCATGTGGTAGGAAGTGCCATAATACGTGATGAAAGATGTTACATGTTTTCCTTATCTCCAGTATGCACCATATATTCAGCCGAACTCCTAGCATTGATGAAGGCACTATACATTTTTACTACCACATCTAAAAATGTTATAATATTTACAGAGTCTCTATCCGTCATTTTGTCCCTTCAAGACTCATACACTGATAATCCATTAGTTAATGATATTCTGCAGGGAATAAGTGATTTAATAAATAAAAATATATCCATATCACTCTATTGGATTCCAAGCCATAGTGGAATAAGAGAAAATGAACGGGTCAATGGGGCAGCAAAAAATCAACTACAATAGGAATACCTTAAACACAATGCCCCCTTCAGAAATAAACCACCATCTAGAAACACTCGTATGGTTATAATGGCAGAATATATGGAATCATAAAGCAAATAAGGCCGGCCATATACGTTCCGGTATACCTGTACAGGCGAGAGCCCACACACGCACAGGTAAACTGGACTGGTGAAGGATTTCTACAGTATAGAAATCGCGAGCCGACAAGATGACTTGATTGCGTTGGTGGTTTTTTTTAGTGGCTATAAACAGCAAAAAAAAAAAAAAAAAAAAACGCAGGACGTGATGTAAAAACTGGAATCAAAAGAGACAGGAAGTATACTCATACAAAATTATTGAATAACTGTGTTCAGATCCTTCGGATTATCCTGACTACTCGTATTTGTGGACGAGTGAAGAAGTTTACAAAAATTGATCTCACTTGTAACACCCTATATTTAAAAGAAAAATACGGTGATAGTATTATTTGCTCTCAACTAGCCACATACAGGGTTCTGGTCGATAAATTTCGGTGGAATTCGGTTCCGTTTTCGGACAGACATGATGACTGACACAGTAAACAAACAAAAGCAATATCAGTCCAGGCAACGAATGCTTGAAAACAGCTATAGGTGGAAATGTTTGGAACACAATTTTTAACTTAGTTGTGTCTGAAATATAGCGACTGTTAGTCGCTACATTTCAGATTTCACGATGAACACTGAAATTATTTTTACGTTTGAAGGAAAATACATAAAATAGCAAAGTAATATATATTATTGAAGGGAATGCAATACTCTACAACCCTATAACCGTTATTTATTATTTTGGTACATCGTTGAAGAGTTATCCGGTCAAAATGGGGAAAAAATATGCGGCAAAAGTGTTTTTCCCCAAAATGAAAGACTTTCAAGGGCGGATATTTCGAAAACTAAAGATATCTCGAAAAACTTTATAGAATAGAACTTGTAGGAAATTTAATCAGCTTTCATTTGTTATAGAATAGTCATGTCGCTAGGACGCAGGGGTTTCGAGATGTAAGTGAAAACCCGAAAAATGGGACCTTCTAAACCCCCCCTCCCCCCCGGCTTAAAGGCTAGGGGCGAGGACTTTTGATATGTTCACCTCCTATCCAGCCCAAACAAAGTTACGAAGTCAAAAATTGTGTTCTAAAAATTTCCATCTATAACTGTTTTCAAGCATTCGTTGCCTGGACTGTATAGAAACGTTCTAAATAACCACTGGTACGCGAGTGCAGAGAATAGACTGTAAGTTAAGCACAACACGAAGCTCTATAATCAGAATATTTGCCACAACTAGCCACACACCTGCACAGGTATACCGGATTACTCACACACACGCTCCGGTCTATTAGGGATGGGCGACAGTCGATAGTTATTATCGATATATCGATAGTTTATGACCATCAATAGTAGCTATCGATAGTGATGAACTTCTCACATGAAGTTCTCGGCATCTGGAGGGCTGTGCTATTAACTGACGTCTGTTGAATTAAATACTGAAAAATAACTGTCTGGTGTAAACAACCAACTACATAATGTAGCCAGGAAATACCTTTGTGTTCCAGGCTCGTCTGTAGCCTTAGAACGTGTATTTTCAGCCACTGGAAAAGTAATTTCTGAGCAACGGACCAGACTCAGCCAAAGAAAACCGGAAATGTTTTTTTTTTTTTTTTTTTTTTTTTTTTTTTTTTTTTTTTTTTTTTTTTATAGTGTTACAACCCAAAGGGGTCATCAAACACAGATATTTGTGGATAATTTGTTAGACATATTTAATTTTAAAGTAGCAGGGACTGAGATAACAGAAAGAGGGGCAGGCCGAATCCCCTCGGCGGCACAAGGACGCTACACTCCTATATTTCATGATTTTCCTTCCTGTTCCTATGATCGAAGCCCTGAAAGGAGCTGTGGTCGCCCCCTGGTGCTGGAGGGCGAGCAAAGACTCCAAGGCTTGGGGCCAGAACTTGGCCCAGAGACCGTCCGAGTGTCGCCCCAGGAATACCCCCGTCCCTCCCTCTCTCATCCCCATGTCCCGTTCAAGTTAACAGTAGCAATTGTGTTTAGAATTCTGGAATATTTTATTTTTTTTAATCTAAAGGATTCTAAAAGGTATTTATAATTTTTCTCTTTTTGCTATGTTCTTTCTTTACATTTTTGGGGGTATTGTTAGTTTATTAATTACATGGTTATTATTATATGGTCAGGGCTGTCTGAGATTAGTATAGCATTTAAAATTTTCCAATTAATTTCGTGTCTTGAAGGAATTTAAGTAATTTGTTTAAAGGATCTTGCTGTAAGTTGAGAATTTCTTTGAGGGTTGAGGCTAGGTGATATTTTTCACGATAGTTCTTGTAGATTGTACATTCAGTGAGAATATGTTTGACTGTCAGTCTTCCATTACATGGCTGACAGTAAGGAGGTGGGTCTTTGCTCATAAGATATGAGTGCGTGAGGAAAGTATGCCCTATACGTAGTCTTGCAATTACTACTTCCTGTTTCCTTGTTAATGTTTGCGAGAATTTCCTTGTTTTTACGGACTCCTTGATTTCCTTTAGTTTGTTGCCAGTAGTGCTATCCCATATCCTTTGCCATTTTTCCCACACTAAGTGTTTAACAGATGCTTTCAGGTCATTTTTTGGTATTTTGGATAAGAGAGTTCCTTCAATTGCAGCTATTTTTGCCAAAACATCTACTTTGTCATTTTCACGTATCCCACAATGACTTGGGACCCATGTTAGGACAGTGGATTGTTTATTTCTTTGATGATCATATATTGCCTCCTGTGCGCTAACAATAATTGGATGTTTAGAATAGATGTTGGTTAGAGATAGCAGGGAAGATAGAGAGTCAGTGAAGACATTTAATCTATTGTTTTTTGGTATTATTATTTGAAGTGCTTTTTCTATTGCTGTCATTTCGGCAGTGTAAATAGTGGCTGAGGGGTGTAATTTGAACATGTATTGTCGGTCATCAGTAGTTATTGCTGCACCTACTCCATTATTGCTTTTTGGTCCATCGGTGAAAACATCCTGTCCTGATGGGAGCTGATTCCTGAGTTTTTTTAATTCATTAGCCAAAATTATTGGACTCGTATTCCTTTTTATGTATTTTTCAAGGGAGATATTGATTTTTATTTGTGTAAATACCCAGGGTGGCACTGAAGATATGCTGTCTGGGAGAAGCTGGGAAAAGTGACTGATATTAAGCTGAGTGATGAGAAGGGAGGCACGCAACGGGAAAGGTTTTAGAGAGAGGCGGTAATTATTATTATTGATGGTATTCTTTTAGGGGATGTAGTGGTGATGCTGAAATATTGATATAATTGTTGAGGGTAAGCTGATCTCTTCTTAATTGTAGTGGGAGTTCCCCAGCTTCTACGCAGAGGCTAATCACAGGACTTGATCGAAAAGCTCCCGTTGCAAGTCTTAAACCAGCGTGATGCACAGAGTCAATCATTTTTAGTGTTCGTGTTGATGCGGATCCGTACACAGTACACCCATATTCAAGCTTAGACCTAATCAGATTCTTGTATACCATCAACATTGTTTGACGATCTGATCCCCAGGATGTAGAAGTCATTGATTTAATAATGTTCATGGCTCTTTGGCAATTACTTTTTAACTGTTTTATGTGTAGTTTAAAATTTAGTGCACGGTCAAGATGGATCCCTAGGTATTTAATATTAGATTTTTGAGAGATTGGGTTATTGTTTATGTAGAGAACAGGCTGAAAATGAGATTGCTTCGGTGTAAACATGATGCTCTCAGTTTTATCAGGAGATAGAGAGAAACCATGCTTCCTCAGCCTCTAAATATGTTTTATTTAGAGCTTTTTGCATGATGCCTTGAAGATTTTCTATAGATCTGCCACTACAGTATATAATGAGATCATCGGCGTAGAGCATAGTTTTCACTGGTGGTTCGAGTTGTTCAAGCACACCATCCATGGCAATAGAGAAAAGAAAAGCGCTGATGACACTTCCCTGCGGTATACCATTTTCCTGCGTAAATTCATCTGATAGCTGACCTGCAATGCGAATCCTGAATCTCCGGTTATTTAGGAAGTTTTTGAAAAAGTTTAAAATATGTCCATTCACACCATGCTCAAGCAACCGGTCTAGTATGTATCTTCTCCACACGCAGTCAAAGGCGGACTTTATATCAATAACCGCGGCCAGAAGCTTTTGGCGATTATTAAAGGATGTTCGTATGTCCGTTTCTATCCGTATGAGACTGTCCATTGTAGACCTGCCAGGTTTAAAGCCACTTTGCCAGTTTGCTGTTAAACCTTTGTTTTCCATGTACCACAGAAGGCGGTTTAGGATCATTTTCTCAAATACCTTGCAGAGGGAGCATGTAAGTGATATGATGCGGTAGCTATTTGCTTTATCTGGAGGTTTGTTACTTTTTAATAAAGGAATAGATATAGAGTGTGTCCATATAGCTGGTAAAGAGTCTGTCGAGAAAATTTTGTTTAATATCTTTAGAATTACTAGTTTATTTTGGTTTGATAGGATCTTGATCATTGAGATGCATACGTTGTCAGGTCCCGGAGAAGTGTCTCTTCTACATCTCAAAGAGGCTGTAAATTCTGTAAGGCTGAAAGGTAGGTTTAGTGTGTTTAATGGGTCAATATTAACTCGAAGAGGCTTTGATTCTGTAGCAGTTTTGATCTGACGGAATTCTGCTGTATGACTGGCGTCAGATGATATATTTCGAAAATGGGTTCCTAAATGGTTTAATATATCTTTAGTTTGAGTTAGGTATATCGTGCCATCTTTGATCACATTTATTGTTGAGGATTTATTCCGACCGGATATTTTCCGTACCATCTCCCAGACCTTTGCTATGGATGTTTGGCTATTAATACTGCTGACAAAGTCCCTCCATGATTGGCGTTTCGCTGTGATTATTTTGTTCCTGGCTTCTCTTCTAGCAGCTAGATATGCTTCTAAGTTCTCTGTGCATGGGTTACGTTTGAACTTACGCAAAGCCTTTTTCCTCGCTTTAACAACCTTCTCACAATCACTGTTCCACCAAGGGATATGCACTCTCTTAGCAGATGTCTTGGTTCTTGGTATTGTGGTTTCAGCAGTCAAAATTATCTTGTGATTAAGATTGCAAATGATTTCATTGATATCCGGGTCATCTAGGTTTATTGTAGATAAGTCACAAAGAGACGAATATTTACACCAATCAGCCTCGTCAAGTTTCCACCTGGGTAGGGAAGTGCTTTGGATTACTCTATGAAGGGATTCAATCCTCACAGGATAGTGGTGAGATCCGTATAAATCATTAAGGACTTGCCATTCAGATCGTGGAAGAAGAGAAGGACTAGCCAAAGAGAGGTCTATAATGGATTCTGTGCCGTAGCTATGATGAGGTGTGTTGGAGAAGCATCATTGAATATTCCTAATGGGATATGGTCTATGAGAGCCTCTACTATTCTCCCCCTTGCGTCAGTACTGGATGAGTGCCAAAGGGTATTATGACAATTAAAGTCACCTAATATGAAGACTGGAGAATGTAACTGACGATACAATCCTTCTAATTGAGTGTCGGTGATCTGTGCATTTGGTGGTAAGTACAGTGAGCAGACATAGAATGACTCGGGACCAAGGATTTGTACAGCTACTGCTTGGAGGTCTGTTACCAAATCTACCTGTATACAGGTTATATCATTCCTCACGATAACTGCCACACCGCCACAAGCTATGCGCCCATCTATAAAATCTTTCCTAAATACTTTATAGTTATTGAGAAAGAAGTTATCATCGGGTTTTAAATGTGTTTCTTGGACGCACAGAATATCGAAATTTGTGTCCTTTCAAAGAATTAGGAGATCAGATTTATGTACATTGATTCCATTACAATTCCAGTTTAAGATGATCATATTCAAAAATATTTGTATTAAATCTCCATATGTAAAAAGCTTGAAAGGCACAAGGGAATTTTTTTTCAATATACGATTTTTTATGATTAATTATATAATAAAGGGGTTTACTTTTATATGTTTATTGGTTGGTAATATTGTAAAAAGTAAAAGAGTATAAAGAGTTGTTTTTTTTTATAAGTTATAGTTTTGGATTTAAAACATTTAAAAGTTGCGTTAAGGATACAAAGATGTTTTTTCATTATTAATAGTGTTATTTCGTCGTTTAATAGGTTGTGCTTATTATAGAGAGAAAAATGAATTTTATTGGGATTGACTTCTATTATATAATGGAAAATTTGTAAAATAATAAAAGTTAATAAGTGAAAGGCAAAATAATTACAGCTCTTTGCTTTTCTATTATCAGTGACACGACTGAAAAGCTTACTTGTGAGATATGAATCTTTATGCGACTTTATCATACTTATATGTTAGATTGGAGAAAGGAAATTAGTAGGTAACATAGTGGAAAATTTTATGCATAGTGTGTCACAATTTGGGGGGTTTCTTCTTAGGGGGATTGGTTTTCGTAGATTCCCCGCCTTTACCAGATCCAATGTGATCTGTTAGTGAAAGAACAGATCCTTGGGATGGGAGCCTACCCCTTTTTATTTGTTGTGGTAGTAATATATGACTTTGCAGCTTTGTGCCAGGTTGTTGTGGAGTAGGAATTGCATTTTGTTTTGGTTGAGAAGCATTATTATTGACTTTTATACTAGGAGCAGTTTCAGAAAAAATTGGTGATACTTTGTTTATTACGATTGATTCGAGGTAGTTTATTTTTGTTGCTAATTGTTCAACTAGGGAGGTGAGTTTCTCAAATTGAGTCAATATTAAATTATTAGTTGATTGCTGGCTAGTTACATGTGAATAACTAACCGCACCCGCCTGTACTGGTGGTGGGGGGTTGACAGCCCTTTCTGCTTCTGCATAGCTTACTCTATTATTTTTCCTATATTCTTCAATAGCTCGTTCTTTCTTATAAATAGGACAGGATGTATACCAAGCCGGGTGAGAATCAGAGCAATGTCTGCACTTAGCCTGGCACGCGCCATCATGTTTCCCTAATCCGCATCTACCACACACTGGCGACTCTTTGCAGAATCTACTCCCGTGTCTATAAGCATAACAATTATAGCATTGAAGAGGTTTAATATATGGACTGACTCTAATACTCAGAAAGTCTAATATCAATCTTTGAGGTGGTTCAAGAATATTGAAGGTTAATATATATGATGAAGTGCCTACTTTGTTACCATTAACTGTTTTTAATACCCTTTGAACATTAACAACAAGTTCTAATATTAATTCTTCATCTGAGCACTGTGAAAATTCTTCACAGCTGATAATGCCTTTGGAATAATTATATGATCGGTGCAGTGAAAACGTAACTGGATAATTTTCGAAAGATACGATATTTGAAAGATTAGTATAATCCGTTTTTAGCGCGGTTCCTCCCTCCCCCATAGGGAGGAACCCCGCTTATAAGGTTGATACAATGAAACAATCCGGAAGTGCCGACAAGAAAATTTCGCGTTTCAGAACCCCTAGAGACCGAAAATAACGGTGGTTCAAATTTGTATATATTTATATATATATATATATATATATATATATATATATATATATATATATGTATATATTTATTTATATATATATATATATATGTATATATTTATATATATATATATATATATATATTTGTCTGTTCGCTCTCTAGGTCGAAGACGAATGGTCCGATTTTGATGAAATTTGGTACAAAAATCAGTCGTCCAATATGAAACATCAAGTTCGTTAACCAGCAAAATCCGCCCACTGGAAGATGGAGTTTGGGGCGAAATTCGCGCAGAAAAAATCGTAACGCTTACGTTTTTGAGTTCATAAGCTTGTAAGTACTCTTTTTATAGGCTTCTTGGGCTAGGAAAACGAATGAAACCATTTTCAAGGCGATAGCTTTAACCGTTTTCGAGAAAATTGGAAAAATAGTTTTTGAATACCGTTTTTGGTTTGGGTACTTAGAATCATGGGATTCAGTTGAAACATTTTCTGCATGTTCTACATTCATTAAAACTAATATGTTGAAATTTTGGTTACGTTTGGAGTTAAGGAAGGGTTAGAATAAAATATTTTATTAACAGACTTAAAAAGTTTTGGTAACTTTGTATATTTTCCTTAATATCTCGAAAAAGGTTGAGAATCTTGGTAAACGAAAGAATACCATTAGAAAGCTTACTAAATGCTCTACAAAAAAGGTTCTGATGAAAGTTTTGATTAGGCGATGTCAATCGGAGAAATAAGTGCTTAAAACATTAAAGTAATTGATTTTGCTTATTCGAACTGTTCTTTTTGTCTGTTTTTATTCCTTGTTATTTTTTAATTGCTTATAGTTGGATAATGTATTTTACAATAAAACAGATTAGGCAAAATAAGAAAAACAATTCATTGTTAGAAATATAGCTTGCCAAGAGAAAAAGATTCGTTGACGTCTTTTGAATATTTTCAATTTCCTTTATGCTGTTGGTTTTTTTATTTTATTTTTGATTTTATCTGTAGAATTATTACTATAGTAAAAGAACACAGGAATGTGTGAAAATATTTGACATTTTCCAATTCATTGAAACGTATGAAATGAAGTATCGGTAGAAGAGGATTCTAGGGTCTTGCGGACCTGATCCCAGGTATAGCCATAAAACGCTTTGAACAAAGGCCGAGGAAAATATTATCTGTTTCTATTCTATGCTTTTCAAATGAGAATAGGGATATGAACAGGAACCGGGGTCTCCCGTGGTCTAATGGCTAGCGCCTTGGATTCATAAGCGGGAGATGGTGGGTTCGATTCCCAACCTCCGGCAGGAATTTTATCATCCCACGGCTCGCTGGTGAAATTCCTCGCTACACCCTGGATGTCGGCGCTAATGACCTAGATGTAGATGTGCCGTAAAAAAAAAGAAAAAAAAAAGAAGAAAACTGGAACCGCGCTAAGATGACGCAGTTCCTGCGAGTCGGACTTTTTATGTTTACTTCTAATAGTATTGCTCCCGAGCGAAGCAATTTAATATTTGTTTGAGGTGCATATGTTTTAATGAATCTACTGACCTTAAAAGGACTAAAGTCTTTGAAGGTCTTTTTTCCATGATTCTCTGTTAGCGTCATTATTAAAATTTTTTTCGACCACTTACCTGGTGGAATTTCAAAATTAAAAGAATCAGGATCGGGAGGGATCAGGAGGTTTAGGGGGCTTTGAACCCCCCGGTCTATCATTTTCCATTATATGTTAAATAAATAAGATGAAATAAGACAGATAATAATAAAAAAATATTTAAATAAAAAGAAATAGTATATAGTGCTATAGACTATGTTACTTATCTGAGATAAGGAGCGTAGGAATTAGAGCTAATTCCCTGGAGAGCTGAGAACACGTCTTACTCGGCCGAGAGCTAAGCTAAGACTGCCAAAATGTTGGTTTTGCTTTCTGGTAATATGTGGCTTAAGGATCACAACTAAAACAGCAGAAATGCTTTTTATAAATTTAAATAAATTCGTTCTAAACCTTTGTGTATTCTTATAAATATACCTAATCCTGCAAGTAATAGATAATGCAATTCAATAACATTAAATTATTTATTGGACAGGCATGTAAGGAATAGGGAAAGCCAATATCGAATAACTATCGATAGTATCGATATTGTTTAACCGATAGTATCGGCCTATTGATAGTGCTCAACTATCGACTATCGCCCATCCCTACGGTCTACTCGCCTGCGCAGGTAAAAATAATTGAATTTTGATTCTTCTCCGGTATACCTGTACAGGTCGCTACGCCTGCACAGGTATACCGGAAGGGCTGGCACACACGCTCCGGTTTACCTGCGCAGGTCACCTGTACAGGTATACCTCTCCGGTTTACCTGTACAGGTCGCTACGCCTACACAGGTATACCGGAAGGGCTGCCACACACGCTCCGGTATACCTGCGCAGGTCACCTGTACAGTTATTCCTCTCCGGTATACTTGTACAGGTCGCTACGCCTGCACATGTATACGGGAAGGGCTGCCACACACGCTCCGGTATACCTGCGCAGGTCACCTGTACAGTTATTCCTCTCCGGTATACTTGTACAGGTCGCTACGCCTGCACATGTATACGGGAAGGGCTGCCACACACGCTCCGGTATACCTGCGCAGGTCACCTGTACAGGTATACCTCTCCGGTATACCTGCGCAGGTCACCTGTACAGGTATACCTCTCCGGTATACCGGAACGTGTATGGCCGGCCTAAGACATTAGGAGAATATATGGACTCATAGAGCAAATAATAAATTACGAGACTACCAACAAATCGTGAAACCCGGAAAATGCACGTAGCAAAATAGACGAGGACAAGTTATTTTTACAAGGACTGGGATTAGGCCGCAGAAGACTCACTCACGGATACTTCCCCTCTCACCTCAATCCTAGCATTGTGTAGTACTTCTAAACGATAAACATATTTTAATTGAGTGCCAAATATATAACGAGAATAGAGACAAGTTTAAATTAAATCTTCCATTAAGCCAGATTTTAGAAGGCAATAATATTAATAATGTGGTGGAGCTTCTTCTCAGCTCTGTTTATTCCATGATGCATATTGGTACTACTATTATCAACTAAACAGAATTGAATCGTTTATTTCAGAAACCCGTCAAGTGCACTTTTTAAAATTTTGGGAAAACTTAAAACAATTCCCTAATTTTAAAATTAGTAAAGGTTTTAATTTGGGAAAACATCAAAGTGTTTCTTATTGTATTGGAATAACAAATAATGCTTGGGGTTAATTTTTAAAATTAGGAAGTTTCTTTAGTTTTCCTGAAATTTAAAAAAGTGCACTTGTCGGGTTTCTGAAATAAACGATTCAATTATCGTCGTCCCAGAGCAAACTGCCACAAATAAGTAAAAGGGCAAAATGACCCTAAGTGGATGAATGTGTCCATAAAAAAAAAGTATGTAGAAGTACATTGACTCCTATATTTGGATGATAAGAACGGTAGCCTGTTTGAGAAGATATGCTTATATGTTCGACTAACACACGAATACCTCATGACAAGACTTAACAAACCAATTTGCGATATATGCAATACAGACTTCACTGAAAACACCTACTTATGGAGTGCAGAAGACGACAAAACCTAAGTATCCCACATGACATTTACGAATTGTTGAGGGACAGCAGCCAGTACATAAATACAATACTTTCTTACTTGCAGGTCACTAAACTATACACTGAATAACCAGAGGCTTCCAGGCATTTACAAAACTCAATTTATGAAAATTTATGAATTAACTACCCATCTTAATGCTGGTTCATTAGACCATACAGGTACCACCTTTAGGAGTGAAAGCGCAGTAGATGCGAATCACTTATAAATAAAAAAATATAACTAGGTGATAGGAGTGGGAGCCTGTTTGAGATGATATTCTTGTAACTTGGTGATAAGAACAGTAGCCTGTTTGAGATGATATGCTTGTAACTTGGTGATAAGAACAGTAGCCTGTTTGAGATGATACGCCTATAACATGCTGATAAGAACGGGAGCCTGTTGGAGATGACAAGGCCTGAAGAAGCGAAAGTGAAGCGGTCAAGGCTAAGGGGTCGTCAGCACGCCTGGTAATAAGGAGGTCCTTCTTATGGTACATTCACACATTCATTGCGGGTCTAAAATTCACGTTTTTCCCGTAAACGGGAGAAATTTGTATGATCAAATTTTGACATAACCATGTTATATTTGTTTTATTAACACAAAAATTGCGAAAATTATAAACACTGAATAAAAATGCACATACCTTGAAATATTTTAAAAAGTGGTTGGAGACTAAAAATTTAAATTTGAAAACACAAACGATTTATACCCTCTGAAAGAAGAACGATATCTGAGGTCTTCCCGCCGGTCGGTTGGGCAGGTAAAGGAGAAATCCCCTCTACGAGACACTTTTAAGTGAATGGAAAAGTACTTGGCTTACCCGATAGATCTATCGGGTCCGTAGGAGCGAGTGGGGAGGCACCCGATAGATCTATCTGGTCCGCAACGAATGTGTTCAGCTAACATCTAGGGGCAAAGTCAAGTCGGCATCTAATGTCGCTGGGTTAGCATGCTCTCTTCCTCGATAATAGTCAACATCTTATGTCGATGGGTTTGCATGCTCCCTTTCTCGATGATAGTCGAAATCCTATGTCGATTATTTAGCTTGCTCCCTTCCTCAATGATAGTCAAATTCTGATTATATGGAATAGCTTGCGCCCTTCTTCGATAATAGTCGACATCTCATGTCGCTGAGTCAGTATGCTCCCACTCTCGATAATAGTCGACACCACATGTCGATGGAAAAGCTTGCTCCCTTCCTCGATTATAGTCGGAACTTTCCTCGCTTGTAGTCGACACCTCATGTCGATGGAAAAGCTTGCTCCCTTCCTCGATTATAGTGTCGAAACCTTCCTCGATAGTAGTCGACATCTCATGTCGCAGGATTACCTTGCTGCCTTCCTCTCTTAGATCTCTAGGATCTGTCAGTATTCTCTTCTCCCAAATATTCTTCCTGCTCCAATTATAACTTTGCACGGCAAGTTACCGTATGACATCTTCCTTCGTAAGAGCGAATTCCTAGAATCTCTTTGCTTATCCCGCAGCATACCAATTTCATGTTCAGTCCAATAACCTTTTAGTTCCTTGATTCCTCTACTGGTACCCCATAATATTAGTATGCTCAACACTTTCTGAGTAATCAAAGACAAAATTTCTACACAGGATAGTTTCATTTAATAACAGAATGAACGTCCGTTGCATTCTGACCTGAAAGTATCGATCCTACTTCCTGGAGAAGCACAAAGGATTTCCTTATTAGAAAGGATCTCCTCAAGACTATCGCCCTTATAAATTCTACATAGTCTAAGAGTTTGAAAGTGAAAGCCGGGCTGACGTGTCTTTTATAGAGTGAGACAAAACCCTCGTGGCGTATCGAATAGATGCAATAGCAGTGGTATTAAGAAGCAAGTCTGGGGATTCCCTCGAGCAGTGTTGTAAGATCTGGGAGTCCCGATATTACGTCAGGGTCAGCGAACTGGGTCAGGAGTGTTCCCGGAATCGGGCTTCAGGGTCACAAATCGTTTATGGGTGGCTAACCGCCGGGTCCAATTCGGAGCCCTAAAACAGGATTTAGGATGTACTAACTGAGATGCGTGAGGCTTTGAGATGCGTTGATTTCAGCGCCTGTTAATACAGCCCCTTCAGGTTGAGGGAATGCAATACTTCCATGCACACAGCACCATATACAGCACACACCGTTCAGTCACCACCCCTAGAATGCCACACTTTAGGGGGTGTGCAGTGCACAGACTCGTAGGTGGCGACCCTACCAGGGTATGTAGAAGGGTTGTTAGCCCTGCTACATGAATATCAAATATAGATTCAACTATCCAAGAATCCGAAGATTAATTTTAATATTCGATATTGGAATGCTCTGCCTCTTTACAGACTCAGCACAAATCGGAAAATATCACTTAGGTATGGCTGCTATGCGGCAAATCTTTTTGATGGGTCAGGGCAATATGCAGAAGAGTCACATTCTATTTCAGTTGAAGTAGGAGGTGCCTTGAATATTGTACAGGATTCACTGAAAGATGTAGATATCGCTAGCAAGCAATAAAATAATTGAGTTAGTTAAGAATTGTTGACTTTGTAAAAGCGATTAATGTCACTAGAGCCACCACAGACGAATTTAGACTTAGAAATGTGACGAGGACTGTGAGAGGGCAAAAAGTGCGGAAAAAAATGCTTATCAAGCTTAAGCGAGAGACAATGAGGGAGAAATATTAATTTGAAAGATCTTTTTAGAGTAACAAAAGAAGCATGGCGATTCTTTAGGACTGGAAGAGGACGGGGATACCTTTGGAAACAAAGATATTTACGAAATATAAATTGCTGTTTAAAAATTGAGGGCTTCGCTAGAAGAATGGAAGACACATTTCTTAGAGATAACTCGAGAAGAACAACGATGAAGATATTCCTGGTAAAGAATCTATGAACAACCTTGAATGCGCTAGCAAAGCTAACATATAACCACCCACCTTGTGTGAATTTCCTGCAAAACTATTTAAACGCGGATGAAGTAAGTTGGAATGAAGAGGTATTACCAGGACTTTAGAACAATTCCATAATCTATCTACTCCATTAAAATGGAGATCGAATAGTCTTTATACTTACAGACTTATCTCGTTGCTCGTGTGCGTACAAGGCGCTGCCCGACTTACTTTTTAGGCACCTTATCACGCTTGCAGAAATTATTTTTATCTGTGTGATTTTTCGAATTATACTTGAGAAAATACGTGAACACAAACTTTTATCACGTCTTCTGAGAGAGCACAAAATCCTAGAGAAGATAAGAATGGTTACAATAACCACGAGTATAGTGAGATGCAAACTAGTGAAGAAGATCCGAAAATCTCTGACAAAAATCTGAGGCAGGGAGAAGCATTGACACCTCTTCAATCTAGTAACATCTGAGTCCTGTATCTTCTACAGCACGTATCACATGGAGCCTGTAACATCGCCAGAATTTATGATCAACAAACTGTATCCTTTACAGAAAAAAATACAGAACAAAAGGCTGCGAATGTTTCCAACTGAAGACATCTCAGAAATTAACTGGTCGAAAATTTCAAATGGTATATAGCTGCACTGATAGAAAATGTTGCAAGACCTTAGAAAAATAAATAAAGGGATGTTAATTGAAGAAAATTTGTGGTGTTGATAAACTACTACATTCCAGAGTAGGCTGCGGTTTTAAATGCAATTTTTCATAAGGGATTGATGTGTTCATCGATTTAAAAAACTACTCCAACCTAGATGTTTAATGAAAAGAAGATAAAAACGGAATAGATAGAATTCTCCATGATTCAGCCAAATCCCGATTCCTGAATTTTTTCTCTAAACTCCCAGCCCACCCCAATCCTCTTGGCAGATCCCTCTCTTCCAATGATATTCCTGATAATCCTCCTCGCCGCCTCCGCCACCATTGGCCACGAGACAACTTATCACAAGTAATAGTGTAAATATTGCAAATAGTGAACATAGTTCAACCAAGTTTACTGTAAAATAAGATAAGACCGAAATTGTCATTGAGTAGCAGTAATGTCTGCCTTCTCCCCTCATCTCATCCAGTGTGTATGTTATCTATTTTTTTACGAATTTACTTATAGTACATATTTGTACAGATTGTAAATTATCAATAAAAGTGAAATAAAAGGATATAATTTTGGAGCTTGGTTCTCCAAAAGTATATAATTGTCCAAAAAAGTCCCTTGTAGCGGTTATTACTCAGTACTCTTACAATAATAGACTTTTACGAATATATTGTCACAAAGGAGGCAAGGTGGCCGTGAGTACTCCATACATAAAGTCGTGGGCTCGATTCCCACAAGGGGTGATGGTTTTAAAAAAATAAAGAAAAATAAAAAGCATCATCCCAATATTGGATAGGAAAGAATGGCAACCTGTAGAAAACCCGTCCCAACATTTTTTGTCATGTATAAAAACATTAAAATTATAATAGACGTTAAAATTTAAATAATTACCTTAATAATAAAATGTCCACGAACATATTACTGTATGTTGCGCCAAAAGCTTAAAAACATTCTAAGATCTAGTTGCAACACTCCAGTGTTTGTGGACGCACAAATACCCCTACAACTATACGCTCGTTGAGTACAAGCAAGATATCTTATCTTCCCAGTAGCTGTTTTACGATTATCGGGTGCTGAAGCCAGCGCGGCATCCAGCTTGAAGACATCGTGCGAGAAAAGGCTGCCCACTTGGAGTCAGAATAACAATCTGTTGTTTTTATTAAGGAGCTTTATTTTTGGTTAAGCTTATTTACACTTTTAACGGAATAAATTCTATTAACATTGTTTGGGTCTACTTACGGGTGCGAATCACCTTTATACAAAATTAAATACACAAATACTGTTTATCGACTAATGTTACAGACTCCCATCTGGATGAATGTCATAAGGTTAGGATGCAGCAACAAACCAGATCTGACAAAGTATATCATTTGGAAAGATTTGGATTCCGTTATAAAATATTATAAATATATCATTTAGAAAGATTTGGATTCCGTTATAAAATATTATATGGTAAATATATCATTTGGAAAGATTTGGATTCCGTTATAAAATATTATAAATATATCATTTGGAAAGATTTGGATTCCGTTATAACATATTATAAATATATCATTTGGAAAGATTTGGATTCCGTTATAAAATATTATAAATATATCATTTGGAAAGATTTGGATTCCGTTATAAAATATTATAAATATATCATTTGGAAAGATTTGGATTCCGTTATAACATATTATAAATATATCATTTGGAAAGATTTGGATTCCGTTATAAAATATTATAAATATATCATTTGGAAAGATTTGGATTCCGTTATAAAATATTATAAATATATTATTTGGAAAGATTTGGATTCCGTTATAACATATTATAAATATATCATTTGGAAAGATTTGGGTTCCGTTATAAAATATTATAAATATATCATTTGGAAAGATTTGGATTCCGTTATAACATATTATAAATATATCATTTGGAAAGATTTGGATTCCGTTATAAAATATTATAAATATATCATTTGGAAAGATTTGGATTCCGTTATAAAATATTATAAATATATCATTTGGAAAGATTTGGATTCCGTTATAAAATATTATAAATATATCATTTGGAAAGATTTGGATTCCGTTATAAAATATTATAAATATATTATTTGTAAAGATTTGGATTCCGTTTTAAAATATTATAAATATATCATTTGGAAAGATTTGGATTCCGTTATAAAATATTATAAATATATTATTTGTAAAGATTTGGATTCCGTTATAAAATATTATAAATATATCATTTGGAAAGATTTGGATTCCGTTATAAAATATTATAAATATATTATTTGTAAAGATTTGGATTCCGTTATAAAATATTATAAATATATTATTTGGAAAGATTTGGATTCCGTTATAAAATATTATAAATATATTATTTGTAAAGATTTGGATTCCGTTATAAAATATTATAAATATATCATTTGGAAAGATTTGGATTCCGTTATAAAATATTATAAATATATTATTTGTAAAGATTTGGATTCCGTTATAAAATATTATAAATATATCATTTGGAAAGATTTGGATTCCGTTATAAAATATTATAAATATATTATTTGTAAAGATTTGGATTCCGTTATAAAATATTATAAATATATTATTTGGAAAGATTTGGATTCCGTTATAAAATATTATAAATATATTATTTGTAAAGATTTGGATTCCGTTATAAAATATTATAAATATATCATTTGGAAAGATTTGGATTCCGTTATAAAATATTATAAATATATTATTTGGAAAGATTTGGATTCCGTTATAAAATATTATAAATATATTATTTGGAAAGATTTGGATTCCGTTATAAAATATTATTCATAAATAAATTATTTATAAGTGTAAAATCAAATCGTATAAAAAACATTATAAAGTATTGAAAAGAAGAACTACTTTTGTATTCTTTTACTTACCGAAAACGTTAAAGTCAACTATTTATTTCGCCTATTTATTTACAATTGAATTTCCCTTACATTCAATATTACTTTTTAATATTGAATTGACTAATGCTTAAACTGTAAAACTTGTTTTTATAACTAATATTTTGTTTGGGTATACAGGAACAATGGTTTAGTTGCAAATTGTTCCAGATGTTTATTTTCCAAATCAAAATATTTTGGTTACGTTTGGAGTTTTTTACACTTTTTTTATTTTTATTTATTTTTGAGCACACGAAACTAAGGCTTTCGCCCAAATACAATTAGTGCATATATTCCCAATTATAAAATTTAGATTATACATATTTATACAGGGAGATAATAATTATAAATCCCATTACACAATTAGTTATGCAAACTTGATAAAGGTTGTGAAAAAGAAACAGATAAAAGCAAAAACAGCTTTGTGTGAAGCAATAAATTTGTAATGACACACAGATAAAAAAAAAAAAAAAAAAATATAACATAGAAAAACAAACTTAAAATAGGAGAATCCTATGTATAAATCAGATTGAATGATCACCGTTCCTGACTATACATAGGAAAAATAGTTCTATGTATAATCACAGTTACCTAAGGAGGATCCTTTGTATAATAAGGACATGATGAAGCATGAGAGACATGCATTTATTATTACGTTTGGAGTTAACAAAGTACTAGAAAGGACATTATTTTGATGGTTTTGGGGTTATATTTATTTTCTTAAATATCGCGACAACCTAAGGGAAATCGTAGGTTGGAGAACGAAACTATTTGGAAGCTTACTAAACTCTTTACAAAATCGGTTTAGTATTAATTTTAGGACGGACGACTTCAAATGTTATTGTTTAACAACATCTAGGCCAATATTGCCGGGCTATTTATAGGTTACCACCCTTCTAAACATCCATGGTGGAGAAGGGAAACTTTTTCAAAAGGCCCATAGATAGAAACCAAAAGCCAACCAGCCACGCTCGCTATCCATTCCGGGGGGACCCTATTCCTTTATTATCTCCACCAATGGGCTCATCCCGAAAAAACCCGCAGGTTTAAACATCTCGAAGGAACAGGTTAAAGGCAGCCAACAAGCCTGATCCATACCGTCCTAACAGCCAAAGTAACTTTTTAACCGATCGTCCGTAATAAAAAAAAATATAAACAATGAAAAATTTAAAAAGAACAATTCCTTAGATTGGAAACATCCCGGAAAAAATTTAGAGAGAACTGAGTAGAAACTCTCCCCTCCCCCCCCCAACAATAATTAGAATAATCTATATTAAAGCTGCATATATATATATATATATATACTCTTCTTTCAGTAAAGGCCATGAGTAAGACAGTTTTAAACTTCATTTTGTTTTGGCCACCATGGCTGGTGATTGTTCCTTTAAGATTTTAAAAAACTTTTAATTTATTTTTGTTATTTTTGGTCTTATACATTTAAATGACGGCTCTATTTATAAGAAAAGTTGTATTGTGGTCAAGTGCCAGAAACTAGTCGACAAATATAAAATAAGATGGCATAAATGAAGTTTTTTGACCTGTATGGCCTTTACTAAAAGATGAGAAAAATCTATGTGGAAGAGGTCGATTTACGAGAGAGTATATATATATATATATATATATATATATATATATATATATATATATATATATATAAGCAGGGGATTTATCCTTGACCAAATAGCATAGCACTTGCATTTGATTTATTTATTTTTGTTAGTTTACATATTATTATTATTATGAGTCCCATTAAACTTTGAGGAATAATACAACTAAAATATATTCAAAATACAACAAGAAAGGAGCAAAATGAACGAAAAGAACATCATATAAAAAATATAAAAATAAAATGGAATAAATTACGGAATAATTGATAATAAAATTGATTAGGAACAAATGAAATATAGTGTAGCCATACATATTCCCATTGCTGTATAAAGCTGCTCAGGAAATTATCTGTGTTTTGCCTATATATATATATATATATATATATATATATATATACTTTTTTAAGTATATAAAGTTATAAAAATTAGAGATATATGTATGAGAATAGTGTCAACAAAGGAGTAGGTATACACCCTGAACAGACGGAGGGTGGAGTGGGGACCACTTTCTCTATCTATATAACCCCAAGACTCCGGCAATCCTCGAGTCAGAGTGTCTTAGCTACCCCTACACTCCAGGACAAGAAAGAAGGAATGTAAGTACTCAATTAACAACTTTATATATATATATATATATATATATATATATATATATATATATATATATATATATATATATATATATATATATAATATTAGTAAATTAGGCACTATTTAGTTTTTCAGATTTGTACTCTACCTCAAATTAATTTAGAACGATTTCTACGATATTGAACATCATGAATGGAGAACGATATGCAGGATGTATCGCAAGTTAATGACAATTCTCCAGCGTGTAAAACTAGACGAAAAATACAGTTCAACACCACCAACCACACATTTCTATCTCACTCTGTTCCAAAAAAAAACAAAAAAAAAAACAGTTTTTTTTTTGTTTAGTACAACTCCAATTTTCTGTGCTTGTGCACATTTTTTTCAACGATTACTTACCTTTTTTAAATCAGTATTAAATTTTCTTTAAGAGCAATGAAAATTCAATGTTCAGAATTATCTCGTTCAAGCCGTAATATCAATTCAAAAAGAATTAATTAATAAAAGTTTCTGGTTAGTGACAACTTTTAGAAAATCACTACCCTTATACAAGAAATCCTGCAGACTGCCGAATCTCACAAAAGTTGTATAATTTAATCAGCTTTCCAACGATATACTCAGAACTGAGATTATATCTCGATTTCGTAATGTAATTGGAATTCTAGAGTGAAAAAACATGAAATAAATAAAAGTAATATTATATTCTCGTGATATTATCAGAAATAAATGAAAATGATTCTTAATGAAATTGATATTGAAAGAAGAAGAGAAATACATCCGAAATTAGATAGAAATGTCTGGTTGGTGGTGTTGAACTACATTTTATCTCTAGTTTCAGCCCCTGAAGGATTGTTATTAACTTGCGTTACACCCTGTATAACATATTTCATTACAATATATCAAATATAATATTTTTAATTTGCCAATAGAACAGTAAACTTAGAACCTAGGATTATGCTTAAGGGGGGTTATTGGAGCCTCCCTTTTCCTAATTCTAATCATATCTCTCCATAAAATTTAGAAAAATGATGGAAAAAATCCAATTTTCAGATATAGTTTCATCAATAATAATAAGGTGATAATCGTTTTTTCAATTTTTGTTTCCTTACATAAACATTTTTTGTCTTGCGGGCTTCAAGATCCCTTGAGAAACGATGTATGTAATTACCTTTAAATTTAAAAGGTAAATTTTTCCCCAAAAAAGGAATGTATTGTACAATAAACTCATAAAAAACTGTAACATAAAAAATGTACAAATTTTACTATAAACTTTTTTGTTGAAAAGATTTTTTTTTTTTTTTTTTTTTTTTTTTTTTTTTTTTTTTTTTTTTTTTTTTTTTTTTTTTAATAATTTATTTATGAGCACCCCGCATTGACAGCGTTTCGCCCAGGTATACATATAAAATAAAAATACATAACAACAACAAAATAGTTACAATATTACATAATTACAAATCCAATTACATTATTGTGTGTTTTAATCTAATTATACAATTAACTTTGTGAATAACATACAGCTAAAAGTAAAATTAACTAGTAAAAAACAATACATTTTTAAGAAAAACTAATAAAATTATAAAGGAAACGAAGAAAATAGTTCCTATGTACAATATGACTATATATAATCGCAACAGTTTCTATTTACAATATAGGTTCTATGCATAATATGACAACATACATAAGAACAATAGCCCCATGTACAATCAATAGGAAGGATCCTATGTAAAATAATTATGAATAAATGAATAAATCACGTCATGAGTGATGTTTATAAAAAAAAAAAAAAAAAAAAAAAAAAAAAAAAAAAAAAAAAAACTTTCAACGGCGATGTTAAAAGCATAGTTTGGGTCGTCTAGAAAATCAAAGACAATGAATTAAGAAAATTAAGTGGTTGTTGTAATACATACTACACCCACATGTTGACTATTTGAGGAGTTTGGAAAAGATCTGAAATCTGACAAATTTGACGAGGTATTTTGGAAAGCATAAATACTATTAAGTATTTTTCACTTTTTCTCCCTAAAAGCAAATTTTGGTCTATATTAAGCAACAAAAAGGCATATTTTTAAACGAAGTGCATATGATAAAATCACTTAAGAATTTGTGGTTTCCAAGAGCCCGCTCCGGGGGCGAGGTTAGCTCAGTGGTAGAGAGCACTGGACTCACATGCTGGAGGATCTCGAGCAAGCACTAAAGATTTTATCTTCTAATGTCTTCGTTCACGGGCTGAATTCGGACTCCCTGATCGTCCACAGGCCAACCCAGCCTTTATTCAGTTTATTAAAGGGTACCTTGCTGCTAATGACTCTAGTCGAAGCAGCAAAGGGGACACAGACTATCTCCCTAGTGTGCCGTAAGGTCATGAATCAGATACCTCTATAGTATCTGCCCCTCAGGGCCCCCGTGGCCTGTTTTCCGGACTGATTTATTTTATTTTTTTGAAGAGCCCACTCCCTGGGATAGGGTGTGTCTTGAAACAACATGAGCATCCTAGGGTTAATATGTGAAGATGTTCCCGGAAGAAGATAATTTACTAATATTTAGCCAATTAAACATATAAGATTTTATATCTTCTTATAAAACAAACTTTTTCTCCGCAAGTTCACCTGACACAGCTATAACCCTAGAAGACGACTCGTCCAACATAGACAATACACAATTCTTCCAAAACGACAAAACTGTTCGATAAAATATGGGACTTTGTGGAGAAAATAAAAAAAAAAAAAACTAATAAATTAAAAATTAGTCCTTTAACTGGCCATTTTGGCCTACACGGGCCATAATAGGGAGATGGGCATGTGGTCAGAACTATGCTCCGGCCGCCTGAGTTTCCCTTTGCAGGTATCAATTAATAAATTAATTAAAAGCTGGGTGGGTCTAGGGACGGCCAGGGACTCCGAATCCAACCCTCGAACGACGCGACACTGGAATATAAAATCTTAGTTTGCGCCCGAGTGAACTCCAGAATATTTGTCGAGGCCTATATAAAGATGTGGGGTGGAACATTTTCCATTTACAAAAGGCAATTTTTTGGTAAATTTGTTCTAGGACATACATGAGCTAACCATATTCTGTTATATTAGCTAATTTCTGAACCATTTAAACAAAAACTACAGGTTATAATTCAACTTTTTAATCCACATGGATAAAATTAAATGTGATTATGTTTTACCTAACAATTGTCATATTGTTTATGAAATAACTCATAAAAAGGCAATTCATCCTATTTCATAATAAAAGAGCACTCACAGAAAATAAATCACTCATTTCTCTTAATATTTGATAAACGAGGTTGTAGCGGAAACCAGAAGATGGCTCCATCACTCTGTACTAGCTCCAACAGTTTTAAGAAAATTCACCTCATGTAAACAACACTAGATTGGAATTTAAAAATAAAAATAAATAAATAAAAAAAAAAAATCATACTGCTCTTTGTCAGGAATAATGGTTAACCAGAAAAAAAAAAACACCAAATGTGTGGACTTCTACATTTTGTAGAAGTACATGAAAGGCAACAAAATGATAGGTAAATGCAAATATTGTGTTGCAAATAAATTGAAAGATTAACACAAAGCAAAGCTCCTATCAGTTCAACAAAATCTTCATTTGATGACAATGTCATCCTTTCAAATTCTGCTTCTTCTTCTGTGCAGAGAAAGAAAAAAGTTATTTTTGAGAAAAAAAAAGAAGTTTAGTTGCTCAACTATATTGGGTTACTTTTCACACAAAGTACTTATCAACCAGTAGGCATAGGAACTAAAGTTAAAAAGTTAAATATATATTAAAAAAAATGCAAATCGATCAAACAACAAACTAATTAAAGAAAAACTAAAAATATAGTGATGACAATATTTGTTTTTTTCCCATAAATTCTTGAATGTATAAAATTCGATCATTTGTTCTGATTTTCAACACATTTTAGCACGGTTCCTCCATATATATATATACATACATATATATATATATATATATATATATATATATATATATATATCTAATATATAAAATTCTCGTGTCACAGTTTTCGTTGCCATACTCCTCCGAAACGGCTTGACCGATTTTGATGAAATTTTTTGTGCTTATCCGGTATCTATGAGAATCGGCCAACATCTATTTTTCATCCCCCTAAATGTTAGGGGTAGTCCACCCCTAATTTTTTTTTTTTATTTTTTAGACAAAATTTTTAATTTCTATTTTTTTATGATACAACATACAAAAATACATACAATCCTCAATTTTCACCCTTCTACGATCAACCCTTATTTTTTAATAGCCATTTTAGTAATTTAATCATTTTTCCTCTCCGGTCGAAAACTGATCAATCGTCATTTAATTAGTTATCCCCGCCAGATGTCTACATCTTGATAGCTGACCCGGAGTCCTGAATAGCAGAATAAATATTTTTAAAAAATTATTGAATCGACTGTTAGGCGGTACGAAGTTCGCCGGGTCAGCTAGTATATGTGTATATATATGGGCCGAATCTCATGAAATTTTGTACAAATATATTTTTTCTAATTTAAAGCTTAAGTTCGTTAACCGTTAGAATCCGTCACCAACACATGCGTTTTGGAGCGAAATTCGCATGGAAAAATTCATAACACGGACGTTTTAGAGGTTTTATGCTTGCAGGTATTCGTTTAATAGGTTCTCTAATGTCTAATTTTCAGGAAAATTTTCCCATTCAAAATTTTCCGGAAAACACACATCTCTAGGCCTATACCATCACCTTCCAAAGAAAAATAGAAAAACATATTATATGTTTTCTATTTACGTATATACGCATATATTAATTCTATATGTTCTATATATTATATACGCATATATTAATTCTATTGGAATACATCCTGCGTGCCTTTTCGCACTTTCTTGGTAGCCTTGTTTTTTACATACGCAACATTTTTTTTACATCTCTAAGCCTTGTTTTTTACATACGCAACATTTTTTTTACATCTCTAAGCCTTGTTTTTTACATACGCAACATTTTTTTTACATCTCTAAGCCTTGTGTTTTACATACGCAACATTTTTTTTACATCTCTAAGCCTTGTTTTTATTTATTTATTGATGAGCATCCCCTACCAAGGCGATTCGCTCTATATACTATTTACATATACATTCAATCAAGCAATTGGAATTATACATATACATCCCATTTTAGAAATAGTTATACATCCACTTATACATTAATACAATATTACTTATACATACAATTATACATTAACTTAGATGCTTCCTAAAGAAAAAAAAAAACAACGAATCTAAGTCTAGATAAACTTGCACTACATCAGTGAATAAAAACGTTAGCCGTTAAAAGAAGTGCTAAGATTTTTGTGAAATCATAACAATTTTGTTTTTAATGTGTATCTGTAAGCACACTTTTCATACTTGTCAATGCTAGGATTATCACTTCTTACTCGATAGCTGGGCGTGAAACCGACCGAGTTCCTAGGAAAAAAAAAAGATAAATTGGGCCTCTAATATGTTAACGGGCATGTTTATATACATATATATAGGATGTGGATTATTTTAAGCATGAACTACGTGAGTCTGTCATTTTCGCGTGGTGTAAACATCAAATCTACTGTTTGTAATTCCTTCACAAACGAGTTATCGTAAAGCATGGGCAAGGATTAATTGTTTCTTGACTAACTCTTGATTCAATTATTATTTGGCTGTATTGAATAAAAGTAAGAAATATGTTAACATTTTTGACAGAAACTCCATTATTTACAGGCGCTCCCTGTAATAACACAGCATACGGACGTTCCTTGTGTTTCGAATATTTAGCAAGCCACACAGTGGTGCCGAGAGGGAAAAACCTCCAAAACCGAAGGTGTTCAATCGCGTTTGAACTAACATTTTTTTATACCTAATTAGTTGTAGAATACTTCTGTAATATTGATTTTCAAAAAAATCAAACAAAAAATCATTTTGTTGACTGTTTTTTCACTGAGTAAAAATCTCAAAGTTTTTAGTGAAAAGTAAAACAATATTTTATACCACTTATTTTATTCCTGAAAAATTGATATTACCCAGGAAGTTTCATGAGTATATGTAGCTTTTAAAAGAATTTTCTTTTTTGCCAAAATCTACCATGAACTTGGAGCCTTTAGGTTGTGAATATATCTGTAATGGAACTCAATTATCCGTAGTTTATTTGGTGTAGAAAAAAAGGCGGTACTTAGCTGAGCTCTCCGCATAGTTTTACCTAAAAGTGCATGTTTTGAAGTTGCTTTCATATAAATTTCATCGCCGTACTCGGCCGTATGTGTGCACAGCCTAATAAAATGAAGCGATGTGATTATTTTACGAAAAATGAGTTTACCGTTACTACTTTCTGCAGAGAGTTGTTGAACACTTTGTGATAGCAAGTAACTGAACTTTTACAGTGAGATCTACCTAATATCTCCTGTAAAAATGTCAAAATGTATTCGTTATAAACGAAAATTTTAAGAAACAGAAATACGTCGAGGCTAATTAACTGTATTACATTGTTTGTTAATTTATTCAGCTCAGCATTCAAAAATACATTTGGAAGGATACATATCTCTACCAATTGAGTAAAATGTGACTTTTTGAAATCGAATACTTGCTGTTTTTCACGGTTTTCGTACTATAAAACCCGTTTATCTTCCGAAATAATGATTTTATCTAATGGGAACTGGTCTCATTCGACTCAGCACTACATAATACCTTAAAAACGACACCAAAATCAGAAATATTCAAGTACCTACAGGGGTTTTCCCAAAAACGGGCGTTTGGCACCACTGTGCGCCGTATTAAAAAGCTAGGCGTTTGGAAGGTTTCACTAAATTCCTAGGACCCAAAGTAATCTAAGAATTTCTTGAATACACTAACAGCTGATAGAATGTTCTCCCTTGGGGAAATACAGACGTAGAAAGCGGCAGACGAATAGCCTTCCATCTATCATTACCTAAGGCAGCCATCCGTGTAGGAGATGGTGTTGGATCAGCTCTTCTTAGCAAGTCGCAGGAACATGCTATTCAGTAAAAGGGAAAAGCCACGCTGAATTGTTATTTCATGTTGTTATTATTATTATTTGCTTAGCGACGTATCAAAAATTGGGCTATTATCGCCGGGCTATCTACAGGTTACCACCTTTCCGAATTGTTAAACACCTCTTGCTAAACATTGTACCTGTTGAAGATCCTCTTCAACAGCACATAATTCATGATAGCAAATTACAAAGGCCTGCAAAACAATTTTTTTTTGATGAATGGAAAATATCTGTCATTTGTAGGGTGGTCCTAGGAACAACGCTGTCCAACCCTCAAACGACGACTCTATAGGATAAACTCTATAGTGCGCAACCGAGTTTTGAGGTCAGGCCCTCCAGCGTCCTCGCCCTCGGTACATAAAAGCGCAAATTACTTAAAATCTTTCCCGTAGATTTGAATATTCTGTTACAAGGGCCACGTCTTGATTGAAGTTTCCTTTGGTTGGCTGTAAACAGAATAGATTTAGTCCCTGTAGATGCTACTTGTAGATTAGGTCATTAGGAATCTCTCTTGTTGGTTTTTGGTGTTAATATTTCGGGACACTGATTTCCAAGCTGTTAATCTTCTTAGGTTACAGAAGGCAGGCACACAGGAGCTGCGTCGTCCTAGTGAGTCTCTATAACACCCAACAACTTGGAAAGTACTGCTTATGTTACCCTTCCTACATATTAGTTCATGTTTTTAATAATTTATTAATAAATTGCTTAGAATTTTAATCCATATTTGGTGCTGCCAGTCATAATGTTTATGCCACGGTTTAATTTATTTCGTTCTCTTGAAGGGCTCGACAGTTGTTTTATTTTCTCCTTTTCGAACTAAAACAGGATAAGAGGAAGACCAAGAAAGAGGTGATGGAAATTGGTAAACAGTTTAAATCATTCATTTGTAGAAAACTCGTTATCCCGAGAAAACCCTTTTGTGCTGCCCAAAGTGGTTGGGTTAGGAATCCAACAGGGAGAAGAATTGGGTCCTTTGTTATTCAACCTTCCTTTCCCTTGGCGGTCTTCATGATTAGCACGAACTCTCTCATTTTCTTCGTTTTTCCTCTTCGTTTTTAGAATCAAATTACACTACAAAAATCAATACTGAACAATAATAGGCATTTTTTAATAATTGAAGGGCGTACAGCAACCAATTCTTTCAAATTTTGGCAAATTGAAAAAAAAAAAACGTTTTAAATTTAGTCTCTTAATATTTTTCCTTTTTCTTTTGGTATCATTGCCACCTACTTATGAAAGTAAGTCCATAAGGACCCTATCCTACCTTTTATAGAGTAGTGGTGTCACTTTTAATGATTTGGAGCTGCCTCCTTATTTTTTTATTGCGCCACGTCCTATATATATATATATATATATATATATATATATATATATATATATAAAAATCACGAATTTGTGAACTAAAATGAACAAAATTTGCTTTTAATCATATTTTTTATTTAGAAAACTCATATGACAATATAAAAAAAATCAATTAATGCCAAATTCAGTAGTCTTCTGGCTCTGTTTCTATCAAATCATCATCGTCAGTGTAGCTGAAGAAGCTACACATTTTAATGCATTGTAGAACAGCCTCTCATTTTCTACTTGTGCGCGAGACTCATTACGGCATTGTATTTTCCAGTTTTTAAGAGCAGGGGTGTCAATAGTGGACCTTACACAGTGGTTTAGTTGCTGTGATTACACTATTGAAGTGACCAGAGCTACTTCCTCATTGTACCAGAAGATAGAGATAGTTTTTAAATCAATGATAATTTCATTAAATATTAGAGTAATAAATGGGACATTATAATAATAATAAAAAAATTATCTGAACAAGACTCTCAAATAGATAACCTATCAGCAAAGAAATATGTACTAAAAACACGTTTGCTGTATTTTAGGCACAACCTTAAACAATCTGTAAAAATCCTGGATAGATAAATAAAAAACAGATTAGCCGGTGGCACGTTATCAGCTACTTCATTATATAATTTACAGATTGAGGAAGAATTCTTAGGGAGTTGGGTGGAGATTTTGTGGATATTGAATATGCATAAAGTTGATGAATGCAAGATCTAGTGAAGGATCTAGAAGGAGAGGAACGGTTCCATATTCAGGGCGGAAGGTGTGGTGTGGGTTAGATAATAGTCGGAGAAAGGTTCATCCGTGGCCTTGGTAGGAGAAAGTCAGGAAGTTTGTAACCTTCCGTGCTTGTCGAGTCAGCTGCGAGTAGATGCATGAGTCGGAGTTGTTATATCTATAAGGTTAGGTTCTGATGGAGAGGCACAGAGTCTGCAAAGGCACAGAACCTGCAGAAACCTTGCAGAGGATGGAACCTTCAAAAGCAAAGAACCTCCAGAGGCACAAAACCTCCAGAAGCCCGAACTTCCAAGATGAATGTCGTTAAAGTATGTTGCCTGAATTCAACTGAGATGTTGCACCAAGACAATCTACCTCCAAGAATGTATTCAACAAAACATTCATTTATGCAATATTGCTCTGTTGCATAGAATACTCGGATGTATTCCATAACATATTTATATATTGCATATAGAACCCCTTCAATTTCTTATTGGATGTTAACCAGTTGAGTAACTGATAGAAAAAAATACCAAGATATCTAGTGTTTTCTTCATAATTGAGGGTTGTTGTTTCTGAGGCTTTTTTTTTTTTTTTTATTTATTTGTTTAATGTGTCGTCAACCACTATGGGGTCATTAAACACAATATTATAGATGTGTATTTGTTTAATTGATTCTATTGGCGTACCGCGAAATTAACCAGAAAGAGTGGGGGAATGGAATTATAATTTTATTTGAAGGTTATTATTTCGGATGATTTTAATTTTAATGTTTCCTTGTTTACGATATTTTTGAGGTGATTTAAATATTTAGATTATGATATTTGTTATAGTGTCACATATTTGATTATGTATTTATATTTAATTTATATTTTTAGATATTATTTATTAGTTCACTTGATGTTAAAAATTCGAATAGCTTATTGATCTGTTTGTGATGATCCGCTAATATTTCATCAATTCTATCAGATAGCTGGGCTTCTCTTCTTTGTTTCTCATAGATTTTACAATTAATCAACAGGTGGTGAACGGTGATGATTTGGTTACATTTTTCACAAATTGGAGGGGCGCCTCGGGACATTAGATATGAGTTGGATAATCTTGTATGGCCGATCCTAAGGCGAGTCAGGATGCGTTCTTCTTTTTTAGTTGGCCGAATTGATGTTTGCCAAGGTGTTACTTGTTTTTTTATAATTCGTAATTTATTATCAGTTACAGAGTCCCAGGTTTGTTGCCACTTTTCTAGAATTGTATGCTTCACATAGTTCAGAACATCACCCTGAGGTATCCTGGGGTATTCAATTCCTTCTCCTCCTATGGCCTTTTTAGCCAACTCGTCAACTGCTTCATTGCCCTTTATGCCGCAATGACTGGGGATCCAGACAAATGTAACATTTTGGTTTTGGTGGTTTAGCTGATCAAGTGATTCTAAGATGTCTATTGTCAGTGGATGTTTGGTAAATGGATTATTCAAAGCTAGTAGTGCTGATAGGGAGTCTGTAAAAATATTAATATTGCCATATTTTGGAGTTACTATATTAAGAGCCTTGTTGATAGCTAATAATTCGGCCGTGTAGATACTGCAGTTAGGTGTTAAAGTGAACATGTATCCTCTATCTTCTGAATAAATGGCGGAACCAACCCCATTTTTGTCTGAGGCTTTTGGTGGTAAATAGGGCGAGGTAGCGCAGTGGTGAAACACTCGACTTAGTCCGCGCCCGAATTTTGAATTCAGATCCTCCAGAAGTCGGGCGCGCACGAATGATTTTATATACTACTAGCTGTTACCCGGCGTGCCATCCTACACCTACTTTCTGCATCTAGAAAAGGAAAAAAGATTAGAAACCAAATAAGTAATATTAACATCTAATAACGCAAACCTGAAACTATTTGGGTTCATGTTTTCGACCTCGTGACCTCCAAACTGTGAGTCCTAGACGATTTTGACCTAGCCAATGACTCCCCTCGAATCAAGACCTACCTGCGTGCCAAGTTTGGCCAAAATCGGTCAAACGATGTGGGTTTGTATAAGGAACAAATATACATACAGACAGCTAGTAGACGTTTTTGACCTAGCCTACGAGACTTCCCGGATCAAGACCTTCCAGTGTTCCCAGTTTGGTCAAAATCGGTCAATCGGTGTGAATTAGTATAAGGAATCAAACAGACACACAGATGGACAAACATCAGAAACGTGATTTATATATATATATATATATATATATATATATATATATATATATATATATAGAGAGAGAGAGAGAGAGAGAGAGATTTTCATTGTCCGAGGGTTGGATTCGGAGGCCCAGACCGTCAGTAGGTCCACTCAGCCTTTAAGTAATTAATTAATAGGTACCTATAAAGGAAACATTAGGCGGCCAGACCGTAATACCAGCCACACTATCTCCCTAATATGCCGTTTGGTCAAAAACCAGATACCTCTACAGTATGGGCCCTCGTGGTCTGTTACGGGACTGATTTATTTTTGCTAAAAAAAAAGTGCATTCCATGTTTCGTCGAGAAAAGAGAATTGAAACTGTTTAAATCAATGATTTTCGAACGAGTAGCTCACTAAATCCTCGATTATTATTTTCTAATGAGTTTCTAGATTGTAGTTGTAGATTCGATTGTGTAATTGCCTAGATTCAAGAATGGATGTGTAAATTGCATGCTTCAGCGCCATCTATCGTCACTGGATACAACTCACACCTTCCATGTTCGATATCAGTATTGACCTGTATAAATCTCTGTCGTTAGATCATTCATACAATTAGTTAATCGAAACCATATAGAAAGCAACACCACGCACCACAGGTGTTGGGTGCCATGTTTTGGGAGAATTCACTTTCCTAATGTTTTCGTTAGGTTTGGATTGGACAATTTAAACGTTAGTGTGCTGATGAGTCATCCGAATGCTTGCTAGTTGTTCCTAAGTCTGCGGTCCGATTACTTTCACCCGTCTTCGGCAGATGGAATGCTCGCAATGCCACCATCGTCGATGGTGCGATTACGTTCGGTAGACGGAACCTTCGCATTGGCATCCACGTTGGTGATCGAATGACGTTTGGCAGATAGAACGCCTGACGTCAGTCCTCAAATAATTTTGCCTAAAGTCCCCCAACCTGGAAACCTTATAGTCGGATAGCCACTGAAGATAGCCGGAAGCTAAAATAGGCTAATCTCCCTGCCCAGAAAGGAAGGGGATATTGCGTATTGTACGTCCGCTGTCGACACAATACACTCGCTTTCCCAGTTTCGTCTTTTCTTATCCACCTAACATTTTACTTATATTGTCCTCCATCCATACACGCCAAGACTGAGTAGCGGTGCTCCTTTATTTACTATCCCGTTCACAAGGAATTTATGTAAAATCTTCGATACGTACTTAATCTTCTCGAGTGTTTTACAGCTTTGCAACTTGTTAGTGTGCACGGTCAAGTTCGTCGATACGCCCCTGAAAATATCCAGAGACAGTTCCTACAGCCAAAGCGTGTGATGGAACAACATATTCGCGTCCATCGTGAATTGTTGTCTTGAACGCAATGTGATAAGGAAGGAGTTAGAAACTGGTAAGATTCCTTGGTTTGGTTTAGACATCACGGCAATATTTGTGACTGAGTCGTTATTGCTTCGAAATCAGTAGATCACCACTTTAGTGAATTCATGATCACTATACTATAGAAGTAGGTACTTACGTATTAGCGTCAAAGCAGGTTAAAGAGGCGGGTCTCGTTCAGAGATCTGGATCATGGATTACGCATTTCTATTGGTCAATCACTATCAGAGATATCATCTATTGTGTTTATAGTAGCCATCTTGTTCCCTTCGTCTTTTTAACGCAATTCATTTGTGCTTTATTTACCCACGCAATTGTTGTTAGCACTTTCCTCCGAAGGAAAGTAGCTATTGAGGTTGGACTCATGACGGAATTTTTGAAAAATTTCTTCGAATCTTTATCGATCCTACCTAGTAGACACCGAAAATGACCCCCGTTAAAATTTATATATATCTATATATATATATATATACATATATATATATATATATGCATATATATATATATATGTGTCTGTTAACACGATAGCGGCCAGAGTTTTTGTTTTTTCTTCATGAAACGTGGTATATAGCGTTCAAATAGCAAACGATTGAACGAGTTCGTTAACCACCAAAATCGGTCCACCGGGAGGGGGGGTTTACCCCGGACCCAAAACACTAATTTGACCATACCAGCCGTAGTTTTTGTTATATTTCAACAAAACTCGGTATTCGTTATTTTGATCTAAAGAGAAAATTCCGTTGTAAAAATAAACTAAATCGGTTCATTAGAAGGGGGGGTTTACACCGGACCCACAATACCAATTTGCCACTGCCAGCCGTAATTTTTGTTACATTTCAACGAAACTTGGTATTCGTGGTGGTAATCAACAGAGAAAAATGGGTTGTAAAAATAAACTAAATCGGGTTATTTGGAGGGGGGGTTTACTCCGGACCTAAAGTACTAATATACTCATAACGGTCGTAATTTCTGCTGTATTGTAACGAAATGCGGTATGCGTCGTGGGTATCTCATGAGAAAGAAGTGTTGTAAAAATGAAGTAAATCGGTCTATTGGAAAGGAGGGTTTACTTTAAAGTCTGTTTCATTACAATTAGCCAGCCAGAAGTAGGTTCGCAAAGGCGCTACAAGGAGCTCTATCTCCCACTATGGGAACTGTATCCTGTTCCTGCGTCAGATCAAAAGACGGAATGTGAAGTTTTTGTGTATTTATTAAGTAGTACAGTATCATGTATTAACATAACTCTGGAAGCAAATTATTTACAAAATTAATAATTGAACAGACCTCATAAGAAATGTAAATGAGCAGAACTATTCACGTTTTTATTTTATTTATATAGGTTATTTACAGCAAATTATTCAGTAATGTAGTCTACACTAAAAAAATTCTGAGGAAAGTGCTTAGTTATGCAGCTCCTGCGTGACGGACTTTTTTTTTTGTTACGCGATTTCAGTTTCTGTGCGAGATAGCGACATCAGAATAGCTAGGATGAAAGCTACTTTTTCGAAGCGATGCCAAATTGTTTATCAGTCCATTATCCAGCGAAAAACCATCCTTGATCTATATTATCAACGAGTTGGATTGACTAGAGTTTAGATATAATCTTGAGCGAGCGTAGCGAGCGAAAACGCATAGCAATTATGCTATTAATATAAGTGCTACGCGTTTTCGCTAGCTAAAGGTTATATCAAAACTCTAGTTAACCTAAATCGTTGATAATCCCGTCGCCATATTGGCGAAATCTGATTTGACTCCTTGATCCAGATCTGACAGTGTGTAGATCCAGCTCTCAGAGACCCGGCTCTTTAACCTGCTTTGACGCTAATACGTAAGTACCTAGAAGTATATTCAGAATGTGAATTTACTAGTGCGTATTATAAAGAGTGTTACAAATGGGAAGGATAGATAATATAATAATAGGAGGACGACCTGAAGTTACCCCGATGTAATAGAGTTAATCAGTTCCTTCTGGCATCTGGTGAACAAGTTTTGAATCGAAACTCTCATTGAGTCTAATTTTCTTAAATGCATGTTTCTAGTATTAAAAGGCAAAACATGTTTCATCGTTTGAACTGCTCTGAAATAGAAAACTCGTTTCAAGAGTCACGTCATCCTCAAACAGATGTTAATGATAAGAAGAACGAAGCCTAACACGTATGATTTAGGGAGGGCAGTAACCCGCGCTCCTCCGCAGATCTGACATAACCTGAGGATGTTATGAGAGCGAATCAGGTCTCGCCGCGGCGAAAGCTGGCCGTGGGCGTAGCGTAGGACTTATCGTAGGCAGCGAAAGCTTAGTGACGCGTTGGGTTTCATCTTTAGCGGCTTAGGCGCATCAACGTAGCGGGGCTGCTGCTTGTTGAGGTCATGTCTCTAGCTCCTGCGTCGTTACTCACATTCCATCTTCAGGAATTCAATTCTTCAAATTACTGATAAAGTATTTAAATGTCAATTGAAGATGATTACCTTACTTAGGTTACACCTACATTTCTCCCATTTCACATTGGTCTCGACCCGATCCAATCCGATCTAGACACTGCTCGTCAGTAATGAACTCCTGAGTGAGTGAAAATGAGCGATTAATTTAAGAAATACCACGTAATAAGCATATAATCCTTCGAGAACCTTGTTGGAGGTATGAAGGAGGAGGGGAGAGGTCAATCAATATTCCAAAGTATATCAGTCCCGAAAAAAAATCTTAGTGTAACAGTTAATTTTTTTAACTGTTACACTACGATAAGAGAAGCACTTGTATTCATATTTTAAAATTATTTATGAGAAAGGTAGCTAGAAGGTTATAAGAATTTTTGAAACAAATATGTCGTTTGGCGCCATTTTGCGTCGGTCGTCCAAAATCAGTCCAGAAAATAACAAGTTTGAATGGCCGAGAATCGGTAGTCATCAGATCGGGTTGGGTTGGGTTGGTACCAATGTAGGCACCTCCATTGAGATGCATGTGTTTGTTTTTCCTCCGACAGTCGGTGGCTATCGGATCGGATCGGATCTGGACCATCTGGACTCCTCACGTGCAGATTGGAGTAAACCACACAAAAAGGGCATCGACCTTCGATTGCCAACAGGTGGCTGCATTTCCTTCATATTCCTCCGATCCGTTCCGATCCTGGAGTTCCTTTTGTCCGAGTTATAGGTACCTTTTTTTTTTATCGATCTGTCACATGGACGGATGTCATTGAAAATTATCCAAATATCACCTTGTGTGATTGTGAAGGTGATTTGATTGAGCGTGAAGAGTCACGGGTATCAGAAGCGTGACGTTGTTCCTCAGAAAAGCGGACTTATTTCCTCGGTTTCGAATCGGTAATGGGCGTAACCTCATTGGCGATTCACCCACGCATCCTCTGCAGTGAATCCTCAGAATCACATTTCTCTTCTTGAGCTTCATCTCGGCCGACGGGCTTCAAAGACTTCACAAGAATACGAGAATCGAAGAACTTAACAAGGAAAAAGTTGAAGACTATCTTGCTTCTGCTTAAATCTTTACCTGTTTAGATAAAACCCATAAACACTGCCCTTGGGATAACATCTACACTAACCTATTTACAGCTCTTATATACTATAAAATTCTTTTATATTTAGAAATGTATGAAACAAATTGTACATAATAGACATGGTTTATATCTTATCTTCCGGAACTTATTATGCATTTAGAAACTTCACATTCCAGGAGGAAAATGATGATTACATAGTAAATACATTTCACAAAATTTTGTTTAAAATGGATTAATTTCCGAATTGGATAAGTTTTCTCATGTGGCGCCTAATACCAGGCATCCTGCTTCGCTTTAAGATTTCATTTTATATTTTTCACAAAATATTAAGATAAAACATTAACTCTTTCTTTTCCAAGCTTTCAAAATGGCTATGGTCATTTTAATTTATTTATTTAAACCTTAACATCCATTATTATTACTAAGAATTTTTGAACGGGTTAGGGCTTATTATTATTTTTACTGCATCTCTCCCATTAATCCCTTAGAGTCTTTAGTTTCGGCTGTAATTTATAGTGGATTCGAATGTATTCCTTTATTCCGGAGGACAAAAAAGTCATTAAATTTTTTGAAAAAGTTTCATTTTGATAATATTTAGCAAATTTATTAAGAAAAGGTTTGCTCAATAAAACTTTTCTAATAACTTTTATGATAACACTTTTTCTTCAAAAAGTTAAAGGTTGAAAGTGTGTGTTTAACAACACCTGTTTTGCCTTTGGTTGCTATAAATAAAAGTTGTTGAGTAATGGTGTTGTTCATTATTACTCTATAATGATTAGGTAGGTATATATTCAATATATTTATATTACATTCCATCAATGTTAGAATTTATACCTCTGTGTAGTATCTAGTACATACTTACATGTAGAGCTACCGCTTCTGGTACCAGTTGTAATGGCGGCGTTCCTTCCTTCTCAATGTGGCCTTATACAATATACTTCTTATTAACTTAAATGTTAATGGTGTTAATTAATTATGCTTCCATAATCCTTAATTGGTGTTGTTCATTATTACTCTATAATGATTAGGTAGGTATATATTCAATATATTTATATTACATTCCATCAATATATTATATTGATTTCATATTGTTAAAGTTATTTTTCTATTGTAAAAGTAATTCATATACTAAAAACAATTGTAGTTAGTTGCTATAATAATTATTTGGATTTTTGAAAGTTTTTTTGCCTACAAACTTTTTATGAATAAGTATCAGAATAATTGTTTGCAGTGTACTTTTATGAAAAAAATGATTTGGATAACTTTATCAAAACATTTTTCTAATGAAAAAGTTCATGTTCATAAAAAATACTAGTAAGATAACAAAAAATTATAAGTTTAACTTAAACTTTTAAAAAATAAAAGTTAACTTGAGTTTTCGACCCCTGCTTTCTTCTATCAAATGCTTAATTCCTGGACACTTTTACACACTTCTGCATGAATTCTATGCAATATGCCTCTGTCCTATGTATCTAGAATAAACATGAAAGGATTAAATAATAAGACAATATGTATATAACATAGACAATTATGATGTCAAGGTTTTAATAAATAACTCAAAAGATAAATGGTTTTCTGCTTCCAGATGATCGCCAGAAGAGGAGTCTTGGTGTGTTGCCTACTGGTGTTGGCTTTAGGATCAGGAGAAGAAGACTGGAAATGGAAGAAGGAAGATGCAGAGAAGAGAGAAGCTAAATCTCTGACTGACAGCAGCCTGGAAGAAGATGAAGCAGTGCCACCAGCAAACAGCACAGAACCCAGACATTTCATCAAGGACAGGCTCTGTGATCTAGGGCTAGGAGGGGTGAGTACGAACTACGAGAGTAGAGGTTTTATATATATATATATATATATATATATATATATATATATATATATATTTGTTTAAGTTCATTTTTTGTTTACAATCATATTCAGAAATTCATTGTCGCGCGTCACTGGTCACACTAAGATGGCCGACTTTAGATCTATTTACGGCGGTGGTACCGCTGGAGAAAGAAGCCTTTCCATCTAAATATATATATATATATATATATATATATATATTTGTCTGTTCGCTGGCTCAAAAATTGGCCCGATTTAGAAATTATTACAAGAATACGTTCGTTAATCCGCAGAATCCGCTTACCGGAGCTCTATTTTATGGAAATTCGCGCAAAAAGGTTTTTGTACTTATGGTATTTTTGATTGTTAGCTTCTCGGTATACTTTTTATAGGTTCTCTAACTTAGAAAAACGAAGTAAACCAATTTAAAGGCGAGCTGTAGCCGTTTTCGAAAAAGAAAAAACAAACGAATAATTGGATTAAGTTGAAATATTTTTTATACATGTTTGAAATTCAACCAAACGAAGATACTTACATTTGGAGTTAAGAAAGTATTCAATAAAAAGTATTAGGATTTTCGTACATTTTCTTACAATGGTAGGGAAATCGTGGTAAATGGACAGTGAGCACTCGAAAAATTAATAAATGACCTACAAAAATGTTTATGAAGTAATTTTCGTTATGGCGGTCACATTCGGATAAATAAGTGATCAAAATTTTGAAGTAGTTGGTTTCGTTTAATTGAACGGTTATTTTTGTATGTGTGTCTGAATAGTATTCGTAAAATGAGAAACAAATTTCGATGTTAAAAATAAAGCTCCGAGCGGAATTCTAATATGCCGCGTGAGTATTTTACACTGCTGATTGCTGTTGGTTTCGTTCTTTTGAACGTTTTTCCCTCTATTTACCTCATTTTTACGTTTTAATCTCATTCAACAATAAAATGAGTATTCTAGAAATAGACAGTAGGAAAAAGAAAAACGTGTTTGTAATTATTCACGAAAGCAAACTAATAACTGTTTCTATTCCTTTTTCAATGTGACTAGGGTTAAGAACGAAAGCGTGGTAAGCTAACTCAGTTTCCGCTAGTCGGACTATTGTGGAATTGTATACAATATTTCCTGATATATATCTGGGAGCCGTGAAGGTTCTTGAAAAGCCACGAGAATGTTATCCGAGAGAAAGCTACTTGGGAAGTCACGGGTGCATGACATAACAGTATCCTATATATCATGTTATGTCAGGGGTCAATTTTAGCTTCAAGATATCACACAACTCCTGCGTGCTCATCACATTAAAAATTAATGAAATTTCTGTTTGCAGTGCGGCGACGAGGTGGAAGAGAAGCGCCCTCACGTGCACCCAGGTGAACTAATCTACGCCCAACCCGTGCACCTGAAACCTGTTGGACGTCCTATCCCAGCTGTGCCCGTGAAGGGGCCCTCATTGGTGCCTCCCCCAGTGCCCCCTCCACACTACGGACCTGCCTATGGACCTGCCTACGGGCCTCCCAGGCCTATACCGTTCAGGCCTAGGCCTTACAAACCAGCACAGGTAAGGCTATGCTACTTATAGCCCTGATCCGTTTGGAATTAGTGGTGATGTTGCGAGTGATCAGAGACCTAAGGACTTTCAAACGGATCAGTTCTACTCTCCTCAAATGCCCAGAAAAGGCTTGAAAGATAACATTGACAGTAATATTGGTGCGTGGTTGGTTATTTTGTATCATGGCTTTATTCAAGTTTATGATGGTTCGAATGAATCGGAAAAAACAATAGAATTATTATAGGAAAAAGGTCTACTTCATTAGAAAAGATTATGCCACATGTAATGAGACTGCACAAGAGAGATAATGTCGAACTATGGAATATGAAAAATCTCGTTTTTCATATTCCATACTTCGCTCTTACATTGTGGACAATACGGCTTGTTGAAACTCTAACCCCTTTTGAATAGACTTTATTTAAGACATTAAAGTATTGAATAAGACCATTTTTCAATATAGTACTTGGTGAATCGATCGAATATGTTCGCTAGTTTGCTCCGATTTTCATATTCGATAGTTCGGCATGGTAGGGACGATGTGTTTTCAGATGGAGATGTCACAAAGAACGAACATCTGTTCACGTTTATATTAAATTAGATGTGCGGGAAGGTCCGCTTGAAATTAAAGCCGAAACGTTGGCAATGAAAACTCATTTTAATTTATAGTTTTTCGTAAAATAAAATTCTGAATAATCCTTAGAGCTCATATCTTTCCTAAGGTAGGACCCTTTTTAGTACATTTTGCTTTTTATATTTTTCCTGGGGTGGCAACACTTTTTTCATGCTTCCTCCAATTGGTATATTGGAAATTTTGACAGGAATAAAAAGTGGTATTAAGTGGTATGGCACACCCCTAGTCCATGTGACAGAAGATTGTGACTATTACAAGCTTAATATATGTGATTTCTTTTGATTTTTTCTTCAATCATTTTTGAATAAATTATATCGATTTGATCATGAACCTTTGGCGTATCAACAATTGGGCTATTAACATGACAATTGGGCCGTCTAAAGGTATCACCCTCATATAATGCCGACAGCACGTGGTCGGTCACCCATTCAGATTTTGACCTCGCTCGACGTTGCTTAACTTCAGTTAATCAACTGGAACCAGTGCATCCAACGTGGCTTTGGCAATTGGCTCTATTGTTGTTACATCCAAACACTTCCTAGGTTAGCTTCTTTGGTTATTTGTTATATTGTTTAATGTAACTTTTTCCCCAACAGGTTTATGAGCCCGAACTGGACCCAGCATCCTTCGCCGAGAAGAAACCGTATCCAATATCAGGTCCAGGACTGGCCGCAGACGGTAGCGTCCAGACTCACGTACACCATCACTACCATCACGGGGACGGCGAGAAGGAGCACGGAGTCCTCGATGCTAACTCACTCAGTCCCGGGGGAATATACAGCCCTTCATCCAGCTATGGCAATCAGTACCCCTTGTACAAGAAGCAGCTCAACGTCAAACAGCCTCATGCACTCAGTGAGATTCTTATCATTTATATATATTTATTTTGATAAGAGAGAAGGAATGGTTTAGAAATTGTCAAAATAGGTCGTTCATTCCTAGAACCGACCTCTCGTTTTTTTCTCTCTCTCTCTCTCAGAGAGAGAGAGAGAGAGAGAGAGAGAGAGAGAGAGAGAGAGAGAGAGAGAGAAATTATGGACACGATTCCCAGGATGTTTAGAAGATTGGCGTATATCCTTGGAGCAGCCCAGGCAACGAACAGTAATAGATGGAAATTTGTTGAACAAAATGTTTGACTTCGTAACTTTGTTTCGTCTAGTTAGGAGGTCAACATATCAAAAGTCCCCGGCCGTAGCCTTTGATTCAGGGGAGGGGGGGGGGGGTTCAGAAGGTCCCATTTTTCGGAGTTTCGCTTATATCTCGGAGACCATGCGCCCTAGCGACATAACCATTCTATAAGCAAATGAAAGCTTATTAAAGCTACACGTTCTACTCAATCAAGTTTTTCGAGATATCTTTAGTTTTGTAATAATCGCTCTTGAATGTCTGACATTTTGAGAAAAAACACTTTTGCCGCGCAGCTTTTGCTCTTTTTGACCGGATAACTCTTCAACGATGCACACAAAACATAAATTCCATTATAGGGTTGTAGAGCATTGCATTCCATTCAATAATATATGTTACTTTGCTATGTTATTTATTTTTCTTCAAACGTTAAAACAATTTCAGAGTTGATCGTGATATCTGAAATTTGGCGACAACTGTCAGAGGCAGACTTTGCCAAATGGGATTTCAATTCTTTACTTAGGACTATTTTAATTTTAATTCCTAAGTCCTAATTGTACAACGAATATTTTGAGTTACCAAGAATAGTTGGACTTTAAGAAATAGACACTGGTGCTTTTGACTTGAACCATATCTTTGGTGCAATTCACCTTTCTAAATACTATTGTACTCGTATTACTTGCTTATCAAGCATGTATCTAGTGTATTGCTATTTAAGGGGATGGACTAGATAAGAAATTGATATTTGATTAATGGAATTAGAAGTACCCATTATTTGATTGGTTTTTGTTGTAGATTACTTGTCGGGCAACTCCTACAATCAAGGAAACACGTATGCCTCTGGAAATGGATACGAGAGAGAAGACTGCTACTGTGTCCCTTGGGACCAATGTCCGCCAGGAGAAGTATCCAGGAAGGAGGATAGGCGTGAACCTCTCATAGATCCCAGGAACAACCCCAATGCTGACATCCAAGCCATTGAGGAAGTAGTAGTCACCGATGGAAATGGCACCATGACTATCGTCAAAGGACCTGTCCAAGAGGTAAGGATGTGTACGTCGAGATGACAGGTGAAGAGTTATGCGTTAAGCGTATTTATTCACTTTGTAAAAGAAGCGTTTGCATGATCTATTGTTGTTGTCGTGGCTTAGCTATAACAAAGGTGTTATCATGGTCTCCAACCACGTTAATGTGGCTAGTCCTGAACCTCATACTACACTCATAGAAGTGTGATCCAGCATTAGGAGAACTTTGTGGCCGAATCCCAGAAAGTCTAGAGAATAAGTGCCAGTCAGAAAGATTTGTAAGAGTATGCACTGGTCTATCATAGGCTCATACTGTTTGTTTGATTACTTATTCATGAAAATTAGATTAGTTATTGGATAGAATAAGAAAACTAAATAGGTGCATTCTTCTTTTATAAAGCCACACAACAGAAATCGGAAGGAAATTCTAGTTAAAAGAATGTTGGTGTAATCTTTGGAACAAAGTTGAAAGTTAGGTTCGGCTTCTTATTCAGCCCAGAAGATATATTATTACAGCCACAGGCTGAACAAGTCACCATTGTAATGGTCTGTGCTCACAATACACTATAAACTTATTAATGCACTTTGTTGAGAGAAAACTGAGAACAAAGAAACAAACACCATTAGAATCTAAGTCATACTAAGATGGCTGCCGTTTATTTGTTTAGGGCTTCAGGCTTGGCTAACTTAATGTTAAGAATAGACCTTACCAGTTCGTCTATAATAGACTAATATAAATTCAATTGAATCCTTTATTCGCACGTTCAAAAATGTGGTATTTACCTTTTGGGGAATTTTAGGTTTCCTCAAGCCAATCGACCGTTAAGCAGTGTTAGGAAAGTATTGAATGAATGCTGGCCTTAACCTCTTTCAATAACCTTTCTTCTATAACCATCAGCTGATTAGTCACTGGTCCAATGGGCTGAAAACAATTCATGAAATGAATACTTACGTTGTTGACTGTAAGCCGACCTAGAAAGAGGTCTTTAGCCATTGTCTCTTCAAGATGGCTGCCGATAACCTAAATAGGTCCATTGTAACCACCTTGAGTAACAAGATTTGACCTTAATGTGATTATGAAGATTCTGAGGTGATCCATCTAATCTCATAAACACCTAATTCTCCTAGTGTTTTCCATTTCTCATCCAACCACAGACTATCCACGGTACCTTTGGCAATTTTTATCTATCGTTTTGCCACAAAGCTATTGATTTCCTACGGAATCGAGGTGACAACGATTTTCGGACCATTTTCGCATTCAGGCGTTCACTTTTCAGACATTATAGGCCCTGAAATCATATTTGTATATATATGTATAGCCTATGAGGTCTGAGACGTGGACAAATCTCATCCGAATTGCGTCATGAGGTCCACGTCATAAGCGGGTTTCCTCCCAATGCAGGGAGGGAGGGTAAATAAAATACATAATTTTAAATAATGGGAAATTGCGGTTCTTTGCCCTCTGTTATGTCCAAAGAAAACGTAATTTCAAAAATTGTTAAACATATTAATAATCTTGTTCTTGTTATACATATTTGTACGTATATTATATTTAGTGGAAAGGATATTTCAAAACTTTTTTCAAAAATGTAATCTGAAGCTTCTTGCCTTAATGTACTACCTCCTTAATGTGGTAATATGAAGGAAATTGAGCGGAGGTTTTGCCTGGTTATCGACTCCATCTTGAATACTTGATTTGCATAAGACTCCGCATAAAGAGCAAGAACCATTGTTTCCTGAATGGAACAGGAAATGGTCAAATCTCGCCCGTTGTTTGACGGACTTGTGTTCGAGTTGTGAGGCGGAGCATGACCTCATCCTGGGAAGAGAAAGCTCTTATTATGCAAGGAGGTTTCACTTTCATTCTAGCCGAGCTCTTTGTCAATGGGTCAGCTGATCAATGGAACCCGCCAGGAACTCCCGCCAAAATAAAAAAAAACACCCTCAATAAAGGACGCCGGACATTTTCAGCTGATTTCCGCAATTGCGGATTGGAGAAATATTCGCAATGCCTCTCTTTTTTCTTTTTTTTTTTTTAATGAAAAACCATGTTATGGTGGGTATGGTGCACGCATTGAAAAGGTGGCGATTTGTTCTAACCCTCGTGCCGGTTTTTATTTCTTGTAACGTAACTAGTCTCCGTAAAAAGCCACCACCCTATGTGCGAATGGAACCCATAAACTTAGGAACTTCGATTGCTCACGACTCCAAGTTTAACCTACAGAAAACATTTAATTTGTAACGATACAGCTGATTAATTTTTTAAGTAGTTAAGTAAGCTGGATATGACAGATACAACTAAGAAAAAAAATATAAATATTTTTATCAAATGCTTGCTTGCTCCAATTATTAAAATTATTTTTCAAAGCTAACCTGGAGCTCCAACTCTATAGATAAATATCTATGCTTCTCTAGTGGTCGTAATGTTTGTTTTATTGAACCAACGTTATGTGATGTATTTAATTTTAATTTATTGATTGGTTTTGTTCATGAGAACGTACAGCATAAACATGGAACTAATTCAAGGAATAAGAAGTCTAAAGTAGTACCAAGAAGTACGGCCGTAGGAGAACTGCTGTATATTTTACATCAGTGGTTTGCCAGTACAATTTCCTCTCACAATTCTTCTTGACAAATATTTTCTTTTAACAAAATATTATGATATTCTCAAAGTAATTATTACTTTTGTTTATTTTAACAGAAATCTGAAACAAGGAGGAGACGGGAAGTGAAGGACGCCGTCGCTGAATCGTCTGAAAACACAGAAATCAAAGAGGTGAGTTTGGATTAAACATTGTATGCTTTGCTTTGCACACTAACACTCAAACACAAAACACATAATTCCAATTGAAGAAGTACTACAGCCGAGGAAAGCCGGCTTCTTGCTGTTTGGTGATGTGAATGCTCTGAACGAATCTGGGACTTCGCGGGAATATTGTAGCTACATACACAACCAATGCAGTTCGATTAGATTGAGTAGTGAATTAACTAACTAGTTATTTACTAACCGATAGAAATTAAGTTTAGTTAGTTGGCAAGGGATTTGTAGTTTCATTTTATTTTCAGTTCTGCAGGGATTTATTAATTATAGCCCAATTCTCCTAAGGAGTTGCACCAGCAATCGATTTCCAGTCGGATAGAATCCAGAAAGAAATGTTGTCTATTGAAAATCCTTTCTTGATTGGGAAGTGCTTTCAATTAGACAGAGACAAATAATAAAATAATCTGTTCACCACTTAACATATCAGTCCCATAACAGCCCCAGAAGGCAGGAACTGTACAGGCAACTGATTCGTATTTATTTTACACACTAGAGGGATAGTGTGGTCCATAAAAAGTACCGACCATCAATATATTAGAATGGGAGGGGGGATTCATTTTGGCAGTAATTAGGTTTCCCATTATAAATCCGAAATCAGACGTTTAGACACCTCGGCTTAGTGTCATCAATGCGCTGGCATAATGTCGACATTGTCTCTGCTTTTTGTCGACAACACCTTAGCTTAGCGTTGACATTATCTCGGCTTAAAGTCGACAACCCCTTGGCATAGTATCGACACTGTCTTGGCTAAATTGATGTTTTCCGACTAAGAATTATCGTGAATCCGCACTGGCGGCTGATTTTCTTCGGAGGGTTAAGAAATCGAAAGGTTCTGTCTTTAAAATTGGAACACACATAACAAGTTAACATGCCTCTTGAGTAACAAAAGCTTTGCTCTTTTTGCTAACATGGACTGAGGCAAACTTGTTCTGTGTTGTTCCAGAAAAAACTGAACCTCGGAGGATCTGACGACGACAGCGGCGACGGCGTGAAACTGCGCCCGACGTTCGGCGTGTCATTCGGCCTTCCTACCGGCGGCGGCGGAGGATACCCTCTCAACCCGTACGGTCCCAATCCCGCATACAACCCTTACGGAGGTTCCATCGGCGGTGGTGGTCTGGACTTAGGTCTCGTGTCTGTGAACCCTTTGCTATCACTACAAGTCACTAAGGATGACTACGGAGACAAAGTGGTCAAGCCTTTGGTCAACTTGCACGTGACCCCGAATAAAGGATTCGTCCACAAGATCGGCAACATCTTCCACCAATTCAAGGCCCCATACTACCAATCCTACCACCATCACCAACACATCCACAAGATCCCGCCACCATACTACAAACCCCACCGTCCTTGGGCACCTTCCTATCCCTCCCATCCACCATCCTATCCCTCCCATCCACCATCCTTCTCTTCCTACCCGTCTTCCTATTATCCCGACCATTACTCCTACGCTCCTAATTACTATTACAGAGACTCTGAGCCGACCAAGTACGAATACGGCGATGATGGCTTTTCTGATTACCCGCCCAAATACGAAAACCACTACAGCCCTTACGATACTTACGGAGACGATTACTATAGAAACGCCAGGAGTAATACGACAGTCCAAGCGTCCAGTTCTAAAGTAGCATTCCCCGAAGACAGGAGTACGCGCCAAAAACGAGACGTTGACACTGAGGAGGTAAGCTACGCCGACATTTTCTGTCTCTCATGAAAACATACATTTTCCATTACGACATAACTTATGCTTTAATTTTGTTTTTCTTTTGGAATAATTGCAACACTGACTTGAGCGGGCAGTGCAGCAGAACATGACAAAACGACGTGAAAAGAGGAAACCAAGATGTCATGTTTACATGACTCAAAGAGACAAAAAGGAGAATGAACTAACCAACTACGACCAAATTAAATCGCCAATTAACAATACACTCAACAGAAAAATAATGAAACTAATTACAGAACCACCAAGGAGAAGACAATAAACTGGTGATATTACTCTTGTGTACTGAACTAACTTGTAAATTAGCTGGTGACATCAACCGTAAGTACTGAATTAACTTGTTAATTAGCTGGAGACATGAACCGTAAGTACTGAACTAACTTGTAAATTAGCTTGTTACATCAACCCTATCAATTATTTAGATATGTATTAGGACCTATGATATTATCTTAATTAAAGCGACCAAAACATTTGGGTCATATCAGTATAGTGTGCTGAAATGGATACATACCTATACTGCTAGGATATTTTCATTTAACTGATGCAGAAGGGTCAAACTTTGTCCAAAGAGTAAGAGAAGATAAATATGTAGGTATAGGTTTCTTTACCGATTCTTCTTTACCTACTGATTCTTAGTGTAACGTGACCCCAATTTACTTGTCTGAAATATTATTAGACAAATACTAATAGCACTTAGAAATTTATATACAATACGATATAATAGGACGACAAACGTATAGTCTGCTGTAGTAGGGATGTTTAGTGTAGTTACTGTTTTGTATATAGTTGTGATTGTCTGTTCAGCGCCAGGCTTACTACGGGTCGTCAGGCCGATGTGGTCCACGAGAGGTGTGTTGCCGTCGTCCAGCAAGAACCAGTCCTAACTACAGGCCAGGACAATGTGGAGTTCGGAACGCACATGGAATCAACGGACGCATCAAGAATCCGGTTTATGTCGATGGAGACTCAGAATTCGGTAAGCTCTACTTAAATACCCATTCAGGCTATGATATAGATCTTTATGACAAATGTAGGTATATATTTATATTTAAGCCCTGTATTTTCTTGGGCTCAGGATGAGTGAATAAGGGCAAGAGAATGGTGGATTTCCAACGTCGGAGACGGTAAAGCTTAAAGTGTTTGATGTTGGAACCATAGGTATATATAAGGGGGGCTAAGAGGGCTGCAGCGGTAAAAATTTGTCATAAAACCCTTAAAAATAAATTAAATAAGATTACTTAGTTCAGGAGAAATAATTTTGTTTGGGTGTAATAGTGTTTTAATTGGCTAACTATTCCATGTTCTAGATTGTTATTATTTCATACCCCCCAAATGCTCTCAGCCCCCCCCCCCCCCGAAATTCTCACAGCCCCTCCCAAAATTATTTTGTATTTATGCCAATTGTCGGAACATTTCCGCTACTTTGACATATACTTGCTGGAGAATCTCTAGTGACTCCCAAGTGGCCTATAGATGGGAACACTTTACGCATGTCCAATAGCTTCATTCGTACTTATCCACTTCTCTCAGTAGATCGAGCTAGGAACCAAAGAAGGAGGGGATGAAGAATTTATTAAGAGGGGGGAACTGGTAAACTGGTAGTGGTCCTTGTTTGCTATAAACTGGTAGTTGACCTTACATACCTTAGTATCCCATGGAATTATTGTCATATCATGTGCGTCTAAAAGTACATAATTCATTTTGTCTTTAAAAACATAACAAACAAATTCTTATTAATTAAACAAAATTTGAAACGTATCTTATATTTACTGGGGTAAGCTCTTATCAGGGAGTGCCACCACATTCCTATGTCAGCTGGTAAATAGTTTTGGCTATTTTATTTAAAATAGGGAATCAGACCCCCCAAAAACTATTTAATGATTACCAGTCGTTATTATATTTATTAAGTATTTGTGTAAATGTTGTGAGATAACAGGTATGTTGGTCATTTTACTTTAATGCCTCCTAAATCGGTAGTACTCTACCTAGGTCTCTCTGTGTAGATGTTCAATCCTATAATATGTTGTGGTATAATAAAATAAAATGTAATTCCATTACAATATATCAACCTGTATGGGTTATATTCCTCCTCGGGATATTATACATAAATGGGGCCCTGGGGTCTATATTATAGACTTAACTTTATGGGTTCTAATACGAAACCTTTCCAAATTAAATAAAATTTTACATCATTAAGACTTACGTTTTGCTAATTACTGAACAATTTTTCAGGTGAATATCCATGGCAGGTGGCCATCTTGAAGAAGGACCCGCAAGAAAGTGTTTACGTCTGCGGTGGAACTCTTGTTGACAATGTTCACGTATTGACGGCGGCACATTGTATCAAATCGTAAGTACAACCAGTATTTGGAAAATGTTATCAATTATCTCTGGATAATATTGACAATTCTACATGGAATGGAATCCAAGAACCATCTTGAGTCGAGTTACTTCTATTGATAAATGTTATGGATTCTAAATACTTCGACTTAACCTCTCACGATGGTTATGCATTCTTCCTATCCATAGCTAAGAACAATCAATACCTTAAATTACCTGCTATTAGAATGTTGGGACAGCGAAAAGTGGGCAGAACATTAATTTATTTTTATAGTCCTAAAACTTTGTCCTGATATCTTCAAACATCTTCCCAAAGTAGGGTTTCCTATTATTGAAACATTAATATAATTTTGTCTCCTTCCATTAATAAGTATAGTAGTAAGTAGTATTTTGGCAACTAGTGTCGTTATGATTGATGTAAACCCTTTGACTATCGTAGGTACACAGCCTTCGACTTGCGAGTCCGACTCGGCGAATGGGACGTGAACCACGACGTCGAATTCTACCCGTACGAAGAACGTGATGTCCAGACCCTGTTCGTCCATCCAGAGTTCTACGCAGGAACCCTCTACAACGATATCGCTGTCCTCCGCCTTCAGAGACCGCTTGGCGCCTCTCAAGCACCGCACATCTCCCCTGCCTGCTTACCAGATCACTCCGCAGACTTCACAGGTGCCAGGTGTTGGACCACTGGTTGGGGCAAGGATGCCTTCGGAGACTACGGCAAATACCAGAATATCCTCAAGGTATGTGTTTATACCTATACAAACTGACTACGAATGTAACGGTTAAACCCAGCGAATTCAGAAATTACTCCGACCTATCAGTCTAGAAGCAATTTTAACTTACAGAATGTATTGGGGCACCACAGGTTTCGGAACCACAGTGGCCGGTACTTAAGGCATTGGGTACACTACGCCCAGGTTTGGGAACTAGACTTCCTGCACTAGAGTACGCTTCGAATCACAAATTGCCAGAACACAAAGACATAGGGTTCACATTTCGCAAGCTTGAGTATTATAGCACCTGGACCTTAGAGCATTAAGTGCGCTAGGTCTGAGTATTGGTGCAAATGTGCCCGTACACTAATGGATAGGGTACGCCACGCGCAGGTTTGGGTACTAAGTCGTTGAACTTCATGGGTGTCCAGTGATAAAGGTTATATGTAAAAATAAACTAATTCTGTCAATTAGAAGTGAGTGCTTACTCCAGAACCAAGTTGAATTACCACGCAGCGGCCTTCGGCAGACACGATCCCCAATCATATTCTATAAAAGCAAAACAAAATCAGTCCATTAAAAATTTGGGCTTACACCGTATTATCTTCAAATTGAGGCGAGCAGTAAAACCTCAAGCATTGGGTGTTACGGCTACCAACAGAGGCGCATATCAACCTTATCCCGTTTCGGTTAAGGGTTGTTATGGTTACGCAGAAACCTGATATAGCGGTAACCTGAAGGTGTCCTAAAATTCTGTATTATTTATAAATGAATTCTTAGCTGGGAATGATCTTATGCTTCCATTATTCTTTTATTGATTTCTCCTATGATTATTTCATGATCACTGAACAGATTTCCTCATGTTCTGCTTATTATTCCGTAGGAAGTAGATGTTCCTGTTCTCTCTCATCATCAGTGCCAGTCACAACTGCAGCAAACTAGGCTTGGTTACGAGTTCAAACTGCACCCTGGCTTCATCTGTGCTGGAGGAGAAGAAGGCAAAGACGCCTGCAAGGTAAAATCGACCGGAGCAACCTTTTTGCGTGGGGAAGTGTGAGAGTGATTCTCTAGCTGAGAAATTTGCTAGGTTCCCACAGATCATGTGGGGCTATTGGAGATTTAGAGAAAATGTTGATAATGATGTACAAATTATTTTCTGTATTTTGTCCATATAATGGTGTCTGGTCTTGTTGCAGGGTGACGGCGGTGGACCAATGGTCTGCGAGAGGAATGGCCTCTGGAATCTTGTTGGTATCGTCAGCTGGGGAGTTGGGTGTGGCCAATACGGAGTCCCTGGGGTCTACGTTAAAGTCCAACACTACCTCCCATGGCTAAGGAACATCCTCTCACAAGTCTGATTCAGCATCATCATCATCATCCTTGACTATTTATTGTAGGCAACGTTACTCCTTCACAGCTACTTACATTGTCTAGTCTTATTCATCCTTTCTTGGTGCCGAGTTTGGCACAGTGTTAAACTCTCGACTCATGTACTGGAGGATCTGAGTTTGAATCTAAGACGCAAACCTTCTAGTGGCGCTGTTCGAGAGTTGGATTCAAGATTAAGACAATCAAGAATCACACATCCCTACTGTTTGTTTAGCTGCCCCAATCGTGGCCTGTTTCAAGGTCTGGTGGTTGTGCGACGATCTTGGCTCACTTTGGGCGCCAATTTTTGCAATAAGACACTGAATGGGCCCGAGCTCCATATGGTGCACGCCCTATCTAGAAAGGAGTATGGAGAGCACCGTACGGTGCTCTCAGACCAGCCATAAGAACTTTATGATTACTATATGGTGCTCGTCGTATTGAAAGCGCTGATAGATAGTATTATTGGTATCTAATTAAGATAATGTAAATATGATATTGTTCGAAATCAGGTCACAATTATATAAATATTCAACCAAACAAAAATTTGTAGTAATTATGAAGTACATATGATTTCCTAAAAAGAATTGTGGAATAGCTGATTATGAAGGAGTAACCATTTTGCTTCTTTGGGCTTTTGGATCGCATCATTTTTTCTGACAAAATTACAAACAAAACCTTTTTTTAATGTGTAAATACTGATGATCCGGTCGGAAAGCCCAGAGCCAAGAGTAATGCATATTACATGGCATATTTCTCATTAATATAATATCTTTGTATTTTACATCAATACTTATTATATTTTTATATCATTAATAAGTTATTAATTTTAAGATATTTATTTAAGTCTTGTAAATAATCATTAGTGAATAAAGATCATGAAGAAAAGGTTTGGTTATAATTTTTATATATCTCTCTCTCTATCTTTATATGTTATACCTGATTATCCTCCTCGCCACCTTTGCCACCATTGGCCACGAGAAAGTTTACTGCTTGGTTAGTAGTTAGCCTGCTTTCTAAAATATTGTAAAGAGTGTATATTGTTTAACAAAGTGACCAAGTTTTAATTAAAATAAGAAAAGATAAGAACTTTCATTGGGAGTAGCAGTAATGTCTGCCTTCTCCCCTCATCTTATTCACTGTGTTGTTTGATCAAATTTACGTATTGTACATAACTGTACAACTATATATATGTTCAATCTCTAGCAGGCTCAAAATTACAAAATTAATTAGATTTTGATGAATTTTGGTTTGCGCTTTATAGGTAATTGAGCGTCGAGAATCAAGAGAAACCATTTTCAAGGCCAATTTTAAGTCCATTTTTCCAGAAAAGTGGATAAAACTAGTTTTCCTAACTAATTTTTGGTTCGACATTCTTACAAAATAATATGAAATTTTGTTTACATTTCGAGGTAAGAAAGTATTAAGGGGAAAACATATTAATAGACATGAGCAGTTTTGGGATTTTAGTATATTTTTATAAACAAACGAATTGGGAAATCGGGGTTAGTAGAGGGTAATGATTCGAAAGCTTACTTAAATTATTAGAATAATGGTTCTTTAGTAATTTTGGATGAGTCTATTTCACTCGGAGAAATAGGCGCTTAGCATTCAAAATATTCGGTTCGTTATTTTTTTGTCTTTGTTCGCCTCTGATTTTAATTGGTTTTCTCTTTTTTAATTACATTCAACAGTAAAATATGTATTTTAGTAAAACAAATAAATGAGATAAAATGAGAAATATATTTGTACTATTTAGAATACAGGTACCAGGGAAGAAGGGAAGGATAGTTTTTTCGGCCTGGTTTTTTTTGAAGTAGGGAGGTTTCAAAAGAAGAACATTTTAAGAATATTTAACATATTTTAATATATAGTTTTCATATAAACAATATAATTTGTTGTGTTGTGCTATAGAATTGACATAAAATGATCAAATATAGTTCATGATGTAGCTCATTACAAGTTGTTGGCAAAATATAAACATCAGTTGTTTTTTAGTTTACACATATTAGAGCCAAAGGCAGTTTTTTTATCGCAATATCATAGAGCTATCAGTAGTAGTATAGTTTTTACAATCAGCTGGCTTTGTACTCAGCTGTGTACAAAACCAGCTGGCTGATACTCTGTAGATAAACCTCAGTTTGACGTGGCCCTTTTAGCAGAATTGAAGGGAGCATCGATCGAATCTAAACATTCAAATGGATTTGCTAATATAACATGAAGGACACAAAAATAGTTGTAAATATTCCTTCAATATTAGGAACAATGATAGCTACAGAATGGACCCTGGATCTTGACCACTTATAGGAATTTGATTCTGAATGAGCCCTCGATACTGTTCCCAGATACAGACTGGATCCTGGATTCTGACGCCAGATACTGCCGGACCCAGGATACTAACCCTTGATACTGACCGGACCCCGGATATTGTCCCCAGATACTGACTGGACCCTGATTACTGATGCCAGATACTACCGGACCCAGGTACTGTCCCTCGATACTGACTGGACCCTGGATATTGACCCTAAATACTGACTGGACCCTCGGCGTACAGAAGTAGACGCAAGAAGAGATTTACAAAAATTCCTTCTGTAAATTTTAAACTGCCAATGATTAATATGTGAATATAATATATATACAAGTATACACATCAATTCCATTTGATTGGGTACAATACCAAAATATACAAACTATATACAATAGAGATATTACAATACAATTATACCTTTGTTTACATTTACACGACATCCAATAAGAACATTGAGAGTATCATAGCCACAAGTGTTAGATTCACTCTGAGATTATAGATGGCAAGATAGATTTATAGATTCCATTACATAATAAAAATATTATTATAATTATTTCCTCTATATGCATACATTTATATGAATACATAGATTAAGTTTGGCTTACATAGGACAACATTTAACACGCCATATTGTACACAAATTGTTCATATTCCAAAATACATAATATAGAGGGTTTGACGAGTATGTGTCATCGTTGCTGTCGTTGTTTCAAATTCAAATATTCATTGTCGCATTCTTAAAAATATTAGATAATATTATGAAATATAGTGAAGTGGTTGGTTGTAGGAGATTTAGGCCCTTGACGGTCGGAGCATAGGGATACCAACAATTCGTTATTCTTCAAAATTATTAATTGCAATCGGCAAACGTCGTATTTTCTTCATTTTGTCAGTTTAATTTGACAGTAACAGTTTAAAAAAAATTTCTTCTGGTTCTATATTTGGGACACTGGGACGCTGTCTCATATCCCTTAAACTGAATTCGAAACAGCATCTTCGCCCTTATTTGTGGGTTTATTTTAGGCGTTGAGTACATAAAATCTGTAATATACGAATGAATTTGTCAATAACTGATTCATGACTGCCACGACTTGGACGTTCTCGAAATATATTTAAAATTGCGTAACACTTCCGCTGCGGGTGTCATTACGGAAGGACACTAGCGATCCTACCCGCCTACGAGTGTCCCTTCGGAAGGACACTCCTCCATTACTTTTCCCTTTAGATTCAAAAGGCTCGTAAATGGAGGGGATTAACTTTTACATCTCCAAGTAAAGACGGTTGCCTTCAGTATTGTTTTGGCTTTCCAACAGTGTTTTCCGTTTTCAAATCGGCTGGCTGGCAGATTTTTTATGATTTTTTTTTATGAGAATAAAAACGTCTACATGAAAAATTCAAACAAGAAATGGACCCGATACTGAGATATTCCTAAACAATGACAGCCGCAGCGAAAGTGTTAATATTGACCATTCAGGTAAATAGCATTAAAATACGTCATTTATTTATACATTCGCTTTAAGGGCTCCACAACAAGGATGATCATCTCAAAGAAAATTAATAATAAGGAAATCATTTTAAATCAAATTCATAAATAATTGGTCATGTTCATAAAAATATATACAAAAATAAATAAATACCAAATAATCAGTAATCAAATAATGGTATAATTGAAATAATAAAAGAACATTTATAAAATAAAAAAATCTAACCTAAAGGAAATATATTCGTAAAAAAATTGATGAATTGCTCTAAAATTATTTTGAGATCAGAAATTTTGGCTTTGATTGTAATTGTGCGTTACTTGTAATATAGCTTTATTTTGTTTTATGTATTCGTGGTCTTTAAGTATGTCAGTATGGTAGCAATACCTGCCAAAATACATCAGGATTTTAAATAAAGCGCGGAGTGGAGTGCTGTTTGGCCTAAATAGACATCATATAACGAGGTCTTTCTTGAACGAAAACGCAAGTACATGTGAAATGTTTGGTAACCATAGGAGAATTCTGTTGGTCATATAATTAAAGATTAAAATCTACGGATACTACACACAAAATATGTGAATACATATCACATACTCATTGTTACAAGCTCCACATAACGAGTAAATACTTCATTAACAATTTGTGAATTATCATTAACTTCTTCATTCATTAGATTACATTTGGTTTTAAATTAGACTATCACATCAATACATTGCCATCACTTTATTTTTTTCCGAGGGAAAAGCAGAGAAAATACATGAGTCAAGGTAAAGGACTTTCAGTTTCAACAACACATCAGAGAACTAGAGATGTATCACAATTTAAGGACTTTATAAAGTAGACACAATATACAAATATGTACCAAAGTTGAAATAAGCCCTTACACCTTAAACCCCGAGATTAACATGGCTTAAAGACATCAATACATTCTGCTTATTATGAATATAATAGTAGAATATTTGCTCCAAATTTGAGGGAACATAATTTAGTCCGATTTCTCTTTATAGCAGATTCTCTTATAAAATTAAAATATAAATATTACACTGATTTTAATAAAAATCAATTATAGAAATCTCCATGTTAGCTTTTCAGTTTTTGTAATGGCACAGTTTAACTAATTATTTATTCCTCCGACTAATACTGTAATAAAATGCAATTTCATAGCTAGATTTATTGTCTCATCCCTGTAATATACCACATTGAGGAATGCGCTCCGAACTGGAGTATATCGCAATGTGCTCCGAACATCACAGTGTGGTTAGAACTAGAGTACATCACAGTGTGCTCAGAACTAGAGTACATCACAGTGTGCTCAGAACTAGAGTACATCACAGTGTGCTCAGAACTAGAGTAAATCTCAGTGTGCTCAGAACTAGAGTACATCACAGTGTGCTCAGAACTAGAGTACATCAAAGTGTGCTCAGAACTAGAGTACATCACAGTGTGCTCAGAACTAGAGTACATAACAGTGTGCTCAGAACTAGAGTACATCACAGTGTGCTCAGAACTAGAGTACATAACAGTGTGCTCAGAACTAGAGTACATCACAGTGTGCTCAGAACTAGAGTACATCACAGTGTGCTCAGAACTAGAGTACATCACAGTGTGCTCAGAACTAGAGTACATCTCAGTGTGATCAGAACTAGAGTACATCACAGTGTGCTCAGAAGAACAGTACAACGCAGTGTACTATAAACTAGAGTAAGTCACTGTGCTCCGAACTAGAGTACATCACAGTGTGCTCAGAACTAGAGTACATCACAGTGTGCTCAGAACTAGAGTAAATCTCAGTGTGCTCAGAACTAGAGTACATCACAGTGTGCTCAGAACTAGAGTACATCACAGTGTGCTCAGAACTAGAGTACATCACAGTGTGCTCAGAACTAGAGTACATAACAGTGTGCTCAGAACTAGAGTACATCACAGTGTGCTCAGAACTAGAGTACATAACAGTGTGCTCAGAACTAGAGTACATCACAGTGTGCTCAGAACTAGAGTACATCACAGTGTGCTCAGAACTAGAGTACATCACAGTGTGCTCAGAACTAGAGTACATCTCAGTGTGATCAGAACTAGAGTACATCACAGTGTGCTCAGAAGAACAGTACAACGCAGTGTACTATAAACTAGAGTAAGTCACTGTGCTTCGAAGTAGGGGACATCACAGTTGGCTCAGAACTAGAGTACATAGCAGTGTGTCCCGAGCAACATTACAACGCAGTGTACTCCAAACTAGAGTAATTCAATGTGCTCCGAACTAGGGGACATCATAGTGCGCTCCTAACTAGGGTACATCATAGTGTGTTCCGAACAACGGTACAGCACAGTCTACTCCAAACTAGAGTAAGTCACTGTGCTCCGAACTAGGGGACATCATAGTGTGCTCCGAATTAGAGTACATCACAATGTGCTCAGAGCTAGAGTACATCATAGTGTGTTCCGAACCAAAGTACAACAGAGTGTACTCCAAACTAGAGTAAGTCACTGTGCTCCGAACTAGGGGACATCATAGTTTGCTCCGAATTAGAGTACATCATAATGTGCTCAGAGCTAGAGTACATCATAGTGTGTTCCGAACAACAGTACAACAGAGTGTACTCCAAATAAGAGTAAGTCACTGTGCTCCGAACTAGGGGACATCATAGTGTGCTCCGAATTAGAGTACATCACAATGTGCTCAGAGCTAGAGTACATCATAGTGTGTTCCGAACAACAGTACAACAGAGTGTACTCCAAACTAGAGTAAGTCACTGTGCTCCGAACTAGGGGACATCATAGTGTGCTCCGAATTAGAGTACATCACAATGTGCTCAGAGCTAGAGTACATCATAGTGTGTTCCGAACAACGGTACAGCACAGTCTCCTCCAAACTATAGTAAGTGACTGTTCGTTCCGAGCTATTACACAGCACAATGTGTTTCCAACTAGTGTACAGAACATTGTGCTCCCAGCTTTAGTACTACACAGTATTCTTCGAACTAGAATTCATCACAGTGTGCTCGGAAGTTGAGTACAAGATAGTGTTTTCAGACATCAGTTACAAGAGTATTTTCGTCATTGTACTTGTTAGGTGCTTTTCTATTTCTCATTTTGAATCATTAAAAAAGAAAAACAAAAAAAACAACAAATAGTCCTTGCTCCTAATGATTTGAATAGCCTAAATATGTTCCCTTGATACATAAATACTATATATGTGCCTTAAAATATATACACTATTTATATTGTATATATTTTTATAAACACAGCGTTCAGAGAAATTTATATAAGATAGGAAACGCACGTTTATAACATACATCTAAATTCATAACAACAAAAAGTAATGAACGTATATTTTTAATGTAATTACGTTCAAAATTTAAATCCAAAAAATAAAAATAAATAAAATAATAATTTACAAGATTCGTAAACTTATTACCCGAAGAACAAGGGGCTCGTCGAGTACCTATATCATCAAATTCTTATATGTTTAGAACCAAGATTTTGATATATATTTCTTTATATGTAATAATAATATTTAGAACATTAATTATAATGATCATAATAACTTTCAATACTGCCTTTCCTGTGAGAAGTAGCAGCGATCAGCCTCTCGACATAGCTATAAGCATTTCAGGTGACTTGATTTAGTACTATTATTCGAAGCATGGGTTTAGACAATGTAAACAGGAAACCACGCAAGAGACGCTTATCACCACACACACTAACATGCTCACCATCACGCACACTAACATGATCATCACCACAAAGCACAGCAATATGCTCATCACCCTACTCCCTCCACCAAGCACTGCAATATCCTCATCACCACTCTCAGCACCACGCACATCAATATCCTCATCGCCACAAACAGCAACATGCTCATCGCCACTCTCACCACCACGCACACCAACATGCTCATCGCCACTCTCACCACCACGCACACCAACATGCCTATAACCACTCTCACCACCACGCACACCAACATGCCTATAACCACTCTCACCACCACGCACCCCAACATGCCTATGACCACTCTCACCACCACGCACACCAACATGCCTATAACCATTCTCACCACCACGCATACCAGCATGCCTATCACCATTCTCACCACCAAGCAGAGCAACATGCTCATTATAACGCTAAACAAGTTCAAAACCCTGCTCAGCACCATCGCTCACCACCATGCTCATCGCAATATCTTATCGAGTTTCTGTATCAAATATTAGCGTAAAGTTTACAGTCATTCAGGACTTATTCATTAAATTTCATACAAAGGATCCTATTCGTAAATTAACAGTGATTCCTGAAAGTCAGTTGAAACCTGGATTTACTTAACATGGACAGTCTACGACGAACCCCTTCTGAACAATGATAAGACCCGGTCATTTCTATAATGAAGCTTATCTTATAGAAGTTGGAGCCGTAGATACAAGAGAAGTTGCAGCAGTAGATATAATAGAAGCTGCAGACATAGATAAAATAGAATTTTTGGCCTTAGATAAAACAGAAGATTCAGCCGTGGACACAATAGAAGATGTAACCGAAGATACAATAGAAGATGTAGCCGCAGATAGGACACACGTTCCAGCCGTTGATACGATATAAGATGCAGCAGTATATAAAATAGAAATTGCAGCCTTAGATAATATAGAAGTTGCAGTCATAGATACAACACAAGTTGCAGTCGTAGATACAACACAAGTTGCCGCCTGCAGCCGACAATATAACTGAAGATGCGCCCGTAAATGCTCCAATAGACACAACAGGCCCTCGGTTGCATAAATGATCGTGAAGGTGATATAAAGCAATCCTTGTCATTTTAGGACTACGACGTAGCGAGTCGCATCTTCTGTTTCTTCACGAAGTCCTGGGCACCTTTGTCCCACGTCCGAGTTTCCAACGTTTTCAAGATGGGGTGATCTGAAATTAAAAAAGTTACATGATCATTGCTGATGTGCATAAAGAGCATGAAAGAAGGAAGGCCATTACAACTCCACATACTTTTATTTTTCTGATGCATGAGAGGCAGTTCTATGTGTTTGAGGCCATGGAAATTGTCCGCACTGGAACTAGCACACACTCCAGGAATGGAGGCCAACGATAGGAAGGCTTCTCCGGCGAAATCATTGGCTGTCAGTACGTCGTGATCCATGACTGTGAAGGCGATCATAGCGCTCTCTGCCTTACATTGCTCCAGGGTCACTGAGCTGCGGGTTCAAGGCAAACATTAGCAATGTAAAACATACAGACAGATCGTTAAAGAGTTAAAACGTTCTTAATAACGTTACTATTACATAAAAAGAGTCCGTAAAAACATTTTCTTTAACCTTGTAGAAGGTATTGCAATATTCACATCCACCTACAACTTCTTGGCTATAAAAAACAAAACATCTTGCCAACGCTGGCCAATCTTTGAACCTTTAAGAAGGTCCTCACATCCACCTACAACTTCTTGACTGCAGAAAACAAAACAAGACGCCAACGCTGGCCAATCTTTGAACCTTTAAGAAGGTTTTCACATCCACTTACAACTTCTGGACTGCAGAAAACAAAACATCTTGCCAACGTTGGCCAATCTTTGAACCTTTAAGAAGGTCCTCACATCCACCTACAACTTCTTGACTGCAAAAAACAAAACAAGACGCCAACGCTGGCCAATCTTTGAACCTTTAAGAAGGTTTTCACATCCACCTACAACTTCTGGACTGCAGAAAACAAAATATCTTGCCAACGCTGGCCAATCTTTGAACCTTTAAGAAGGTTTTCACATCAACCTACAACTTCTGGACTGCAGAAAACAAAACAAGACGCCAACGCTGGCCAATCTTTAAACCTTTAAGAATGTTTTCATATCCACCTACAACTTCTGGACTGCAGAAAACAAAACAAGACGCCAACGCTGGCCAATCTTTGAACCTTTAAGAAGGTTTTCACATCCACCTACAACTTCTGGACTGCAGAAAACAAAATATCTTGCCAACGCTGGCCAATCTTTGAACCTTTAAGAAGGTTTTCACATCAACCTACAACTTCTGGACTGCAGAAAACAAAACAAGACGCCAACACTGGCCAATCTTTAAACCTTTAAGAATGTTTTCATATCCACCTACAACTTCTTGACTGCAGAAAACAAAACAAGACGCCAACGCTGGCCAATCTTTGAACCTTTAAGAAGGTTTTCACATCCACCTACAACTTCTTGACTGCAGAAAACAAAACATCTTGCCAAAGCTGGCCAATGTTTGAACCTTAAAGAAGGTCTCCGCAATCTTCACACCCTACTGCAAGTCTTACCTGCTACAATGCTGATAATAATTTTAAAGAATACCATATAAGATAATAACATTGGATTGTACTTACAACTCGAAACATTCGTCGAATAGAGGATTGAGAGTTTTCTTCTGGACGTTGGTGGTCTGCTCAGGGCAGTGAGGGAAGACAGCCTTCGGGAGCAGTTCCACGATCACGAAGGGGTCGCTGAAACCTGAAAGCAGAGTTCACAATTTCACTTTCGAGAAATGTAGTCATCACAACAATAAGGCTATTTCCGGAAAAGGATTACAAAATAGCCATCCAGGCCCGAATTTTGTGAAATTCGGACAAGTGCAGATTATGTTACAAGGCAGGTCGATTTAACATGTGACGCCAGGCTGCATTATTCTAGCGGGATCTAATTTCATTCAATGTTTCCAAGATATATCATCAAGCACTAGCAGAAAGATTCGGCATAATGGATCACGGTACCTTATTATCGATTCGTTTTACAAATATTACTACGGATTGATACAATTAATGTGTGCTACAACAAGCATAATAAGCCGGCTGATATATTTGATATCTCAGAGAATATCCGGAAATGAATATGCAGAGAATCTGCCCAAAAATCAAGAGAGGCATTCAGTACAAGGATCTCTACAAATTAAATTCCGCTAGAATAATTGCAGTTATTTCTTTTTGTTTGTTTTGTTTATCAACGAGCGGGCTATTGACGCTGGGCTATCTACACGTTGCCACCCTTTTATAATGCCAACAGACTGTGGTCGGTCACTCGTTCAGGTATTGTGAACGCCCGACGTATTATTCCAGCAAGCAGATAGATATTGCCAGGAAGGTTAGACGATTTTAATTATTTTGATGAATTGGAAATATCCTCCAATAAAAATTAATTTCATAAATACGACGGACAGGGACCTGGATTATATTAGAGCACCAATTAGCTTAGACTTAAGATACGATGGAGAAGGAGCTTAATATATTGGAAGCCCTGCATATACGAGGGAGATAGTATGGAAGTATTATGCTTCGGCCGCCAGATATAATTCTTTGTAAGTAGCTGAGGGGGAAATTCTTCGCCGTTTAAGGGACGTCCTTAAGCCCTGAGTTGAACTGTACATAGATTAACTCTCAGTACAATGAGGCGGGGACTGTGCAGGCCAAACCTTATATGTGTGGACAAAGATTTGCTTCTCATTAAATTGGTCTAATATAACTGGAGTGTGCAGCCCCTGCCTTGAGGTTTATTAACTTATCATATGTGTGCGTGATTAGTTCAGTGCAAACCTTGAGACCAAACTGTGCTGTCTCAGCCTTCGGATTTGAACTGAACGTGTCTGGCCACCATAGGTAATACATGCTTGGTGCCCCTATGGACGGTCTGGGGTCCCGTTCTTACCCTAAGATAAAATATTTCAGAGTATACACGAGTTTTTAAATCAGGTCCTCCTGGTAAAGAGTCGTGTGCGCTCCTACTAAGCAAAACTTCCTCCAAATAGGACAATACACTTGAATCATACTGGTTATAGCTAAGAGATATTTCTACCAAATATAATGGACTCTTGGGGTTGATGACTTACCGTTCGGATCGAGAGGAATCACGTCCCTGGCGTTAAGTACCTCGACGCAGAGAGAGTCATGATGGAAGTATGCTCTGACGGACAGCACACCATACTCTGTGCTTTCCACGCAGATCTGCTGGAAGAGTCTTTCGGTGTAGTATACAGTAATCAGCTGATCGGTCTCTGTCTTGTGGTACTGCAGTCTCTGCTCGATCGCACGGTAATTCTCTGCACACAGACAGAGGCTGCTATTTATGGAGATTAGTAATAGTTATCACAGAGAATGGATAGTGGTGGTTACCAGAGAGGAAGGCTAGGGATGAATACCAGAGAGGAAGGCTAATTGTGGTTAAGAGACAGAAAGGTTCGGAATATAGTGTAATTTATTTTTGTCACGGTAATGTAGGCAAATAGAATTCCTGTTTTTGGCAAGCCTGGAACGTGGGCTCTTTTTTTCTACGTTAGTTTTCTTGGGGGGGGGGGGGGGATAAAAGCATTCTATATAATTTTAATAGTTCATAGTTGACAAATGTAATGTACCCTCTCTGACAATGATCAAAGTTTGTTTGTTTAGAAAATATGGGGCGAAAAACCTCACGGTCGTCAGCGCCCTACTATGTTAAGCAACGCACAACCACTCATCCCATGTTCCCGGTGAAAGGTGTGCTTTCCTTAGGGAGTCAGGAGGAAATTTTTTTTTTTTTTTTTTTTTTTTCCTTCCTTTATTTACCTTTCTAATTTTGTTTTATTTATTCTTTTTTATTAAATTAGACCTTGTACTTATATATATATATTATATATATATATATATATATATATATATATATATATATATATATATATATATATATATATATATGAACAAAGTGACGAAAATAAAAAGAAATATTATCATAATATTGAACCTAAATTCCGTTATTTATTCTTCCCTAAATGACGGGTGATGGCTCGAAACTGTTACATTCCTTAGGTGGTTATTAAAGAATGTTTACCTGATTTGAGATTTTCTAAGGTGAGTCCTTTGCCGTCAGCATGAAAAAAGTCGACTAAGATGTCCAGAGCATCATACAATCTGGAACATTATATTACTATATTTATAAATAACTATAATGTACTGTTTGATATATTATTTAAATTTATTTCTAACACAGTTTGAGGCATATCAGATGGAAAAGATGAATTGGATCGTAAGCGTCGAAGAAGGAAAGAGTCGGAGTTTGATTTGCGGATTTCCGCAAGATTCCATTGTGGTTCCAATACTATTTCTTCTGTTTGTTGACCACTAGGTAAAATTTATTTCTGTTATATCTACTAAATTATTTAAAATAAAAAACAAAACAAATTGACATTTTAAATATTTAATTCAGAAGAGTCTGGGACAGTCGGTCATGATACCCAATAAAACTAAATTTTAATATAAAAATGAATTTATATTGTCAAAGTTTTGGATTGGAATTCAGGGCTATAAACAAAACTGGACAGACTAAGTGAGAATTACCATAAAAAATATTATGTTTGTTCTGACCTTGTATATTACTAGATTAACTTAAATGCGGCGGAAGGACAGTTGGCGGGAATTTAATAAAAAAATATATCATAATAACAATAAAAAAAAATAAGCAATGATAGGAAAGAAAATCCTTTACCTTAATAAGGCTTAAATACATGTAAATAACGGTTAGATATTAAAGTAAAAAAAGAATATATGAGGCGATGACTTACAAAATGGGTTAATATTTTGTCATCAAATTAATTTCTTTCGAAATTTTTTCCCCCTCACAGCAAAACCTTTTTTATTTTTGGAAATTCATGAAATCTCATCAATAATAAGGAAATGAATATCAGTGTGGCTCGTAAATATTAATTTCCTAACGGAATTATACTAGCTTAGGCGTTTTTTGTGCCCCCTGAATAGTTTTACGATTTGGATAAATCCTTTTCTGAAAGTCGACGCCTAATGTACAGTTTTTAATATGCGGAGGCCGCGTTGCCATGAGTGATAAGGCGTGAGCACTTAGGCCTCCGTGCCAAGGGTCGTGGGTTCGATTCCCACTAAGCATCTGGTGGGTTTTCTTTGGAAAAAAAGAAAAGGAATCATCCTGGCTGGAAAAGGGTGGTAACCTATAGATAATCCGTCCTCAAATTCTGAGTTAATTACAATAGAAGTTAAAATTTGAATAAATAATATAAACATGAAGTGCTGCTATATAGAATTTTCAAATAGGATATATTTGATAAGTAGTTTGACCTGTCATGGAATCCTGGCATCTTATCGCCGGGGTTCCCGTCCATCTGATGACCAAGCTGAAGAAGACAGAGCTCCCAGACAGCGGACAGCACCCGTTCGAAGTTCTTGGGGAGTAAGGCAGCGTTCAATGCCAACAGGTGGGAGTCCAGGTACTCGAGTAGCGGCGTGATGGCGTCCTGGGTGGGCAGCGAGTCTGGAGACCAGGCCAGATGGAACATGGACTTCTTCAATGGGGAACACATCTGAGGAATTGATTTACGATTATCTGATGTATATTTTCTATTGTATAGAGGCTATTAGGTCATGGGAAGATATTTACCTTGACACCAAGCCTGGTTATGATCATCATGATGTCTGCTTCCAGCTGATTGGTCGCCCTGTCCATGAATGCAGACAGTGCTGCCCTCCACTGCCCCCGATCCTGGTTACCGCTGGCTGATGCTGCTTCTTCCACTGCCTCCAGAACTGTTTCTAGTCCAACTTCGTCGGGGATCAGGCTGATGCTCCTCCGCACATACTCCAGGTCGTTCATAGCTACGCACATCTGTGCACGAGGAGAGTAGTTCACAGTAATACAAAATTTTTAAAATTAGTAAAATAGAAAAAAGTAAAACAGTTAATCACAACTGCATAACTCCAGATATGCCTTTACGACCTATTATTAGCGCTTGCGAATCACCGATACAAAAATTAGCGAAAATGTTTGCAAAAGACCTAAAAACAATTTGTGATGATAACCCATTTGATATTATAAATGCGACTCATTTAACTGTCTCATTTAACTGAAATTTTACCTGACTATAAATTAATATCATTTGATGTTATTAACATGTTTCCGAATATTCCAGTGGATTTGGCAATTAAAATCATTAACAACAATTGGAACAGGATTGAAAAAGATACAAAGATTAAAAATAAAGAATTATTCATTGAGGGGATTCGTTTATGCTGCACTTTTGGATATTTTCAATTCAATAATAAAATATATAAACAACTTTAGGGCATACAGATGGGAAACCCACTTTCAATAGCTATTAGTGGAATTATAATGAATTTCATTCTTGAAGAACTTATTTCGGAGGTCAAAATTAATATAGAGTTTTTATACAGGTACGTTGACGACCTTATTTTATGTGTGAAAGAAAATGAAGTAGATAAACTATTAGACATTTTTAATAGAAAATGCAATAATTTAACATTTACAAAAGAGGTGGAAGTGGATGGAAAGGTAGGCTTCCTAGACATGGAACTAATTAGAAATGAAAATAATTTTATAGAGTTTAAATGGAAACCTAAGACATATCATTCGACAAGAATGATTAATTTTTATTACAGCCATCCGTATAATTTCAAAAAGAATCTTTTATATAATAGGGCATTATCAGCCTTACAAAGAACATCCCCTAAATTCTTTAGTGAAATAAAAAATAAATTAAGGAAGGTTTTCAAAGAAAATAATTACCCTAACAGTTTAATTGAACTTCAAATAAAAAGAGCAGAAAAAATCATAATATATTCAAAAAAAAGTCCGTCACGCAGGAGCTGCATAACTAAGCACTTTCCTCAGAATTTGGGTAGTGTAGACTGCTTTCCAGAACAATTTGCTTAAAATATCCTACATAAATAAAATAAAAACATGAATAGTTCTCTTTTAAATTTGTAATGAGTAACTGATCAATTATTAATTTGCTTCCAGAGTTATGTTTACACATGGTATCTACTATCAGTCCCGTAACAGGTCACGAGGGCCCTGAGGGGCAGATACTATAGAGGTATCTGATTCATGACCATACGGCACACTAGGGAGATAGTGTGGTCAGTACTATGCTCCGGCCGCCTGATTTTCCCCTTGGCCGCTTCGACTGCTGGAGTCATTAGCACCCAAGGTACCCATTATTAAATTAATTAAAGGCTGGGTCGGCCTAGGGACGGTCAGGGAGGCCGAATTCAACCCATGACCGAAGACACTAGAAGAAAAAATCTTAAGTGCTTGCTCGGGATTTGAACTCAGGCCTCCAGCTTATTAGTCCAGTGCTCTACCACTGAGCTAACCTCGGTACCTACTACACTACGTAATAAATACAAAAAACCTCATATTATCGTATTTTGATCTAACGCAGGAACAGGATACAGTCACTCTACTGGTAGAAAGCGCTCCTTGCGGCGGCTTTGTGAACCTACGTTTGGCGGGCTTTTCTATTGAAATATATTACAAATTAAACCCCCGCTTTACGACTGATTGAGCTCATTTTTACAACACTTCTTTCTCATGAGTTACCCACGACGTATACAGCAGAAATTACGACCGGTATGAGTATATTAGGAATTTGGGTCCGTAGTAAACCCCCCCTTCTAATGAACCGATTTAGTTTATTTTTACAACACATATTTAACTGTAGATTACCACTATGAATACCGAGTTTCGTCGAAATATACCAAAAATCACGGCTGGTAGTGGCGAATTGGTATTGTGGGTTCGGAGTAAACCCCCCCTCCTAATGAACCGTTTTAGTTTATTTTTACAACACATATTTACCTGTGGATTACCACTACGAATACCGAGTTTCGTCGAAATATACCAAAAATCACGGCTGGTAGTGGCGAATTGGTATTGTGGGTCCGGAGTAAACCCCCCCCCCCCCCCTCCTAATGAACCGTTTTAGTTTATTTTTACAACACATATTTACCTGTGGATTACCACTACGAATACCGAGTTTCGTCGAAATATACCAAAATCACGGCTGGTAGTGGCGAATTGGTATTGTGGGTCCGGAGTAAACCCCCCCTTCTAATGAACCGATTTAGTTCATTTTTATATCTCACTTTTCTCTCTATATTACCACTACGAATACCAAGTTTCGTTGAAATATAACAAATATTACGGCTGACATAGTCAAATTAGTGTTTTGGGTTCGGGGTAAACCCCCCCTTCCGGTGGACCGACTTTGGTGGTTAACGAACTCGTTCAATCGTTTGCTAATTGAATGCTATATACCAAGTTTCGTGACGAAAAAACAAAAACTCTGGCCGCTATCGTGTTAACAGACACACACATATATATATATATATATATATATATATATATATATATATATATATATGCATATATGTATATATATAGATATATATAAATTTTAACGGGGGTCATTTTCGGTCTCTACTTGGTAGGATCGATAAAGATTTGAAGAAATTTTTCAAAAATTCCGTCATGAGTCCAACCTCAATAGCTACTTTCCTTCGGAGGAAAGTGCTAAAAGATTGAATGATCGACCGAATAATAATGATAAATGTAAATATGACCGTGAACTATTTGATATAGCGGATGACTTTTTTAAGGATCTGCAAAATACTCGAAAAAGAAAATGCTCTCAATCCATGGTAGAATCAAGGCCTTCTAAAAAATTAAAATTGATAATGAATCGAAAGATAAAGGTAGGAAAAATAATAAGCGTAAACGAGAACACAATGATAATTCGGTAGGAGCACACAAAAGAAATAGATTATTGGTACAAACAGAAATAAAATTTTTTTTACTAAAAATAACTCTGTAATGGAAGAAACCATGTTAAATCAACATTTATTTTCTCAAAAAAGAAAGCAATTATTTGTAAAAAACAAAAATGACAAAGATTTATATCCAATAAATGGATATTTTACGTTTAATTATCACCCGCTTATAGCGAATAGGCTAAAAACAATTTGTAAAGGAATATGTAAAATTAGTTGTAAATATGAACACAAGATACAGAATATGATTAGTAACATTAAAGACAGGGTTAATGCATCAAACACAAAATATAATATTTATAAAATCAACTGCAACGACTGTAACAAATGCTATATTGGGGAATCTGGGCAATTATTAGGTAAAAGAATTATACAACACGTAAAGAGCATTGACACAAGCCCTATTACGCTGGAACAGCAACATTGCAACCCCAACTTCTAACATACTCAGTAATTTGTTGCTAATTTGTTGCTAATTTGTTACACTATTTTCAAATTTGTTGCTCCGGCCGTTTCTGAGAAAACGTGGCTGTGCTAGCGTAATATTACGCCAGCACAGCCACCCCCGTAACTTTTGATCTAATTGTCTCACGAAATTTAGATTGGTACCAGAATTTGTTGCTAATTTGTTGCTCTAGAATGACACCAACCACGAATTTGTCGCTCCAGCCGTTTCCGAGAAAACGTGGCTGTGCTAGCGTAATATTACGCCAGCACAGCCACCCTTGTAACTTTTGACCTAATTGTCTGACGAAATTCAGATTGGTACGAGAATTTGTTGCTAATTTGTTGCTCTAGAATGACACCAATCACGAATTTGTCGCTCCAGCCGTTTCCGAGAAAACGTGGCTGTGCTAGCGTAATATTACGCCAGCACAGCCACCCTTGTAACTTTTGATCTAATTGTCTGACGAAATTCAGATTGGTACGAGAATTTGTTGCTAATTTGTTGCTCTAGAATGACACCAATCACGAATTTGTCGCTCCAGCCGTTTCCGAGAAAACGTGGCTGTGCTAGCGTAATATTACGCCAGCACAGCCACCCTTGTAACTTTTGATCTAATTGTCTGACGAAATTCAGATTGGTACGAGAATTTGTTGCTAATTTGTTGCTCTAGAATGACACCAATCACGAATTTGTCGCTCCAGCCGTTTCCGAGAAAACGTGGCTGTGCTAGCGTAATATTACGCCAGCACAGCCACCCCCGTAACTTTTGATCTAATTGTCTCACGAAATTCAGATTGGTACGAGAATTTGTTGCTCTAGAATGACACCAGTCACGAATTTGTCGCTCCAGCCGTTTCCGAGAAAACGTGGCTGTGCTAGCGTAATATTACGCCAGCACAAATTGGTGGTTAATGAACATAAACTTTTAAATAAGAAGATAGATCTTTGTACCAAATTTTTTTTTTTTTTTTTTTTTTTTTTTTTTTTTTTTTTTTTTTTTTTTTTTTTTTTTTTTTTTTACGGCGCATCGACAACTCTTGGCCATTAGCGCCGGGCCTCCAGGGTGTAACCAGGAATTTTCTCAGCGAGCCCTGAGATGAGACTTTGTACCAAATGTTATCAAAATCGAACCATTTTCTTCTTAATAATTCAAACCCCCCTAATAGTACTTAAACGTTTGAATATAAAAATAAAAAACCTTTCTTAGCGAGTGTTTACACTCTAAACGGATGGCCCGTGCAAAATTTCAAATTTTTGTGTCAAGGGCGGAAACTCTTTGAGGGAAAAATTCACATTTTATTTCTCAGTTTTAGTAATTCAAGGTCTGCCATGATAGTTGAAATTAACCTCAATTAAAAATAATACTATGAAATAGATACAGTATAGTAACAGCTGTTCTGTTATCGTCCTAGCAACGCTTGCTGCCTAGGCTTGCATGTTCTAAACATCTAAGACTTTAAACCCCTCTAAAAATACATAAAAATTCAAATATCAAAAAATCCTTTCTTAGCGAGCGCCTACGTTCTATAGGGAGTGTCCATGCAAAATTTCAAAATTTTCTGTCGTGTGGTTTGGGCTAGGGGATGATAGGTCAGTAAGTGAGTGAGTGAGTGAGTGGTATTTGACAAATATATAGTAGATTTTTCAAAAATACCTATCTCTTTCCTCATCGTCCGAATCAATAGACTCATCTTCTCCATCATTTTCACACATTTACTTAAAACGGCTCTTCATTATTTCTTGATTCTCTTCATATAAAATGTCAAACGGCGGCCGAAAGAAGACATTATATTTTAAATTTTTGTTACGTAAGTAGGGCGTTGTGAACACCCTAAGCCAGTAAAAGGCCCAGAAAATAAACAAATAATGTTTTTTTTTTATGCGAATGCAACCTCAATGTGAACAGAACTACTATTTATGAAGGTACCAAAGCGATGAAATGGATTGTAAATTTTTAAATTCAAAATATATTGCTAATTAAGTCATGGGGTGCTGAAAACTCCCCACATCTCTACTTAAAGGTTAATATTATGTTTTGGTATTTTGAGAAAAATTAAAACACCGACGCAATGGCATACCGGAGAACGGGAGATTATAAGAATCAGCCTTCACAGGAATCTGACAGTACCTAGTAGCTACAGGAAATTCACCGCTTCCTCCCTCATTCTTATCTTGTCCACGTGATGTTATGTTTACATACCTGGTAACAACAACTCTAGCAGGCTCCCTTCATAAAATACTCTTTTAAGCGCGGTTACTCCCTATCTCCATAGGGAGAACCCGCTTATGAGGTTGACGTCATGACGCAATCCGGAAGTGCCGACTAGAAACTTTCACGTTTCAGACCCTATAGATCACGAAAATATAGGTGGCTAAAATTTGTATATATATATATATATATATATATATATATATATATATATATATATATATATATATATATATGCTTGTCTGTTCGCGCTCCTGACGGCTCAAAAATGGTCCGATTTTGATGAAATTTGGCACAAAAATCTGTCTTCTAATTTGAAAGGTCAAGTTCTTTAACCAGCAGAATCCGCCCACTTGAAGATAGTGTTTGGGGCGAAATTCGCGCAAAAAAAATCGTAACGCTTACGTTTTTGAGTTTATATGCTTGCAGGTACTTGTTTTATAGGTTTGTTAACATAAGAGAACGAATGAACCCATTTTAAGGCGATATCTGTAACCGTTTCTGAGAAAAGTGGAATCAATGTTTTTGTAGGTCATTATTTTTTTGTGAGTACTTAGAATCGCGGGATTCAATTGAAATATTTTCTACATCTTGGAAATTAATCCCAACTAAGATGATTAAATTTTGGTTATATTTGAAGTTAAGGAAGTATGCGAAAAAGAATATTTTATTAATAGACGTGAAAAATTTTCGGATCTCCATACATTTTTCGTAAATATCTCGATACCGGTTGGGTAATCGTGGTAAGTGGAACGTGACCATTCGAATGCTTACTAAATTCTCTACAAAAAATGTTCTGAAGCAATATTCGATGGGACAACGTCAATGAGAGATATAAGCGCTTAAAACTTAAAAAGTGTTTGTTTTGTTGTTTTGAAATGGTTTTTCTCTTTCTTTATCTCACTTTTTAATTGGTTGTTTCTAGTTTTAAATTGCATTTATCAAAATGCATGAAATTAGTATTGTAGTAAAATAAGCTAACAAACGGTGAAAGGTATTGGTAATAAGTTTGGAGTGGCTGTGGTAATCATGATGGCAGTGGCTGTCAGTTTCCTGTGATTTGTGATGCTAATCTATTCCATTTCTTCAAGATGTACGTAACCGCGCTAAGATGACGCAGTTCCTGCGAGTCGGACTGGGAGTTGTCCCGCCGGGACGAAGTCATCCTATCCAGGCTTCGTATTGGACACACCTTACTTACCCATTCCTACCTACTAGACAGAAAGGACAGACCAACTTGTAGATATTGTAACGAGACTCTGACCGTTAAACATATACTTACCAACTACAGACAACGCAATAACCTGACCATACCTTACGACTTACACGAAATACTGACAGAAGGTAGCCCACACATCAATGCATTACTCAAACATTTAAAAAACTCTTTATTATACACAAAAATTTAATTTACTAAATGTTGTCTCTTTTGATTATTTTACGTTTTTTTGTTTGTTTGTTTTTTTCTTCTTTCTTTTTCAAGTTTATTTCTTCATATGTTCTTATATAAATATATATCACATTTGAAGTTGACGACTGACATTTAAAGAGTTTTTCGCCTCTGTTGCAGAACTCTATAAATTAAATAAATAAAAAAAAGAAATAAAGGCCCATAAATGTTCTTAAAGGCTAATGTACATTAAATGCCCACAATTATCTCATTCAAACCGTAGTATCAATTCAAACAATAATAATATAAACTTCTGGTTAGAGACAACGTTTCGAAAATCACTACTCTTCGAAAATAAATCCTCCAGACTGCCGAATCACACAAAAGTTTTTTATTTAATCAAATTTCCAAAGGAATACTCAAAACGGAGATTATCTCTCAATTTCATAATGTAATTGAAATTCTAGAATAAAAAAACAGCAAATAAATAAGAGTAATTTGTGTTTTTCTTGTGATATCATCAAAATTAAATGAAAATTATTCTTGATATTAATTCTTGCATAAAAGTTAATTACAGAACAAATAGATCGAAAATTATGAACGTTTTTACAAAAGGCTTCCTTGCAAAACACACTGACGACACCTAGTCACACAGGTGATATGATGATGTGCCAACTAGAAAATTTTGCGTTTCAGATCCCCTAGAGACCGAAAATAATGGTGGTTCAAATTTATATATATATATATATATATATATATATATATATATATACAGGGTGTTCAAAACTCGATTGACACCCCCCTTTTTTCCACAATTTTTGATATTTAAAAGTGAAACTTGGTGGGTCTTAACGTGGTCGAATGTACATTCATTGGACCCAATGCACGACCCCTCAACTTTTATTATTTAGGAAATTCCTCGCTGCACCCTGGATGTCGGCACTAATGGCCTAGATGTCAAGACCCCGTAAAAAATAAATAAATCGTCCAACACAAAAATAATGGCTACGAAATTCTAATCATTAGGTGAGTTCTATTGCTTTAAATTTATTATTTTAATGCCTTTATAAATTAATTGAATTTGATTTTTAGGTGGAGCAAAAAGTTTAGAAAACGTTTATTAAGTTTTACAGAAGCGTAGACCACATTGATCATAAACTTTTCTGAAAACTTCAAAAACAAAAGTGTGTTTTGCTCCATTCCTATTTACGTTTTAGGCATTTAAAGGTACTTTTTGGAAAGAAAATTTAATCCTCTGCAACGTTTATACTGATTACTTTTTCCATTACGGACATACTTTCTGCGTTATTGGCAGAAAAGTGACAAAAAACAAGGGTTTTAACGGTTTTTGGCAATTTGTTACTCATTGGTGCGCGTTAGCGAAAAAATGACCAATATAAAATCGACCTAAAATTCAATTCTCTACAATAATCCGTCATAAAAATAACCCCCTTCCATTGAAGATTCCAGAGTTAGGGTTGCTGGAGAAGAACTGGAGAAAGTTGAGGGGTCGTGCATTGGGTCCAATGAATGTACATTCGACCACGTTAATACCCACCAAGTTTCGCTTTTAAATATCAAAAATTGTGGAAAAAAGGGGGGTGTCAATCGAGTTTTGAACACCCTGTATATATATGTATATATATATATATATATATATATATATATATATATATATATATATATATATATATATATATACAGGGTGTCCCGTAAATGTCTAGTCATATTGTGAGGGGTGATAGAGGACCCTTGGGGGAACAAAAAATGTTCTATAACGATTTCCCGAATTCTCACCTATAAGGGAGAAATCGTCGTTTTATTGTTTTTTCGAGACAAACGTGGTTTTTGGAAAAATAATCCTTGTAGCTCCGTCCCAGGTGGTACTACTAGAAAGGGAGTGAAACCAATCGAAAGCTGAGTAAATTTACTATAAGACTAGTTGGGAGTAAACGTAAAAATGATTGAATGTAAGTATGTATATCTTACCAAAATAAAGATATGGTAAATTCTAAAACAGTAAATAAATAAAATACACATTTATTTTGAATTTATTAATCCAGGTACCTAATACTGGGACCAGGAGGCGGCCATTAAGGATCCCCAACTATATATTAACCTCAAAATTATTATTTTTACCTAGCATTTGAAAATATTTTTACTGGACTATGTACATCTTATTTATGAGGGATAGAATTTTTAATTACCACAACAAAAACGTATGGGCTCACGAGAATCCCTGTGAGTTTCATAAGCGTAGCAATCAGTATCAATTCAAGGTAAAGCATTTGTTTTCTAAATATAAATACCTGTAAAAGTGTGTTCAAATGCGTGCGTGATCTAGGTAAAAATAATAATTTTTGAGGTTAATGTATAGTTGGGGTTAGTTAATGGCCGCCTCCTGGACCCAGTATTAGGTACCTTAATTAATAAAATCAAAATAAATTTGTATTTTATTTAACTGGTTCAGGCATTTTTTTTGTGTTCGTGGAAGTAATTTTCTTTTCACAGATCCATGTTTTTTTTAAAACTTTTGTTTTAAAACCGTTCAAATACTTCAATACAGTGTGATACAGGGTTGTGATACATGAATGGAAAGATAATTAAATGAGGAAGTTTTTCTGAAACCCGGAAATCTCTAATTCTGCCCATTGAGGAGTAACGCTGGAAAGAAATATCAATAAAATGTCAGGAAATTTAGAATAGCTTTCTTTTGGTAAGATATACATACTTACATTCAATCATTTATACGTTTACTTCCAACTAGTCTTATAGTAAATTTACTCAGCTTTCGATTGGTTTCACTCCCTTTCTAGTAGAATCACCTGGGACGGAGCTACAACGATTATTTTTCTAAAAACCACGTTTGTCATGAAAAAAACAATAGAACGAAGTTTTCACCATTATGGTTGAGAATTCGGGAAATCGTTATAGAACATTTTTTGTTCCCCCAAGGGTCCTCTATCACCCCTCACAATATGACTAGACATTTACGGGACACCCTATATATATATTTTAACGGGGGTCATTTTCGGAGTCTAAATAATTTTTCTAGAATAATTTTTATTTTTAAGGTTTTGAAATTAAAATTATTAAACATTTTTTTTTTTAAATAGTAAAATATAATATATTTTATATTTTATATCTAATTGATATTATCAATTACGATGGAATTTCTATTTTTATTTCCTAATAATAAAAATTAAAGGTTAAGTGAAACTCATTTGAAATAAAAATAGTTATTTTCGGTCTCTGGTTATTACCATGAAATCAAAATTCCGGGAGGGGCACCAGCCCCTCAGCCCCCCCCCCTTATATATGCCCATGTAAACAAATGTTTAATTACATACACAGTCGTTTCATAATCTTCGAAAATCATGGGGATTACAACTCACCTTAAAATATTCGTTACTCACTTCAAAGTGTTCTCAGGGCGATTTCGGCTTAAATATATAGGAAAAATGGAATATCGGTCGTATTTGTCGAACCAATTATGACCTTAATGAAAAAACTTGCTCAAGGTCACGTGATTTCCTGCGCTATGCGTCCGAACTCGTGGCGTAATATTATGCTTGCACAGCCACGTTTTCTCGGAAACGGCTGGAGCGACAAATTCGTGATTGGTGTCATTCTAGAGCAACAAATTAGCAACAAATTCTCGTACCAATCTGAATTTCGTCAGACAATTAGATCAAAAGTTACAAGGGTGGCTGTGCTGGCGTAATATTACGCTAGCACAGCCACGTTTTCTCAGAAACGGCTGGAGCGACAAATTCGTGATTGGTGTCATTCTAGAGCAACAAATTAGCAACAAATTCTCGTACCAATCTGAATTTCGTCAGACAATTAGATCAAAAGTTACAAGGGTGGCTGTGCTGGCGTAATATTACGCTAGCACAGCCACGTTTTCTCGGAAACGGCTGGAGCGACAAATTCGTGATTGGTGTCATTCTAGAGCAACAAATTAGCAACAAATTCTGGTACCAATCTGAATTTCGTCAGACAATTAGATCAAAAGTTACAAGGGTGGCTGTGCTGGCGTAATATTACGCTAGCACAGCCACGTTTTCTCGGAAACGGCTGGAGCGACAAATTCGTGATTGGTGTCATTCTAGAGCAACAAATTAGCAACAAATTCTCGTACCAATCTGAATTTCGTCAGACAATTAGATCAAAAGTTACAAGGGTGGCTGTGCTAGCGTAATATTACGCTAGCACAGCCACGTTTTCTCGGAAACGGCTGGAGCGACAAATTCGTGATTGGTGTCATTCTAGAGCAACAAATTAGCAACAAATTCTCGTACCAATCTGAATTTCGTCAGACAATTAGATCAAAAGTTACAAGGGTGGCTGTGCTGGCGTAATATTACGCTAGCACAGCCACGTTTTCTCGGAAACGGCTGGAGCGACAAATTCGTGATTGGTGTCATTCTAGAGCAACAAATTAGCAACAAATTCTGGTACCAATCTGAATTTCGTCAGACAATTAGATCAAAAGTTACAAGGGTGGCTGTGCTGGCGTAATATTACGCTAGCACAGCCACGTTTTCTCGGAAACGGCTGGAGCGACAAATTCGTGATTGGTGTCATTCTAGAGCAACAAATTAGCAACAAATTCTCGTACCAATCTGAATTTCGTCAGACAATTAGATCAAAAGTTACAAGGGTGGCTGTGCTAGCGTAATATTACGCTAGCACAGCCACGTTTTCTCGGAAACGGCTGGAGCGACAAATTCGTGATTGGTGTCATTCTAGAGCAACAAATTAGCAACAAATTCTCGTACCAATCTGAATTTCGTCAGACAATTAGATCAAAAGTTACAAGGGTGGCTGTGCTGGCGTAATATTACGCTAGCACAGCCACGTTTTCTCGGAAACGGCTGGAGCGACAAATTCGTGATTGGTGTCATTCTAGAGCAACAAATTAGCAACAAATTCTCGTACCAATCTGAATTTCGTCAGACAATTAGATCAAAAGTTACAAGGGTGGCTGTGCTAGCGTAATATTACGCTAGCACAGCCACGTTTTCTCGGAAACGGCTGGAGCGACAAATTCGTGATTGGTGTCATTCTAGAGCAACAAATTAGCAACAAATTCTCGTACCAATCTGAATTTCGTCAGACAATTAGATCAAAAGTTACAAGGGTGGCTGTGCTGGCGTAATATTACGCTAGCACAGCCACGTTTTCTCGGAAACGGCTGGAGCGACAAATTCGTGATTGGTGTCATTCTAGAGCAACAAATTAGCAACAAATTCTCGTACCAGTCTGAATTTCGTGAGACAATTAGATCAAAAGTTACGGGGGTGGCTGTGCTGGCGTAATATTACGCTAGCACAGCCACGTTTTCTCGGAAACGGCTGGAGCGACAAATTCGTGATTGGTGTCATTCTAGAGCAACAAATTAGCAACAAATTCTCGTACCAATCTGAATTTCGTGAGACAATTAGATCAAAAGTTACGGGGGTGGCTGTGCTGGCGTAATATTACGCTAGCACAGCCACGTTTTCTCGGAAACGGCTGGAGCGACAAATTTGAAAATAGTGTAACAAATTAGCAACAAATTAGCAACAAATTACTGAGTATGTTAGAAGTTGGGGTTGCAATGTTGCTGTTCCAGCGTAATAGAGCTATTGACACACAGGAAAACGGTACCGCATTGACGGAGCAAGCAAAATCAAAAAAGCACTGTTTTGATTTCAAAGAAGTAAAAATACTTAACAAAGAAAGAAACACGCTGAAAAGAAGAATTAAAGAAAATATTTATATTCTAAAAAAATCAAAAACAGCTGTTAATAAAAGGACCGATCTTAGAAACGTGCATCAAATTTTCCATTCTGTAATAGATTAAGACCTAATTGTTGTGACGGACGGACTTTACAAATACCACATATAGATAAAGACGCGGCCATATTGGTAGGCTTAGGACATGACTAGTATTACCCCTGCCTCCGTAGAAGGTACATGAGGAGACGAGAGGACGTCTTAGCAAGGTAGCACTTTTAAAAAAATGTTTGTTAAAGTTATTTTAAAATCTGGATTTCTAAAATATTGTATATTTTAAATATATTTAATATTGGGAGGTACAAAAATGGATTTTGTTGTAGAAGTGCACCTGATGAGGTGCGAATGAATTAAGCACGAAACATGTAGGGCATGAAAAATAAAGTGGTGTGATACAAGGAAGTACTACTTTTTCCGACCCTAAGCCTAAAAGAACGAAACGCATTAAGAAATATTTTGGGTCATCTACAAGAATAATAATAATAATATATATATATATATAAAGGATGGCAACGACTAGCTAATCTACCTTCTATGTAAATAACTAAGCTACATACCTCGTCTGTGGTCTTGAACGGCGAAGTGTCTTCATAATATCCAGTATCTTGCAACTTCTGCTGGGTAATCTGGCTGAAGTAGACCGCTCCTCCGCTGATAGTCTGAAACCAGACAACATTATCACAATTAGAATTAATAATTGATAAGACAGTTTCATTGTTATAACCAAGTTTCCAGAAATTTGCTGCTTGCAAAGACCTCCCTTAGAAGAGAAAAAAAAACTCGCTCTCAACTAGGAAAGAAGTTATGAATCACTAAAGTTCACTGTTGTTGAGGGTAAAGTTGGCGTAAACAGCGTATTTGTAAACATGCGCATGCGCAGACATGTAACATTGGGAAACAATGAACTCTTATTTGAAATGTTGATAAACTATTTATAACCTCCATAAAATCGGAATTCTATCCATAACAGCGAGTTGGATTGACTAGAGTTTTGATATCTTCTTGAGCGAGCGTAGCGAGACGAAACGCCTGCGTCTACCCAAAAGTCGTCCTAGACATTCTTCTTAATATGGATGTTTATTAATACGCTGTTTACACCAGCTATTATAACCTCCATAACAGTGAACTTTATTGCTTCATAACTTCTTTCCTAGTTGAGAGCGATTTTTTTTTTTTTTTTTTTTTTTTTTTTTTTTTTTTTTTTTATTATTCGTGTTTAGTGCATCGAAATACGATATAGTACAAAATTTCAAAATAATCTGTGCCTAAAACTCTCGTCTTCACATTTACCTATATATATATATGTATGTGTGTGTGTGTGTGTGTGTGTGTGTGTATATATGGGTGTGTGCTTGTTACCTCCATTAGCTTGTAGAGAAGATTGTAAGCACCCACGAGATCGGGCCAAGACAGCTGTTTCCAGAATTCCTTCATCTGGTAGAAGCAGGCTGCGGTGTCGACAGCAGAAGTGCTGTGCTTGACGATGAAGTCTCCAGAACAGAACCTGTTCAATTCTGCTGCTTTCTTTATTCGGTTCATTGCCTGAAATGTAACAAACATCCCTTCATTCATATATGATACGAGCTCACATTTATTAGTTAACTTCTTGCCGTATCAATTCGATCTGGAGACTCCAGGAGCCCACTAGTGAGTTATTTACGGATTTATCGCAAATACTCTTGGATATCATTTTTGGTTAATTAAGGATGCATTTAAGCCCATAAGCTGCTGGAGGACCTGAGTTCAAATCCCGAGCAAGCACTAAAGGTTTTTTCTTCTAGTGTCTTCGTTCTAGGGTTGAATTCGGCCTCCCTGACCGTCCCTAGGCCAACCCAGCCTTTAATTAATTTAATAATGGGTACCTTTGTGCTTATGACTCTAGCAGTCGAAGCACATAGGGGAAAATCAGGCGGCCGGAGAATAATACTGACCATACTATCTCCCTAGCGGACCGTATGGTCATGAATCAGGTACCTCTACAGTATCTGCCCCTCAGGGCCCTCGTGGCCTGTTACGGGACTGATTTTTTTTTTTTTTTTTTTTTTTTTTGTAACAAACCAATATTTTATAAATCTTGCAACTCTTATAGTGTATTTAAGGGTGACCTTTAACATTACTTCATTATTTTACCATAATAAAATATTTGGAGGCCCGGTGGCCGTGGATGTTAAGGTGTTTTTTTTTTAAGCCCATTAAGAAGAAAATGTTAACGAAAAAGTTACAAGGTAATATTACCCCTTGAGGGTTTGATTCTCACCCATACATGGTGGCTTTTGTTTTCGCATAACGAAAAAGTATCACCCCTATGCTGGCTAGAAAAGGGCGGGGACCTATATATAACCCGTCCTGAATATCCGTACTATTCATAAATAGAAGGCATTAATTAAGTTTTATTTTGGCTGATAATATTGTTTGATATTGAGATAGCTTGTTACCCTTATTTTTGCCAGATCCAGCCACTTGTCAACAGCCGGCTCGAACCATTGATAGTAGAGATGGACTGCCAGGTTTTTCTGCTCGGGTAGATGTTCTCTGAAACTGCAAGCAAAGATACAAATACTAAACCTATTTACAACATTTTTCACAATATTGTTTCAAATGTTCGTCTAGTAGGAGGGGGGAGGGTTGTTCCCGCTAGATTTTTTTGTTCCCGTAAGCATGCTAACCTAATAAGAATTTTTTTGGATATCAGAAAGCAGCAGAAGTAAGTTTGTATTTCAATAAATGAGCTGGAAATAACTAATTTAACAGGCCTGAAATTTTTATAAGTACTGCATATGTCTCCTTGCAGAAGAATGGGCTTAGTTGACGCAGCTCTTGTGTGACAAACTTTTTTTTTTGGTGCTTCGACTGCTGAGGTCAATAAAACCATTCTCAATCTTATCTCTAAATTTTTATGGGAAACACGATATAGCAGTTTATAACTGCTTATGAACAAAATAATTGTGTTCATTTGAAACATAAACCAGAAGGACCGTTAAACGTAAACCTGTAATTAATCCTAAATATTATTTACATATTTACACGCACATAAACGCACTCACTCAATAAATACAGACAAACACAAAGTTAATGCATTCAATAAATACCTTATGTTACTATACATTCTCATATGTTAAATTAAAAGGAGGGGAGGAGAGGTATTTGAGGTAGCAAATGTTATGTATTTTAAAAATTCTATCAATTTCAGGTCCTATAGGTTACCAGCTCGTTGGTGCCGCTGCCTGGCCTCTTGGAGCGAAGTGCAGTCCACCAAGATGTGTTCTTCATCAAGGACTTCACCTCATCGCGAGCCTGAGGCGCGATTATTGGTCCAACCAGGCAATAATCGTGAGTTAGACGCTTATGGCCGATTCTCAATCGAGTGATCACCACATCATCTCGTCTTCTAACAATATTTTTTGTGTGTGTATTATTAGAAATGTACGTTAGAGTAGTCGAACTAACAAAATTCTTATTCTTCTGAAAGTCTCCAGAGCATTATGCAGTTGCCACATAGCCTGACATAAGAGCTCTTCTTCCGTGTTGAACTGATTTCGCCACCGAGTGCTGTCATCGCCTCATGAATATTCCAACCGCACGGAGTCGAGGTCAGCGGCCCAAGGTGTTGTTCCTCGTCTATACAAATCCAAATACACTATTGGGAAAATAAACAAATAGGATTCGGAAGGAATCATCTGAAACAACTCCGTTTTCTCATATCCTGGAGCTTTCCAAATGTTTCAAGAAACACCCTTAGTCCAATGGAGAACTATAACTGCATCTTATGCAAGGATTTCTAAATTTCCCAATTGGGTAGGTACAATTTTGTTAGGCCTCTGTCATCAGGAGAGGTCTGATGATAAAATTTCTTCTATATTACGGACTACCTCCTAGCTGGATATTCGATATTCCTCATTTTTGAAGGTGTTATTCTTGGTTCGGTAGTGGTAGTTTAAGGACTCCTTACGACGTTGGGTGTCTTGTCTGTGATGTTCGGTGTTGTAATGTTTTCCTTCTTGGCTTGGAGTTTTATAGAGCTGATTTCCACATTTGCAGGAGTATATAACTATCGTCATTGTTCATATTATTTGGTTTGTGATTTGGATGGCTTTTATATTTAGTCTGCAGTCTAGTGCACTCGCCTTTGCTCTAGCTATATTGTCTCATCGGGTAGTATTTGATATTAGGAATCCTCATTGTGTTTAGCTACAACCGAGGTTTGTTTTCTCAAGTCTTGGCATCAAGGAGTTGATGTATACCGAAGGCCATTTCTTTGCCTTCTTTGGAGCTGTTTGGAGTAGGCTCAACCCGCGGAGTTGGAGGTGTTTGGAGTACCCAAACCCCGCTGACTCAGAGGTGTTTGGAGAAGGCTCACCCCGTGGAGTTGGAGGTGTTTGGAGTAGGCTCACCCGTGGAGTTGGAGGTGTTTGGATTACCCAAACCCCGCTGACTCAGAGGTGTTTGGAGTAACCAAACCCCACTGACTTGGAGGTGTTTGGAGCAGGCACAACCTGCTGACTTCGAGGTGTTTGAGTAGATTCACCTGGTCTAGACGGAAGAATGTCTGGGCAGGAGTATGGCATCGGAAAACTGAAGAATGGTGATGCTAAGAAATGTGGATGTCAACAAGAATTCATAAAAAGTATATACAACAACTTTGTCGACATATTGATACAACATATTAATAACAAGCATTGATGAGAGATATTGATGGAAAGCATAGGCAAATATTAACAATTATTAATAAATATTTTATATGAATTGATAACAAGTATTGACAACAATTTTTGATAACACGTAGTTAAAAGTATTGATAAGTCATAATAGAGAATGGTACCTCGAAAATTCCTGTATGGAGAGATAAAGCTCAAAAATGGAAGTTGCAAGCTCAGCAGAAGGCGGGATTGGCGGAGGGTCTGAATCGAGCCCAGGGACGGTCAGAGATTGGCAGATCTGCGTCAGCTCTGGACCCAGGTCGTTGCTTACCTAAGCTCGGCACAATCACAACACAAACAATTAGGTATCACAAGATAGCCCTACACACTAGAAAATAAGAAAAAATTAACAAGAATAAGAAATCACATTAATAATAAAGAAAAATTGGTAATAAGACATGTAAAACAATTAGAAGACTTAAGGAATGTAAAATATCAAATAAAATAAATAATACACAATAGCTAAGATAACAACACACATTACAGGAAGAGAAAAATTTATATATATATATATATATATATATATATATATATATATATATATATATATTCTGTTTGAGATTTCATCGCTGAGAATATGTTGATATTGCTGTTATGTTGTTGATATGGCTTTCTCCAGTGGTCGGTTTTTTAATATATATTTTGCAGAAATACCATTCTTCTTTGACAAACAGTTGTCCATATTTTATAACTTTTTTTAAAATTTAAATTTAAAAAAAATGAACAACTGTCTGATGAACCAGACTGGGATCTCTGTGTAATATTATGTTAAGAAACCGGACTGCTGGAGAAAGCCATATCAACAATACTATACATGTGTATGTATGTATATATACGTATATATATATATATATATATATATATATATATATATATATATATATATATATATATAATTATTCTTCAACTGACCCTTGTCTCAATATTCTTATCTTCGTGGACGGCGGAAGGTCAACAAATAAAATCTTCAACACTCAATATCACCAACTTTATTCCATCCCTACATGTTTCACACCTTTATTGGTGCCTCTTCAGGGGAAAAAAAATACAAAAATAAAACTTACAGCCTACACCTGAGGAGGATAACCTTCCACCAGTGCGGCCACGTCTAGAAAGGGAACTGAGTGTTGAAGATTTTATTTGTTGACCTTCCGGCGTCCACAAAGATAAGTATATATATATATATATATATATGTATATATATATATATATATATATATATATATATATATATATATATATATATATATATATTTATCCTTCTAAAAGCCTTCTGTGTCAAAGTAGATAATTATTATTATTATTTTTTTTTTTTTACATATGACAAGAGTGCTTAGACAGTCAAAATAAAATGCATTAACTTTCAACAGAACAACGATAGATGGTAACATTTCAGGGAAATAAAAATAATTTTCTAAGCAAAAATTATTGACTGATATCATTTAAAAGACTTTTAGAAGAAAAAAATATTGGATGTTGGAGGTAAGTTTTCTTTTACATAGGTACTATACTCTGAATTGTATAGATGTGATAAACGATTTATTACAATATATGTGATGAAAATGCGTGATAAACATGGAGTCTCAGTATCCACGTTACTCTGGCTTAGCAAGGATTTCATCATACAAACACACACATACACATACAAATATATATAAATTATAAACAAAAATATAGTGGGTCTTATTCTCCTTTGTTTTCCTGAAACCCTCTGCTGTATGTATTTATGAGAGAAATTGTGAAAGGCTAGATTTCTTGATTGCCTGCTCATTGAAGAGGATCGGATAAAGCTGATGTTTAAATATCCTAGGAAAAGTTGCTAGTTATATTTACACTTGACTAGAATAGAAAAACACATAACACTTCTGTGTAACAACATACAATCACATAGAAAAGGAAATCTCTGGATCAATTAAAACTGGTTGAATGCCTGTTATCAATTTTAATTGTATATTAATCTGGTTATTTTATTATTGATTATTTTGACTATTTAATTTGAAGATTGTTGATTTGAAGTGATAAGGATGAAGTAGGCGTGTGTTAATCCCTGGTATGTTGGCAGCAGTGAGCATCAGGGATCTATAAGCTCATTGCTCCCAACATACCAGTACTTCACTGAAATTTCCCTTGTGTCTGACAGACACTTTATACTCACCAGGGGTTAATGCAAAAGCACTTCTCAAAATAAACTATCCAGCTATTTTCTTTAATATTCGACCAAGCCAAACAATCAAAACTTTTATTTACTATATTTCGATATTAATATTAACACCTTAGCTGCGATACATGCCTCCAGGACACGTAAGGCGGGAAAGGAATGCCAAGTGTACACTTATCTAGTTTGGGCAATTTTTTGTCGGGGATCTGCCACAATATTTTTGTTATACCTTATATTAGTAGTAAGAAATATGCTCTGACAGCCTGACTTTCCCCTTTGCAGGTACCCATTAATAAATTAAAGGCTGGGTTGGCCTAGGGACGGTCTGGGACCTCAAATCCAACCCATAAACGAACACACTAGAAGATAAAATCTTTAGTGCGCTCGAGTTTTGAACTCAGGTCCTCCAGAATATGAGTCGTGTGCTCTATCCCTGAGCTAAGTCAACCCCTATAAATATATATATATATATATATATATATATATATATATATATATATATGTTTGTGTTTGTGGGTTTACATAAAGGTATATACATATTGTATTAAAGGTAAGAATTCTTTGAGGAAAATATTACTTTTTTTTAATGCTTTAATTATATGGAGCCTGTCTAGAGTAATGAATATTAACAAATTTAACTACTTTATAGTTTTATTAATTGATAGAACATTTATTTTTTCCTTTCTTGATATTAAATTACCTTTAATAATTGACAATTTAAATTATTAAAAGCAATGGTCATTATTTAAAATAAACATCTGAATTTTTGTACTGTTTTCAAAATTATATTATTGTTGTGTTACATTTCTTTTGTACATTTATGTAGAAAATAAACAATATTTTTTTGCCAGTTCTATAATATCACATTTTGAGCTAAATTATGACTTCATGGGATGCTTGGCTTGGTTGAATTTTTTTACAATCACAAATGAAGGCCCATATCTGACACTGTATATATCTATAGTGAAACATTTCCTAATCTAACACAGAAAGCTGACTAGCACATTCCAACTATTCGATCGACAAGTGAAACTTGAGTTTTATTCAATTTTCTCGCTCCTTCAGTGCGTGCATTAACAAAATCCCGACATTTTAACTTATGTACAAGTTATACAACATCAAGCACTCACATGACCACTCTATTTATAATAAACCTATACTTACCCCGCTAAATATTTTAAAGTATTGAAGATGGAAAGAAAACAAATAGAAGGAATGGAAAAAAATGGTGAACTAATTAATAAGGTAAACATAATAAAATTTAAGAGCGCATGCGTGAAGCTGGCCTAGGCTAGAAGCCATCGACTAGTAATGGTCGCTTCTTAAACTGATGTGTTTAAAATGTACTAAACTATTCTAGATATATCATTTATTTTCCTTATAAACTCTTAGGCCTATCAAAAGGTTGATGTCAGTCTTCCAATACCAATGGATGGTCATTTGTTTCATACTGGTCACCCATTCGAGTACTAACCATCCCGAAGTAGCCTAATTTTGGTGATCGATAACTATAAATATATATATATATATATATATATATATATATATATATATATATATATATATATATGATATCAAAAAGAATAGTGCTGGTTCACCAAAATGCATGCTGGCATGTTATACTGATTTACGCAATGGAATCAAATTAATTCTAATCTTCATTTTGCTTAAATTTATTTATTTACTTTTTTCTAAATTGGATTTACATAAATATGAATATTTAAAATTCCTTTTTTTTTTCTACGCCAATTTGAAATTTCTATTTCTAATTAATTTTTTATTATTTTGATATTTATTCCCACTTTATCTCCCTTTATTTTTTCTGATTTGCAACTGTTTGTTTCAGATCCCAACATAATAACTTTATTTAGTTATTTTATTTTTTATTCATTTTTTCCATTGTTTATTTTTACCGACTGTTTATAACACTTACCTGCGAAATGAGTTCATCCATTGAAAAATGATTGTGTAGGTTTTGTGAGTCTATGAAAGGAATGTATAAATGCTTTGCAGGCTATGTATGTCTACTGTGTAGGGTATGTATGTCTGCTGTGTACGATATGTATTCATATGTGCTGTGTAGGCAACGTATTTATGCTGTGTAATGTATTTATGTATATACGCTAAGTAGGTTATGTATATCTCCTGTGTAGGGAATGTATCTATGCTGTGTAGTTTATGTATATCTAGTGAGTAGGGTAAGTATGTATGATGTGTAGGTAACACAAATATGCTGTGTTGGGTATTTATATATGTTGGGTAGGAAATTTATATCTACTGTGTAGGGAATGTATATATGCTTTGTAGGTTATTTATATCTACTGTGTAGGGTATGTACATATGTATGCTGTGTAGGATATGTATTCATATGTGCTGTGTAGGCAACGCTTTTATGCTGTGTAGGGTATTTATATACGCTAGGTAGGTTATGTATATCTACTTGGTAGGGAATGTATCCATGATGTGTAGATTATGTATACCTAGTGAGTAGGGTATGTATGCTGTGTAGACAACACATTTCTGCTTTGTAGGGTATTTATGTATGCTTGGTTGGTTAATTATATTTATTGTGTAGGGAATGTATATATGCTTTGTAGGTTATGCGTATCTACTGTGTAGGGTATGTATGCTGTGTAGGATATGAATTCATATGTTCTGTATAGCCGACGCAATTATTTTGTGTAGGGTATTTGTTTACACTAGGAAGGTTATGTATATATGCTGTGTAGGGTGTTTGTATGCTGTGTAGGTTATGTAAATCTACTGTAGAGTATGTATACATGCTGTTTAAGGTATGTATATGCGCTGTGTAGGATATGTATGTATGCTGATTAGGTATGTAAAGATGCTGTGTAGGATATGTATATAGACTATGTAGGGTATGTTTACATGCTTTTTAGGTACAGCAGCTGTGGAGGTTTTGCATATCTGCGTTGGTGGGTTTGTGTACATTCTGTGTTGGATATGCACACGAATTTTTTATCTTAAATCTCCATGGTCATCGTTGTTTAAATCTCCCGCCAAAAACAGAAAACCCCCTTTAATGCGAACAAATATGGCCATTTAAACACATCAGCTCACAGAACCAAAACTAGTGAGATGAATTGTTCCATATATCACTCTGCGTTATGGGTTGTCACTTTTAAAATAATGAAATATTTTGACAAGACAAAATATTTTTCTTAAAAAAAAAAAAAAAAAAAATTATTTGAGTGATATATGTTCATGATAAGCGCTATGAATTGTGCTATTAAGCAGCTTGTCAGTCTTGTACCTCAATAATCAAGTCCAAATGTCTTGAAATCTCCCGGGATAACTGTAGGCAGGAATTGTGGAAAAAACAAGAAGCAGATTAGATAGAAGAGGCGTCTGGAAAGGTGAGAAACAAGACGAAGTTGTAAGAGGGAATAAGGTAGTGGCGATTGGAACCTGTGACGTCATAAAGTATACACTATAGCCTCTTCAGATAGACGGAAAAGTTCAATTCCGCATGCACGAAATTTTGAGGAAAATTTTCTCGAAGGTCCACCATTTGCAAACTCCCATTTCAAGGAACAACAAGATACGTGAAACTTTATAAAAACTGATTATGTCTCGTTCAAGACTAGAGAATGCTTTGAGAGGTCAGACTAAGGAAAAAGTGTCTAATATTTATCAATACTTAGCCAAATCTATGACTAAAAACATTTTAAATCTCCTAGTGATAAGGTTATAACAGAGAGAATTTTTACCGCCAAATTCTTGCACGGGGAATATAGGCCACACCCTTTTCCCTCCAACTAAACAATCTATTTGAACTGGCTATGGCTTAAATTGTTTTAGCACTTTCCTCCGAAGGAAAGTAGCTATTGAGGTTGCACTCATGCCGGGATTTTTGAAAAATTTCTTCAATTCTTTATCGATCCTACCTAGTAGACACCGAAAATGACCCCCGTTAAAATTTATATATATATATATATATATATATATATATATATATATATATATATATATATATATGTCTGTTAACACGATAGCGGCCAGAGTTCTTGTTTGTTTTTCACGTAACTTAGTATATAGCGTTCAATTAGCATACGATTGAACGAGTTAGTTAACCACCGAAATCGGTCCACCGGGAAGGGGGTTTACCCCGGACCCCAAACACTAATTTGACCATGCCAGCCGCAGTTTTTGTTATATTTTAACGAAACTTGGTATTCGTTAAGGTGATGTAAAGAGAAGAATACGTTGCAAAAATAAACTAAATCGGTTCATTAGGAGGGGGGGGGGGGTTTACTCCGGGCCCACATTACCAATTTGCCACTACCAGCCGTAATTGTTGTTATATTTCAACGAAACTCGGTATTCGTAGCGGTAATCAACAGAGAAAAATTGGTAATAAACTAAATCGGTTTATTATGAGGGAGGGGGGGGGTTTACTCCGGACCTAAATTACTAATATACTCATAGCGGTTGTAATTTCTACTCTATTGTAACGAAACGCTGTATACATCGTGGGTATCTCATGATAAAGAAGTGTTGTAAAAATGAAGTAAATCGTTCAATCGGAAAGGAGTGTTTACTTTAAACTCAGATTCAATAGAATAAGCCCGCCAGACGTAGGTTCCCAAAGCCACTATCTCTCACTAGGGGGACTGTATCATGTTCCTGCGTCAGATCAAAAGACTGAAAATATTAAGTTTTTGAGTATTTATTAAGTAGTGTAGTATCATGTATAAACTTAACTCTGGAAGCAAGTTATTTACAAAATTAATAATTGAACAGTTCTCATATCAAATGTAAATGATCGGAGCTATTCAAGTTTTTATTTTATTTACATAGTATATGTAAAGCAAATTATTCAGTAATGTAGTCTACACTACCAACATTCTGAGGAAAGTGCTTAGTTATGCAGCTCCTGCGTGACTTTTTAGACTTAGGTTTGGCTAAGTATTGATAAATATTAAACAAGCTCTCAAAGCTTTCCTGGTATTAAACGAGACATTATCTTTATTTTTTTTTGTGTTGAGCATATTGTTCATTGTAATGGAAATGCAAATGGCGGATCCGTCGGGAATATTTCCCTCAGAATTTCGCGCATGCGGGATTAGAACTATTCCATCTAATTGAACGGCCTATTGTAGGAAATAGAATCAAAATATAGAATGGATTTATAGTGAACATAAGAAGTAAAGAAAGTAGAATAGAGGTTAATATCAACTAAACAAAATGCATTAAAATTATTTAAAAAACATAAACAAGGAATAAAGAAGTAAATAAATGATTTTCCTTGACTAGTTGTTTTATAAGTAGAACAGTTAGAAGGTTTGAAGTTCTCCAATCTCCAAGTTAAAACCAATTTGCTATAAAATCCCAGGAGAGATGAACTCCAAGGCTTGATTGCTTTTTCTCTAAAAACTACTTGCAAAAAATCCAATGGATACTCCCTTTTAGAGGTTTTCCAAAACAAAAAAAAGAAACGTTAGGTTTGAAGAATTTTCTAGGCTTTTCTTCGGGTTGTAAAATATTTAAGGCACTTGAAGGCCGAATCAATAATAATATATTAATTGGGAAGAGGTAATTCACCGTTAAGTTTGAAAAGGTGTCGATCATCGGGGTTCGGCAATATGTTGAATGAAACTATATACTAAGTTTATAACTAAAATTAGTTATATTTCTGCCAGCCAACGTTTCGGCTTGGCATACAAGCCTTCTTCAGAATTATGGAGGAGGGGGGGAGCTGTTCCATGTATTAGAGTAGTCCAAGAGCTGGTAACAAACGTTTCATGAAGTGTTTTATGCACCTTGCAATTTTGCTTATAATGTACCTCTTGGGTAGATAAGAAGGTAAATATGTGTTGGCTAGACTAACCGTGGATCACTAGGTACTGCGCATAGGGGGAACGTGCAAAAAATAATATTGCCCAAAAATAGTGTTTTATTAAGAAGCCAACTAACTTTAATGTAAAATTAAGGCAATTTTACAATGAATAATAAATAAGGCAAACACTTTTAAAGGGTGTTAAAATGTAAATAGAAATAAAACCAGTCGTTTTCTTTTAATATTAATTAATTGCTATTTTTAGTGGTTTAAATGGTAGCGCGAATAAAACACTTAATTTAATATTTAAAAAAAAAACTACTTTTATTTACATTTTAACTCTCTATAAAAATGTCTGCCTTATTTATTATTGATTGTAAAATTGTCTTAATTTTACATTAAAGATAATTCCCTTCTGAATAAAACGTTATTTTTGGCCAATATTTACCTTCTTATCTACCCAAGAGATGCGTGCGTTACCACCTCTTGGGCTAGAGACTACATTTCTGAGCCAGGGAGGGAACCGTTTTCCATCTCCTTCGTAGCCACGAAGAAGGCTTTTATGCATTGAGTTAGAGAGGAGGGGAGGGAGTCTAAACGAAAAAAGTTGAAGCCTAAAATCGCCCATACCATTGTGACAAAAAACGCGCGAAAAGGTGAATTTTTGAATATTATTGTAAACAAACAATGACATTAAACGAATTTATCTATCGTGTTCGTATAAATTGACATTTATATATATGTGTAAATATAAATCAATAAGAATATGATATATATATATATTCTTTTAAATTCATTGTTTGTTTACGATAATATTCAGATTCAAGTTTTCGCGCGCCACTACTGGTACTATTGTCACACTGGCATGGCAGATTTCAGACCTACACTAATACTATATTACACAGAAATATAACTCATTTTACTAATAAACTGTAGTTTCAATTAACATATGACCGGACTCTGATCATCTAAACCTTCATAATATCCTAATGAATCAATGTGCAACAACTAGGTTTCATTTTATCTCTAAAGAGTGGACTGGTGAACAATAAGCTATACCTCTTTGTGCTTGTTCTTTCGAAAAATGGCGTCGTTCATTAGTGGAGGCAAACTATGAGCGAAGCAATATTGTTTTTGACCCTCGAAAGTCGTGAGGTAGGTCAATCACTGTGTTGGTCAGACAGTCGATAGGTTGGTTAGTAAGTCAGTTGGCCAAACGATTCGTTGATTAGTCAGTCACTTGATCAGTCGATAGGTTGGTTAATCAGTGAGTTGGCCAATCGATTCCTTGATTAGTCAGTCACTTGATCAGTCGATTGGTTGGTTAATCAGTGAGTTGGCCAATCGATTCATTGATTAGTCAGTCACTTGATCAGTCGATTGGTTGGTTAACGAGTGAGTTGGCCAATCGATTCGTTGATTAGTCAGTCACTTGATCAGTCGATTAGTTGGTTAACGAGTGAGTTGGCCAATCGATTCGTTGATTAGTCAGTCACTTGATCAGTCGATTGGTTGGTTAATCAGTGAGTTGGTCAATCGATTCATTGATTAGTCAGTCACTTGATCAGTCGATTGGTTGGTTAATCAGTGAGTTGGCCAATGGATTCGTTGATTAGTCAGTTACTTGATCAGTCGATTGGTTGGTTAACGAGTGAGTTGGCCAATGGATTCGTTGATTAGTCAGTTACTTGATCAGTCGATTGGTTGGTTAATCAGTGAGTTGGCCAATCGATTCGTTAATTAGTCAGTCACTTGATCAGTCGATTGGTTGGATAGTAAGTCAGTCGACTGTTTGGCCATTAAGTTGATTGATTGGTATTCAATCAGTCGGCCCATTGGTTTGTTCATTGATATTCAATCAGTCGGCCCGTTGGTTTGTTGATTGGTCAGACAGTCGATCGGTTGGTTGGTTTCTCGTGCAGACTTACATAAACGAAGGTGGTTTTTATATTTATTTCTTGTATATCTTTACCTTCAAATAAGCAATTATCATAAACGAAGAGAAGAAATATTATTCAAAATCAACTTCGGTGAAATAGTAAAATTGGTGGTTATAATAATGGAAAATAAAATGGTGGAATATAATGAAAAAATAACAAATATATGAAAATATTATAATAAAAAGGCTGGAAGCTATTAGTGATTAAATTATAGAAAAATGGAGCGAAGCAATAATAACCTTATTACGACTCATTTTCAAAAATAAACGAATACAATAAAAGAAAAAGAAAGGATTTTTAATTTTTATAATTTAAACATTATTGATGAGTAAATATTACAACTACAATTTCAATTTGGATCTAATGTTAAGTAATAATACGTATACTTTGCTACGAATATTTTAACTAATAAAAGTTTCAACTCACCAGTTTCTCAAGTTGCTTGTAGATGGCGCAGAAATACGGAACACCGTTTGTACTGAAAACATACGATCCTAGTTAAATAATAGTTTACTTACTATATATATATATATATATATATATATATATATATATATATATATATATAGAGCTAAATATTAAGTAAAATGGAGTTTATTATTGACATAATTTGGACGAGTTAAAATGATTTGTTTTTTTTTACAAATGTATAGACAGTTCTTGAAAGTAAAAGCAACGAAGGGAAGAAGTGATATGGGCCTATAGCTGAAACATTATTTGACTAAGGATAAGAAGCAGATACAATAGTTGTGAAAATTTTTGAATCCAGCCTTGTATTGATTATTCTTCTAAGCTGAGCTGCTGATTTTACAGTAATTTTACGCAATTAGTGGCAATTCCTTCAACAAGTCTGTTGGGATAAGCAATAGGAATAACCTATCCCTGTCCCATTCAGCTTTATTTTGAATTCATAAAATTTCAAAAATAGATAAAATTAACAATTTACCTTTCGAACATTGGATTGTAATGGTCGATTCCTTTCTGGAGATCCACAATCAGCCCGATGATGAGCTTGACGAGTCCCTGAATCCTCGTGTCCGGATCTGATCTGCTCCCGGAAATGTTCCTGTGCACTTCCTCGTACCTGAAATACCCGCAGATAATAATCACAAATATATATATATATATATATATATATATATATATATATATATATATTGTTTTTAACAAAACAAAAATTCCCAATTTATTGGGCCAATATATGGTGTCTCCCTGTCTTATATTAGTGACTAATCTAATTGGATGAGAACATGAGAATTTCTGAAGGATAGAAAACAAAAGAACTATTTTTTTCTAGGTTCTATTTACCATTCCAGGGTTCCCTTTTTGAGGGCTGTTATTATTTCTCCTCTGATCTCCTTGTTGAACGGGCAGCATTTCCAGAATGCCTTCATGTTCGCCAGCAGTCCTAGACACCTGGAACGAACAAAGAACTGCATGAGAATATCAAACCTGCTCATTATTTCAACAATTAGCCAGTGGGAAGGAGCGATGGATCGTGAGCGGGGGAGGTTGGGTAACATGATGGATGGGGCGAAAAGAAAGTAAATTGAAATTTCCCAACTGGAAACGGAAGTGGCTCCGTTTCCCTCCTATTGTATTCCCGCTAGTCCTTGAGAAAATCACATAAAAAAAAATGTAGAAGAAGTATGAAAGATTAAACATGTTAAAAAGTAACGAGAAAAAAATCTTTTAAATAAAATAAGATATGTTGTTCTTTCTTTACAGACGTCTCAAATGCAATATTACAAATAAATATTTTTTAAACACATAATACTGTAAACACTGTTCATCATAACATCATAATATTACACTCGACACGATTAAACTATAGTCTTAGGGCGGGGTTGACCGAGCAGTTTTGTGCTCTTAAACTACCAAACCAACCCAACCTTTAAGAAAAGCTGTTCTATTGTATTGAAAGGAAATATGCATTTAAAAAGTGCAAAGGCCTCAAGTTTTAGCTAACTTATCGCACATCGAAAGCTACGAAATCGATAACTCAAATTTATTATTTAGGGTTTACTAAAAACGTTTGAAATATGGCTACTAATGAAACCGATGTTAACATTGTTGAGCGAAATAGTTTCTTTTGGCGAGTCTATAAAAATATCACACCCCTGCAAGAGTTTAGTAAACTTCAGTTTCTTTTATCTGCAACGCTAATAAACTTCCACATCCAGTGTATAGTTATTTTGCTAAATTGGAGGCTAGTAAAAGGCCTAGGCTACAAGCCCATGGTGTCCGCACCTGAGTAGATGCTCGAGCCTGTTCATGGAGTGCCGATGGTGGTGAGGAAACAGTGTTCGATGCTTCTTAATCAACTGCAAAGCGTACTCCAGGAAGTTGTTGAAAGATTCTGCGAGGAACTCCTCCTACAAAACAACACTCAATTAGGCATTAGTAATATAATATTTTGGAATTGTTGCAAGTAAACCTGGTATCATGGGAAGCGACAGTCCGACGCATTCATGCTTCAATAGAGGTGAAGATTACAAAAGCTCATTATGAAATATAAAGTTGTACGAAGAGATGTAAGGGGTATAGAAGGGAAGTGGGAAGGGAGTAGGGTGAGAGGGAGAGGAGAAGAGGAGTTTAGGGAGGATGGGATGGGATAGAGAAGGACGCAGTAGAGACGTGGGTATAGGGGAATGTGTAAGAGAGGACGGGGGCTTAGAAGGAAGGGGTGGTATAGAAGGAATTGAGAGAAAAATGTGGTAGGGAAGGGGGTGATAGAGAGGAAGAGAGCGAATGAAAAGAACATTATAGAAGGTGGCGGTAGAGAAGTGGTTAGTAACCGGTTGGTAGAGTCGGGTTTACCACCTGGCAGGGGTTGTTGAGAATGGGTAATTGAGGATGGGGCTGAGAAGGAGGAGATGGTAGAGAAAGGAGTGGTTGGGGAGGGGTGGTATGGGAGGGGGTGGTAGAGAGATGGCGATTGAGAAGAGAAGAATGCGTTAGAAAGATGGGGAAGAAGGTTTGAGAGAGCGATGGAGATGAACGTTAAACAAGGCTGTGGTAGAGAAGTGTTGGTAGACCGGGTGTGGTAGGGAAGGGGATGGTAGACAAAGGGGATGGCAGGGGGAAATGTGGTTACATCGGGTTGGTAAGGAAGACAGTGGTTGGTGGTATGGAATGGGCGTTTTAAAAGTGTGAACCAATCGGTTGGTGGGGGTGGTAAGGAAGAGGGAGTTAGAAGAGGTAGTGATAGAGAATTGGCGTTACAAATGGGGGAGTGAGTGTGGTAGGGAAGTGGGTGGTAGATATGTGGAGTTAGAGGATGATGCGATAGAGTTGGCGTTGCTAGAGAAATACACCAAAGGAAAGGGATGGTAAGGTGATAGAGAAATGTAGGATTTCGTCTTAGACAGCAACAGCCGTATTTCTAACACGAGTAATATGCGAAGGATTATATTCTTGTTTCATAAGGTTCCAACCTATATAATGATGAAAACGAATTCTGAAATTCAACAAACGTTCCAGAGAGGTTTAATTACGAACTCTTGCAAGCACTAATCTCTCAATTATTTCTTTCCTTCTCGGCGGCTTGAATGACGTGTAATTAAAATGCTGCTTATCTTACTTCCTGCCTGGTGAGAGTCTCATGAGGCCAGGCGTGCTCCAGAGACGACAGCTGCCTAGATAAGACTTGAGGTTCAATTCCTGGTAGAGCAGAGTATGCAGTCCACCTGACAGCAGCGCATTGCAGTTCTGTCAGATCTCCTTGGATGGCATGCTGATGAAGGATGGCCAGGGCGGGGTTAGGAAGCTCTCCGGGCCAACCACCCTGCAACAATAAGCTGTTCGATAGAAATAATTATCTAGTAAGCATTATGTGATTCTTGATAGATGTAATATTACTATATTCATTGTGGTAAACATTAAATTACATGTTATGTGTGGCGTTGTATTATTCTTCAAAATTAATTGTTATTGTAGAACTTGCATTTAAGAAATATTGGAGAACAAGGATAGACGTATAAATGTATGCAACATCAACAACACCAACCCGATCATCATCAAAATTGTACAAGAACTACTGAGACTAAAGGACCAACACACAATGGTAACAATGGTATGGGTTCCTGGTCATGAGAACATCGGACAGCCTACATTAGCGGATGAACATGCAAAACTTGCTACTAGAAGCCAACCGAACGACCAGTACTTACTTACAGTTCAAGACCTACAAATAACAATAACAGAAGCTGGTCTGAATAGGTGGCACGCCACTTGGTATAGCACTCCAGATAACCACCTAAGGGAAATAAAGAGCAATATACGACCATATACGTCAAACAAACTGAGAACAAGACGTGACGAAGTTGTACTTACAAGTCTGAGAATCGGACATACACGCCTCACTCACTCACACCTATTTACGAAACAAGACAAGCCTAGGTGCGAAGCATGCAACGTTCCTTTGACTGTGAAACACCTACTAACAAACTGCATGAAAAGAGACAACCTACAGGCACCGCATGACCTTACCGAGCTGTTAGCAGAAAAGAGCCCATATATTGATACCATACTGACATACTTAATGACCACGAATACGTACAATAAAATATAGTAATATTACAAATGACCCTCGATCTTAATTCCCATCAAAATTTCTGATCTTACAATAATTGTCAACCTATTCATTTTTTTTTTTTTTTACTGTTATTTTTATTTTAATTTATGTTCCTTATTCCTTTATTTATTTTATTTTTTATTTATTATTATTAATATTACTATTATTTTTATTTTTTATTTATATTAGTTTTTTTATCTATTTATTTTATTTATTTTTTTTGGTTGGCCATCATATTTTTAGACCAATTATTATACTAATGAAAGCCCTATGTTATCACCTATCATCGGATTATATTTAATTATCAGATTATGACCAATTACTTTATTGTATTTCTTATTGTTATTTATCTTCAACTTTTTTTTTTTTTTTATTGTTTTTATTTTTTGTTATTCAATAGAGCAGATCACCTTGTTGCGAAGCTCTCGAAACGAATAAATAAATAAATGTAGAAACCCAACCACCCAGACAACATAAAATCTGTGTAGTCAGTAATGGAGTGAATTGTTTGCTTGTACCCCCGCCTCACACCTAATGCTTGTACCCCCGCCTCACACCTAATGCTTGTACCCCCGCCTCACATCTAATGCTTGTACCCCTGCCTCACATCTTATGCTTGTACCCCCGCCTCACACCTAATGCTTGTACCCCCGCCTCACATCTAATGCTTGTACCCCCGCCTCACACCTAATGCTTGTACCCCCGCCTCACATCTAATGCTTGTACCCCTGCCTCACATCTAATGCTTGTACCCCCGCCTCACATCTAATGCTTGTGCCCCCGCCTCACATCTAATGCTTGTACCCCTGCCTCACACCTAATGCTTGTACCCCCGCCCCACACCTAATGCTTGTGCCCCCGCCTCACACCTAATGCTTGTACCCCCGCCTCACATCTAATGCTTGTGCCCCCGCCTCACATCTAATGCTTGTACCCACGCCTCACACCTAATGCTTGTACCCCCGCCTCACATCTAATGCTTGTACCCCCGCCTCACACCTAATGCTTGTACCCCCGCCTCACATCTAATGCTTGTACCCCCGCCTCTCACCTAATGCTTTTACCCCCGACCCATGCCTAATGCTTGTACCCCCGCGTAACACCTAATGCTTGTATCCCCGCCCCATGCCTAATACTTGTACCCCCGCCTCACATCTAATGCTTGTACCCCCGCCTCACACCTAATGCTTGTACCCCCGCCTCACATCTATTGCATGTACCCCCACCTCACACCTAATGCTTGTCCCCCGCCGCACATCTAATGCTTGTACCCCTGCCTCACATCTAATGCTTGTACCCCCGCCTCACATCTAATGCTTGTGCCCCCGCCTCACATCTAATGCTTGTACCCCTGCCTCACACCTAATGCTTGTACCCCCGCCCCACACCTAATGCTTGTGCCCCCGCCTCACATCTAATGCTTGTACCCCTGCCTCACATCTAATGCTTGTACCCCCGCCTCACACCTAATGCTTGTACCCCCGCCTCACATCTAATGCTTGTACCCCTGCCTCACATCTAATGCTTGTACCCCCGCCTCACATCTAATGCTTGTGCCCCCGCCTCACATCTAATGCTTGTACCCCTGCCTCACACCTAATGCTTGTACCCCCGCCCCACACCTAATGCTTGTGCCCCCGCCTCACATCTAATGCTTGTACCCCTGCCTCACATCTAATGCTTGTACCCCCGCCTCACACCTAATGCTTGTACCCCCGCCTCACATCTAATGCTTGTACCCCCACCTCACACCTAATGCTTGTACCCCCCCCCCTCACATCTAATGCTTGTACCCCCGCCTCACATCTAATGCTTGTACCCCCGCCTCACACCTAATGCTTGTACCCCCGCCTCACACCTAATGCTTGTACACCCGCCTCACATCTAATGCTTGTACCCCCGCCTCACACCTAATGCTTGTACCCCCGCCTCACATCTAATGCTTGTACCCCTGCCTCACATCTTATGCTTGTACCCCCGCCTCACACCTAATGCTTGTACCCCCACCTCACACCTAATGCTTGTACCCCCGCCTCACACCTAATGCTTGTACCCCCGCCTCACATCTAATGCTTGTACCCCTGCCTCACATCTAATGCTTGTACCCCCGCCTCACATCTAATGCTTGTACCCCCGCCTCACACCTAATGCTTGTACCCCCGCCTCACATCTAATGCATGTACCCCCACCTCACACCTAATGCTTGTCCCCCGCCGCACACCTAATGCTTGTACCCACGCCTCACACCTAATGCTTGTACCCCCGCCTCACATCTAATGCTTGTACCCCCGCCTCACACCTAATGCTTGTACCCCCGCCTCACATCTAATGCTTGTACCCCCGCCTCTCACCTAATGCTTTTACCCCCGACCCATGCCTAATGCTTGTACCCCCGCGTAACACCTAATGCTTGTATCCCCGCCCCATGCCTAATACTTGTACCCCCGCCTCACATCTAATGCTTGTACCCCCGCCCCACACCTAATGCTTGTACCCCCGCCTCACATCTAATGCTTGTACCCCTGCCTCACATCTTATGCTTGTACCCCCGCCTCACACCTAATGCTTGTACCCCCACCTCACACCTAATGCTTGTACCCCCGCCTCACACCTAATGCTTGTACCCCCGCCTCACATCTAATGCTTGTACCCCTGCCTCACATCTAATGCTTGTACCCCCGCCTCACATCTAATGCTTGTACCCCCGCCTCACACCTAATGCTTGTACCCCCGCCTCACATCTAATGCTTGTACCCCCACCTCACACCTAATGCTTGTCCCCCGCCGCACACCTAGTGCTTGTACCCACGCCTCACACCTAATGCTTGTACCCCCGCCTCACATCTAATGCTTGTACCCCCGCCTCACACCTAATGCTTGTACCCCCGCCTCACATCTAATGCTTGTACCCCCGCCTCACACTTAATGCTTGTACCCCCGACCCATGCGTAATGCTTGTACCCCCGCGTAACACCTAATGCTTGTATCCCCGCCCCATGCCTAATACTTGTACCCCCGCCTCACATCTAATGCTTGTACCCCCGCCTCACACCTAATGCTTGTACCCACGCCTCACACCTACTGCTTGAACCCGCGCCTCACACCTAATGCTTGTACCCCCGCCCCACACCTAATGCTTGTGCCCCCGCCTCACACCTAATGCTTGTACCCCCGCCTCACATCTAATGCTTGTACCCCCGCCTCACATCTAATGCTTGTACCCCCGCCTCACACCTAATGCTTGTACCCCCGCCTCACATCTAATGCTTGTACCCCCACCTCACACCTAATGCTTGTCCCCCGCCGCACACCTAGTGCTTGTACCCACGCCTCACACCTAATGCTTGTACCCCCGCCTCACATCTAATGCTTGTACCCCCGCCTCACACCTAATGCTTGTACCCCCGCCTCACATCTAATGCTTGTACCCCCGCCTCACACTTAATGCTTGTACCCCCGACCCATGCCTAATGCTTGTACCCCCGCGTAACACCTAATGCTTGTATCCCCGCCCCATGCCTAATACTTGTACCCCCGCCTCACATCTAATGCTTGTACCCCCGCCTCACACCTAATGCTTGTACCCACGCCTCACACCTACTGCTTGAACCCGCGCCTCACACCTAATGCTTGTACCCCTGACCCATGCCTAATGCTTATACCCCCGAACCATGCCTAATGCTTGTACCCCCCCTCACACCTAATGCTTGTACCCCCGCCTCATGCCTATTGATTGTGTCCCACCACATGTCTAATGCTTATACCCCCCACCTTATGCCTAATGCTTGTATCCTCGCCTCATGCCGAATGTCCGTAACCCTACCCCATCCCCAATGTTTCTGCCTCACCTTACACTCAACCACGCTTGTAACAACGTCGAGAAGAATCCCAATCAGCAAGTGCGGTAGTAAACTGACCTGACTCCTTGATAGTTCGTAGTCGGCGAAAACACTCGTCAGCCTGACCTGCTGCCTGATGTCTTCCCAGTTATCTTCTTCGGACGTTCCACGATCTTCTCTGGTCGACAGCCACAGCTTTAGCCTGATCTTCCCCTGGATATTCGATCGCTGGGTTCTTGCCTCCAGCTTGTACCAGCAGTCCAGTCCGGTAGATGGGATATCCTAGGAAAACAGACCAAAACGAACAACTTGTTGGAAAAATATGCGTTGATCTTAATGATTATATTTTAAAGAAAGTTCGATAGTTAACTTAAGTATGTCATTTTAAGACTTACGTGTAATTAAGTAAAATCATAAAACGCACCATAATAAATTTCAGAGAGCAGTTAATGATAAAAGATTCAGCTAGTAAAAATATCATAAAATGTAAAGATATGTGAATTGTTCAGTGTCGTAGACTCTTCTAGTTTCGATCATGTCGAAAGGTAGCGAAACATAGAATACAAACAAGGTATGTAGGCGCTCTTATACCTGCAAAGGTACCAGCATTACCTGTATAGGTATGTTGACACATCCGAGGAAATCATCTTGGCTCCCAGACCGTGCGCTCTGTGCGATCTGCTTGAAGAATCTGCCAAGTCCCTTCACCCCTCGCACTTCGTTTAGTTTGGAGACGGCATCGAATACCGAACTCTCATCATCGTGGTCCCTGAAATTACGAAGAAAATCAATGTATATCTTTATGGTATTATTATTTCTGTACGCGTGGAGTATCTTTGGGACTTATTGTCAACAAGACGACCTTACTCGGGGACCAAGAAAAAGACCTCATGCTGTAAATCTATTTAGACCTCTGCCTTGGCCAACCACCTTTAATGAAGCATTTCTGTGGGAAATAAAATAAGATTTAATGTGTTCGATGATGAAGGTAATTCAAAAGCTGCCTTGTTTTGTCTTGATTGGGTATTTGATAAGAACATCAGAGTTTGATATTGGACGGAGGGAGTCTTGGGTTTTTCTCCACCTTTAACGGCATTTATCTTATTGATTTTCAACACGTACTCAGACTTCACACTTGAATCACTAACAGATACTTAAACACATCATCCAGTCATTAAACGAATTCGCCTTGAAGCTCTTGTAGACACATCACCCTTCATTGGTGCTCTGCTTTTTTCCCTCAATCTACAAAGAATACCTGACTTCTCGACAACCTAAATTCTAAAATCCCTTGTAACATTATCACCCGAATAATTCCTTTAAGAATCCCAGGTCCCATCTCACTACTGAAGATACTGTAGACACCCAATTTAGGACCCTACAAAGATCCTAAATCTCCGGAAAAAATCAAAAAGTACCAACGAGAACGACTAACGTACATCATTATAGATAAGGCTCGGCACCAAGAAAAAAAAAGATAGATTCAACATTGTTTATCCAAGCACCACGTCTAACTGCAATAACACCTACATGAGACAATCAACGGTGCATCCTCAGGCTGAAACTCTAATTCAGCACCTTAACCTAAAACCTGCAATCTTGGACCCTGAGACCTCTTCACCCTATTCCATTGATACCTTCCCGCGGTCATTACTCGGAACCTCCCACCTTTTCGTTACCACTCTGTCTCGTCACTACTCTACCAAAAACGTCAATAGCAACTAACATTTTTTAAACAATGAAGTTTCATTATCTCTAATGTAAGAAACCAAACTGATTGCACACTGTCCAATCTTTTTCTGTTTTTAATTTTAGTTGCTTATTGCCTACAGCATATTATCAAGATTAAATGTTTGCGTATTTTTATTTTAAATTGTCTTTTTCTGTGAATTATTTAATTTTAAACGTATAATTTGTAAAATTCTTCAAAAAACTGAAATGACAAAGCTGCTATTTGGCTTATATCTTTTAATTAGTTTATTAATGTTTCATTACCAAATATCCAGATGGAGGATGTCTGAAGAAACGTCGTCAATATCGCTGCAACAATAACATACCATTATTACTGTGATCTATGAATGGAAGTTATCAATGGACGAGTAGGCTTTACTCACAATCTGAACTTCTCGTTCCAGCGAGGGTTCAGAGTTTGAGGTCGGACAGAAGTGGCGCGAATGAATTTGGCGGGAACAGCAGACGACAAGCTGTCTCGATGTTCTCTTCGCTCTTTCCTTTTGAAGCTCAATCTGAAACTAGAACAAGACATACCTAAGCATGTTTTATATAGATCAATTTTATTTAAAAAAAACAAGTGTACGTTAAATTCGGCCCAACAGGATCCTTTAAATCCGCCAGTTCCATTGTGCTTTGAGCGATGTGCCAAAAAAAACACGGAAAATGCTTTGTCCGCTTATTTGTGCTGTTTAATTTTCACTTCTTGTACTCTTCCGGGCCCAATTTTGGTTCACTTCACGCTTATTTCCTGTTCACTTACTTATAATTTCCTGCTCACATCAATACTTGACTGGCAGGGGACCAGTCGTGACTCGAAAGTAATAAGCGCTACTTTGGGGCTGCTCTGTCGTTCCACCCATGCGTAACTTTGTCGGGCAGTAGGGACATAACTAAAGCATCTTCCACGATAAAGTTACTTCTGTAGCGGGTGAAGAGAGCCCAGATGGGCGAGAATTTGAAGGTGACCAGACCACCTCTCACGCATTCACATCTCCAACAAGCAGGAGAAAGCGTGAATAAGTATGCTCCAGCCGCCTTATTTACCACTTCGCAAGTACATATTAATGGATTAGAGGGCCTAAGATTGATCTGGGAACCTGACCGTAATTCTCAAACAACACTAGAAGATGAAATTTTCTTCTACTTAGCCAAAATAAGGCATACCAAACAGAGTAATGTAGGGTAAGCTGGTACTTACCTGTGATGCTTCCTGAGCTTATCGTGTTGAGGCGGTTCCTTGTCTGGCTCAAGACCACCTTCACTGAGAGCTCTCGACGCCGTGGCTCTTGGACTGACGCTGGGACTGGGAGGTGGTGGCGAGGCGACGTTCCCTGGCTGGATTCCCAGCATGCAGTAAGGATCACTGAAACCTAATTTCACCGACCATCCACAAGTTAGACCATACTTAGCTAAGAGTTTTTCACAAACACCAGGCATGGGTTTTAAGCAGGGACACCTTTTAAGCACCTACCTCTATAATCTATGATGTCATATTGTTCCAAAGGGTAATAAATATATATATATTTTGCACAGATATGATTATTATAATTATTCTACCAAGTTTCACCATCCCTAACCATCGAAAACATTTTTATACGTAACAGAACCTCATACGTTATTGCCTGCCGATTTCAAGCCGATCTTGCCATTGACAGATTAGCCATAGGTTTGTATAATTTCAAAAACTGGAGCAAAAAAAAAAAAAAAAAAAAAAAAACAATTGAAAATATTAAGGATTCTTGAAAAAAATAAGGCTTACAAATTATGAGGGATTCTAAAAAGCTCAGAAAATAAATTTGCCTTCCATTTTCATGGTAAATTAAATTTTGCAGGTATAAATTTATTATACAAGATTTGGATTAAATTTTCAAAAGTTGGAAAACTATCCAAAATATATGCATCTAGAAAAATATAACTCGCCTTAGGGAAGAAGCGTCTAAGGAAAAATATTTTAGTTACTTACGTACTGACGTATTAGCTTCACCAGGTTAGATTTGTGGTACTCTTTCAGTGATAAGGTGAAGTTGTGGCAATGTGGCGACGGAAAGACCATTTATTAATATTATCAACGAGTTGGATTGACTAGAGTTTCGATATAACCTTGAGGTACGCGAGCGTAGCAGTTATGCCATTAACATAAGTGCTAGTGTTTTCCTAGGTTATATAACATTAGCACATGTTAATGGCATAATTAATATGCGTTACCGCTCGCTACGCTCGCTCAAGGTTATATCGAAATTCTAGTGAATCCAACTCGTTGATAATATAAATCACTGGTTTTTCGGTGGAAAATGGGCCGATATGCTAGTTGAGAAACGTTAGGAACGGTTAGTTTGGTTACCTTTCCAACTGTCTGAATGGCATAGTTTTCAGTCGTAGGTAAATCCCGAAGACTCATTTTCCAAGATGAAAGGAAAACAGCATAAAGGATACAACAACACTAAGAACTCAAACAAGAAACAATGAATAGAACTTGCGTAAAAAACACAAATCTAAATGTGAATCGCGTTGAAAACAATAAGTGAACCAAACCTTTAGTAGAAAGAACAGACAATCGAATTGCCAATAGGAATAAGCCAATAGAAATGCCTGCGCTGATGATCCATATCACTGAACGAGACCCACTTCGCTAACCTGGTGAAGCTAGTTCGTAAGTTCTCTATATTGCAGAGAGATATCCAACGGACGATATATGGGGTCAATTTATCATGCTTGTTTTGTTAGATGAATCGAAAATGAGGTGAAAATATGGAAGAACGAAAGTGCCTAAAACAGTTTTTATGATAAAAAAAATCCTATTTATGTTGCTAATGATAACCTGTTTCTTCTGTAAACCCTCCACTTGGCGGGAGTCCAGTACTAACAGGTGGCGAGTAGATAGTCGATAGAAGAAATAATTTGTAGAATCTATGTGTCTTGTCGTTTGCAAGAATGATGCATCAATTTTTCAATCTCATGCTAACTCTTTTCCACAACCCCCCCCCCCGGATAGCGTTAGCTCTCTAGAGTGGCGTAACCTGAAAATTGAGATGATCGTGCAGTATTTTACCATGGAGAACCTCGTGGTGTTATGTCTCTCAAATGTCTCGCCATTACAATACAGTCCTGTGATTTGCCAGCAGATTAGAGCACACGATCTGATCAACCTTGAGCCTTTCATCAGAAATCCCAAGAAAAATGGGAAGATTCAAAGTTAAGAAAAGAGGCGTTGCGTTAAACATATGTCAATATTAGAGGTTATGTTCGGCCCTTTATTCTTTCAGATAATAAAACTTCTTCCGTAATCCTCAAAATTGGACAAATGGCCAAGTTGGAAAAATGGAAGAAAATTGAAGGTCAGTGATGAGAACGAAGGCAAAATGGCGGGAAAAAACGAAACATTTGGACCGAAACATGTCCACAAACGTCTCAATGAATGCCATACGAAACTGAAAAAGTCTCCGTCATTCAAAAAGAAAAATTTGGGGAATTGTGAAGTGGAACACAATCACGGAGAAGGCGCGCCAGTTATTGATAAGAGCACGACAGATATTGTAGAATTGATAAACTCAGAATGTTATCAGTACAACTTCCAAGGTATCAAAGCACTTCGGAAGATGCTAGTAAGGAATTTGACGGAAGCATTGATCGACGAAATTATAAACCTGGGTCTGATCCCGAAGGTCGTAGATTTTTTAAGAAGTTGCAGTACGGAACTTCAGTCTGAAGCTGCTTGGGCAGTGACGAACATCGCTACTGGAGACACGCGACAGTCGCGGTATCTGATAGAAGCAGGTGCAGTAGATGCACTGATAAAACTCCTTTATTCTTCAACGGAGTGCATTCAGCTGCGCGCAGCTTGGGCTTTGGGCAACATTGCAGGCGATTCGTACGAGTTCAAAGACTTTGTTCTGGATAAGGGAGCAGCCGGCGCAGTGATATACGTTTTTAAAAGTGCAGAAATGCTCCCCGTACTCCAGACCGTAACTTGGCTCTTCTCCATATTGTGCAAGGGAACAAGAGACTTCGCTAAGCTTGCTCCAGCGGTACCGATCCTCCGCGATCTTCTCAAGCATGATGATGTAGAGTTGGTGAGTCAGTGCTGTTGGTCTTTGGCGAGCATTTCCGAAGGAACAGAGAGAATTACCGAACTTCTAGATAACAACGTTCCGCCTTACTTAGTCCCGTTACTCGCGAGAGATAACGAGATCGTCGAACCGGTACTGCAGATCATCGGGAACATCGTCACTGGCGACGAGCTACCAACGCAAGTCATGCTCGACTGCGGACTCTTGCCTTCACTAGTCTCTCTGTTGGACTCGTCCAGCTACTCCATTCGCAAAGAAGTGTGCTGGATTATCTCCAACATCCTTGCAGGGACCAAGACCCAGATCCAAGCTGTCATGGACGTCAACCCATTCCCGTCAATGCTCTATCTACTGGCGAAGGACGGAATAAGGACGAAGAAGGAGATAATATGGGCCATCAGGAACGTGACGACAGGCGGTACGAACGAACAGATAAAGTTCATGATCGGACAAGGAGTGACGGAGAAGCTTTGTCGCGCGTTGAATGTCGACAACACAGAGGTCGTTCAACTGACACTTCGGGCTCTTGAAGCGATCCTCGCACTGGGAGAATCGGAATGTCGACCAAAAGGAGCGATAAATCAGATGGCACTAGCTGTTGAAGAATGCAAAGGCATCGAGGCTCTCGAAACACTCTTGTCTCACGAATCTCCGGAAATATACAGAAAGGCCTTTGACATTATGGACAAATTCTTCAACTCGACAGATTAATGTTTTTTATAATACATCTTATTGTGGCCTCAATATTATAATTAATTATTTAATACAAATATAAATTAGATAACTAGGAGGAAAATTGTCGCAACCCGCCATGATGGTTTAGTGCCCTCTATGTTTTAAAACCGTCCTGCTGAAGGAGCTTTTTCACGAAGCAGCTCTTCTTCTTCTGATAGTCCTGAAAAACTTCAAATGCTTGGGAGTGTTCCTCTATCTTTCTACGTTTTCGTATTTAAAATACACTAAAAGATACATGTTTTGCATTTTAGGAAAAAATATCAAATACATCTTTCTACTAAAAGTAAATTACAATTACAAACATTTACAAAAATTTAAGAAATTAAAATTTATTATATAGCTTATTACTAAGGTTCAAATACTAAAAGAAGAAAGACTGCCCAGACTGGTTGACGGTGGTGTTCACTCATACCAGCAGTTAACAAGAGTTTCAACCAAATCTGTGGGTCAGAAGATTGGGGATTCTCTCAACCAAACCTGTGGGTCACAAGATTGGGGATTGTTTCAACCAAACCTGCGGGTCACGGGAGTGGGGATTCTATCAACCAAACCTGTGGGTCACAAGATTGGGGTTTGTTTCAACCAAACCTGCGGGTCACGGGAGTGGGGATTCTATCAACCAAATCTGTGGGTCACAAGATTGGGGTTGTTTCAACCAAACCTGCGGGTCACGGAAGTGGGGATTCTATCAACCAAATCTGTGGGTCACAAGATTGGGGATTGTTTCAACCAAACCTGCGGGTCACGGGAGTGGGGATTCTATCAACCAAATCTGCGGGTCACAAGATTGGGGATTGTTTCAACCAAACCTGCGGGTCACGGGAGTGGGGATTCTATCAACCAAATCTGTGGGTCACAAGATTGGGGATTGTTTCAACCAAACCTGCGGGTACCAGGAGTGGGGATTCTATCAACCAAATCTGTGGGTCACAAGATTGGGGATTCTATCAACCAAATCTGTGGGTCACAAGATTGGGGATTGTTTCAACCAAACCTGCGGGTCACGGGAGTGGGGATTCTATCAACCAAATCTGTAGGTCACAAGATTGGGGATTGTATGAACCAAACCTGTGGGTCACAGGAGTGGGGATTCTATCAATCGAACCTGTGGGTCACAAGATTGGGGATTGTTTCAACCAAACCTGTGGGTCACAGGAGTGGGGATTGTATCAACCAAATCCGTGGGTCACAAGATTGGGGATTGTTTCAACCAAACCTGTGGGTCACAAGATTGGGATTGTTTCAACCAAACCTGTGGGTCACAAGATTGGGGATTGTATAAACCAAACCTGTGGGTCACAAGATTGGGGATTCTATCAACCAAACCTGTGGGTCACAAGATTGGGGATTCTATCAACCAAATCTGTGGGTCACAAGTTTGGGGATTGTATCAACCAAATCTGTGGGTCACAAGATTGGGGATTGTTTCAACCAAACCTGTGGGTCACAAGATTGGGGATTGTTTCAACCAAACCTGTGGGTCACAAGATTGGGGATTGTATAAACCAAACCTGTGGGTCACAAGATTGGGGATTCTATCAACCAAACCTGTGGGTCAGAAGATTGGGGATTTTATCAACCAAATCTGTGGGTCACAAGTTTGGGGATTGTATCAACCAAATCTGTGGGTTACAAGATTGGGGATTGTATAAACCAAACCTGTGGGTCACAAGATTGGGGATTCTATCAACCAAACCTCTGGGTCACAAGATTGGGGATTCTATCAACCAAATCTGTGGGTCACAAGATTGGGGATTGTATCAACCAAACCAGTGGGTCACAAGATTGGCGATTGTATCAACCAAACCTGTGGGTCACAAGATTGGCTATTGTATCAACCAAACCTATGATTCACAGGCCCCAGTGATGTTTTAGTTCCATTCAATTTACATTTCCCAGATCAGGAGCCGGGGGTGTTTTAGATTAATTTTTGTCAACATCGCACAGACTAAAAGTCGCAAGTGATTCACCCTGACCATTGGTTAATGATCTCAGTGATTCTTTCAGCCAGAGCAGCGAATCACAGGACTCGGTGTTGTTTTAGATCTATTCACTTCAACACTGTCCGGACCTCATCATTCAGAAGAGTCTTGGGTGTTTTACCTAGACCAGTTGGTTCACAGTTGCTGTGGTGTTTTACCCAAACCATTAATTTCTCAATAATATATCATAAATAGATTATATAGGTACATCTGTACAAAACTTCATGTTGATAGTTCATACCACAGAAGATATAGTAAAAATCAATCAAAGCATGCGCAAAAACAACAGCTTTTTGAGGATAAAATTACTAAATAATATCAATATTAACACTCGTAGAAAATCAGATGGGATTTCGTCCAAAAATTCTCAAGTACTATCCATGAGGGGAATCTTCGTGCTGGAAGATAATCAACAAAGGTATCGTATTGGGGTTACACAAATGAGAGAGAGAAAAAGGAGGAGTAAGGAAGTACATGCAGTCAAGGAGAGAATCAAACAAACAAGGGAGATGGACAAGAAGTATTTGTACAATAGAAGATGGTAAAGTACAACAGGCCTTTGTACATTAGGAGGTGGTTTGGGCATATTGGTCAGGGGGTAAAATGAACAGAATAAGATCTGAAGGAGTAGGATATAGTGATGCAGAGGCCCTGGGAGTAGTGATGTAGTGACCTGGAGAGTAGTGATGTAGTGACATTGGGAGTAGTGTTTCAAGGGCATGGGAGAGTAGTGTTTCAGTGGTATGGGGTGTAGTGATGTAGTGACATGGAGAGTACAGATGTAGTGACATTGGGAGTTGCAATGGCATGGGTGAGTAGAGTTTCAGTGGCGTGAAGGGTAGTGATTGTGGCGTGAGAGTAGTGATGCAGTGGCACTCCATGATACGGAGAATAGCGATATGGTGGCATAGGGAGAATTTTTTTTTTTGTCTTCATCGTCGTCTGGTCCATTAGCGCCGACATCCAAGATGCAGTGGGATATTTTCTCAACGAGCCGTGAGATGAGAAAATTCCTCCTGCAGTTGGGACTCGAACCCTTATCTTACGCACTAGAATCCAAGGCATTACCCACCAGAGCCCATCGGGGAGACCCAACATGGGGAGTATGGAAATGGTATGAGGAAATGGTTTTTTACATATCTAGTCATAAATTAAGTATTTACAAGTATATAGAAAATTGTATATGCCCATGCATACATTGTTTTAACGCCCCGCAATATAATCGTTGTTTTCGAAAAACCGTTTTGTTGTTGTGTATGTTGTCCTCAGTCACATTGTCTTTATCAAGAATTTTATTTTCATGATGTCCTTATCAAATTATTGGAGATATTATCCCATCTAAATTTAGCCTTCGAAGTCCTTTGGGAATGACTCAAAAAGACTTGAAAATACATATATTTGGGGTTTCAAGTGCCATGCAACCTAAGGATGCCAATTTACCTGCTGGTATCTTATATATTCTATAAAAAAAACTCTTTTAATATTGCATGCAATTTGCAACGGGCCTGGATATTGAAAGGGTTTTTGCATATCTCAACATCAAAAACATGGTTATGGGTCAAACGTCGAACACCGATGCTCTTGCATTGGAAAATCTACGGTTCTGCTTGTCAGATGGACCAAAGGATGCCTCGAAGATGAAGGTTGCACAATAAAGGGTAAACAGAAACAGTAAAAAACCAAGACAGAAAATAGAGATTAGAATATAAAAAGTTCAAAAACCAAACGTACTGTAAGGAGTGTGGGATGGGTAACTCTTGTTGGTTTACAGACCGATAGTGGACGCGATGAGTGTGACTGGAGATTTGAGCGTTGTCGCATCATCGGACTCGTTGGAAGAGCGTCTCCTCAGCAGATTGCCAGGTATGACGCCGCAGAGGCAGTAGGGATCGCTGAAACCTAATCATCATCATCATCATCAATCAAGCATATGTAGCAGCCTTTTAGAGAACCGACGGAAGGTGTTTTACAGGGAGACTTGCATTAACCTACCTTATTTCACATTTACAAATTAACAAATTGCATGTTAAAAGATGTAGTAATGAAAACAAACTTTGTTTTGGTCCATTCATGTTGACATTTTAGGCATTTAAAGGTACTTTTTGAGAAGTAAATTTAATACTCTACAACGTTTATACCGACTACTTTTTTCATTACGGGTATACTTTCTACGTTATTGGCAGAAAAATTACAAAATATAAGGGTTTTCTCGGACAGAGATCCGAGTCATAAAAATAACCCAGATTCCAGAGTTTGGGTCTCTGGAAAAGAACTTGAGAAAGTTGGGAGATCGTGCATTAGGTCTAATGAATGTTCATTCGACCACTTAAGTCCCACCAAGTTTCATTTTTAAATTTAAAAAAGTGTGGAAATAAATTGGGGAGTCAACGGAGTTTTGAACACACTGTATATATACACACTTGATTAAGAAAAGTCATAATCGGCACATGTCTGTTGAAAACATTTAATTTCTCTACTCCTAAAGCAGGCCATTCACGTTCGGATTTGCAATACGACTTGTGGCCCAAATTCCGAAGTTGGACCATCAGTCGGATCATAAATGGGCTTCTTGGATTGTTGGACGAGTCGGAACATTTAGTGGGACGACTCTAAGGTCAGAATTATGACTGGCAACGGATTTGGAGCTTGAGAGCGGGAGTCGGGTCAAAATCGTCCAACTTAGCTCAGCCAGTGCTTGATCTTGGGGTATCAGCAGTCAGCACTCGATACTGTTTTCGGCTCGTGAGCAATATACACATTCGTGAAAACAGACTAGGACTAAAGTTGGATAGGAAGTCGGACCGTGAGTGGAGTCGACTGTCCTATTATTAGTCCTGCTATGTCGTACTGCAAATCGGCGGAACGTTAATGGCCTGCTGTAAGCAAGAAAACTTGTTTGAAATAGTCAACGCATAAATATGAAGATTAATAACATTTGGGCCACGTCAAATTTCATATACAAGTGTATCTGGTACCTCCTACCTGGTGTACCTGACAGCTATTATGGCAAGGCCTATACAAGTGTATCTGGTACCTCCTACCTGGTGTACCTGAAAGCTATTATCGCAAGGTCTATACAAGTGTATCTGGTACCTCCTACCTGGTGTACCTGACAGCTATTATGGCAAGGTCTATACAAGTGTATCTGGTACCTCCTACCTGGTGTACCTGAAAGCTATTATCGCAAGGTCTATACAAGTGTATCTGGTACCTCCTACCTGGTGTACCTGACAGCTATTATGGCAAGGCCTATACAAGTGTATCTGGTACCTCCTACCTGGTGTACCTGACAGCTATTATGGCAAGGCCTATACAAGTGTATCTGGTACCTCCTACCTGGTGTACCTGAAAGCTATTATCGCAAGGTCTATACAAGTGTATCTGGTACCTCCTACCTGGTGTACATGACAGCTATTATCGCAAGGGCTATACAAGTGTATCTGGTACCTCCTACCTGGTGTACCTGACAGCTATTATCGCAAGGTCTATACAAGTGTATCTGGTACCTCCTACCTGGAGTACCTGAAAGCTATTATCGCAAGGTCTATACAAGTGTATCTGGTACCTCCTACCTGGTGTACATGACAGCTATTATCGCAAGGCCTATACAAGTGTATCTGGTACCTCCTACCTGGTGTACCTGACAGCTATTATCGCAAGGCCATAAGCCTTACGTTTTTTATTAACGGGGGTTTTTACCTTTCACTACTTTTACAAAAAAAGTTATCCTTAGTTTAATATGAAATATTTCTACACAAAATATGAACAAAAACCGGATTAATCAGAACCTCCGGATAGCCAATCAGGATTCGAGCCCAATGTGAGATTTGGCGGGAAAGAATGCGTGGCAATAACCGTGCGGCTTAAGACGGTAATTGGACGCGTACAGCTGACGGCGGGGGGGGGGGGGGGGGGGGGAGGGGGGGAGGTTCCGATCGAAGGGTTGCCATGGCAACGGCAAAGCACCTGATGCTGTGCCTAGTGGCGGAATTCGAAACCTCCCTCACAAGTAGGTCATCGCACCCTCTCGATTTATGAACCAACTGTTGGCGCGTGTTCCGCTCTCTAGCGGCCAGATTAACAAGCTCTTCAACCCCAACTCTCCCTAATGGATGCAAGTTGAGGTTTACAAGGAACAATCTTTTGAGTAAATTTCATTATTCAGCAATTTTGAACAATAGTAAACGTCCGTTACGCAGGAGCTGCATAGCTAAGCACATTCCTTAGCAAAGAGATTAGTTAACCGATCCTAAAGATGTGCTTAAACTAACCTATATAAATACAAAGAGGAGGAGGAAAAACTTTATTGCACAAAAAAGTTTGGTTGCCCAACTAAATTGGGTTGCTCCATACACAACAGGAGCTATGCTTTTTAGACTTTGAAATTTATACTGGCAATATTGATTTATTAAGATCGTAATGTATGGAGTTAGATCTTTATACCTATATATATATATATATATATATATATATATATATATATATATATATATAAAGAATATAAATGAAGGAGTGGCACACTTTGGGGGCAAACGCCATATAGTGTTTCAAAAAAGGCTCTAAACCTTAACAGATTTCAATGCACTTTTTTTTTTTTGTAAATGAAAGCTAATAACATTTGAAACAACTTTTTCTAGTCAGAATTCTGTTTTCTTTGTACATTAAATTACGTGTAAAGAATTTAAATTTGAATGTAAAATAACATTTCATTTTTCATCTTACATAATATCAGCACTGATATCGTCGAAATTAAAAATTCAAATCCTAATTAGACTTGGAATACGTAAAATTATTTTAATTTAACAATGAGATTAATTGAAATAATATATAGTATAGATAATAATTATAATGAATTAAATAAGATGCTGAAATATTATCGCTGTTATTAATTTAAACTATTTTATAAATTACTCTTTAAGTAAATATCTTTTGCGCTTCCCCATCTAATTCTTGACATGTACTTACTTAATTTATGTAAGGGAAACAAAAAACAACAATCTGACTAGATAAAGTTGTTTTAAATGTTATTAGCCTTCATTTGAAAAAAAAAATGCATTTAAATCGGTTAAGATTTAGAGGCTGTAGCCTTTTTTGAAACACAATATGTTGTTCAGCCCCACACTGTGGCGTGAGCGTGTGATTAAATGAGTTTACGGTTTAACGCTAATGCCTCCTAAAAGAGTAATGTCGTTAGCGCAGTGAGGCCTCTGTGTAAACGCATCTTAATCTGATAGTTATTGCATGATATTTATATCATACAGAATGTCTGAGATAAATATTTCTATCAGGAGCAATAAGAGTGCGTTTACATCTGACACTTCTCGCAGGAAATATATCTCAAGTGACGGATATAATAGTTATGATAATTATTATATTCTACGCCTGAGTTATATTTCCTTCGAGAAGTGTCATAGACCGAGAGCCAGCAACGCACTTTTCATGAAGTGTTTTATGCACCTTGAAATTTTTCTATAATGTACCTCTTGGGTAGATAAGAAGGTAAATATGTGTTTCCTGGACATACCTTGGAACACCAGGAATGCGCAGTACCTGGTGCTCCAAGGTATGTCCAGGAAACACATTTATACCTTCTTGTATATCCAAGATGTATATTATAGCAAAATTTCAAGATGCATAAAACACTTCATGAAAAGAGCGTTGCTGGCTCTCGGACTATCAGATGTAAACACACCCTTAGTGTGCAGTAATGTCTGCTTGAAAATAGATATGACTATTGATTACTTATTAGATTTGTGCCTTCTTAATTATCAAATAGTTTACTTTTCTTTATTTTTGGACATCCCAAAAATGATCTACGGAAAATATCAGGCAACCACATGCCGATGGATACGAAGCAAAACTTGTATTGTCACCGACTGACCCCATAACAACTTTCCCATCATTGGTTTGTTGACTGTTCTAGTAGTTACTCCGCTACGATAAGAGACAATGAACGAATCAAGCGGATTGAGAGGGGAGTGAGTGGTCTATCTGTGGTTAGTCCTGAATAGACGCCGATTGGGAGCTGTGTCTGTGTCACTGCGATAACTATTAACTCTCTTTCGGATAGTTCACTAACGCCGCTTCAATAGAACTTTTATACCCCATGGAGAAAGAGGAATTAAGCAGAATCCGCTTAGGAACATCCAGAGCGAGAAATTTAACTGAAGGAACATGTAATTATGTTTCTGAAGGTCTGGCCACTTGGAGCATTGATTGTTGGTGGAATATCAGGCCGTGTTGGTTGGTGTAGAGGTTTATTTGACATCTTGAAGGCGTGGTGGCCGGTGTAGGGGTATATCAGCCCTACCGTGAGGAGGGAATATCAGGCCTGCTTGAGGCGGCGTGGTTGGTGTAAATGGTATATCAGGCCTGCTTGAGTCGTCGTGGTTGGTGTAGGGGTAGTTGTATATCAGACGTCCTGGAGACATCCTAGTTGGTTTATGGGCATATCTAACCTGCCGGAGACGTCGTGGTTGGTGAAGGGGTATTTCAGGCCTGTCGGAGACGTCATGGTTGGTGAAGGGGTATTTCTGGCTTGTCGGAGACGTCGTGGTTGGTGAAGGGGTATTTCAGGCCTGTCGTTGACGTCGTGGTTGGTGTAGAGGGAATATCAGGCCTGCCTAGACGTCGAAGTAAGTGTAGGGGTGTGTCTGAGATCCCGGAGACGTAGTGGTTAGTAAAGAGGAATATCATTGAGTAGATATAGTTTCTAATAAATCTTGAAGTGGGTAGAACAGATTCAATAATTGACTTGCTCCCTAAAGGATATTCTCCGTCCTCTTGAGATCACAGCTAAGCATCATCTCCAGGAAATGTGTCTTAGGGGAGGCGTTTTCATTAGTGATGTAGAAACCTACATTCGGTTCATCTTCTACACATAGCCTTCATGAAGTCTTAAAAATAAACCATAGTATGACTCTCCGAAGAATATTCAAGAATTCAAGCAACTAGAGTAATTAATTTAAGAAGGAGACATTTACTGATGGCAATCATCCGAGGAAGGATATGACGGTAATTCCTGGGATATGAAGTCTGAAAAATAACTGGAACGACTAAACCAAAACAGGAAGTGTCCTGTAGTCTACTGAACGTCGAAGAAAACAGTGTTAAAATTCTGAATGTCTTACAACTATATTGACAACCGAAAGGCAGATTGAAGAATTCACATTGAAGTACATTAATCAGTATTGTTACTCACCATTGGCATCCTTTGCTTCCAATCCTTCAGCCTCCAACACAACAACGTTCAACACCACGATCGGAGGCTGTAAAACCAAAACATTACTCACAAAATATTGCAAAATCTACCATTTTCTAAATTTATTCATTACCATTATACATTTAATATTTAAATAGTGTTATTTGGCATAGTTGATGTTATTAGGTGCAGTGTGAATTATTTGGTATAGTGGGTTTTATTTTTTTACAGGATGCCACCCTTTTAGAATGCCATCACATTGGCGGTCACCCATTCAGGCATTGTCCACTCCTGACGTTGCTTAACTTCGGTGATCAACGGGAACCGGGGTATTCACTGTGGCTATGGCCGTTGGCTGTTATTTGAATGTCCCAGAAGTCAAGGGTTCTATGTTTAAATTTTTAACGTCCATTTATTATTAACTACGAATTTTAGAACAAAGGGATCTATGTAACATTTTTGAGAAACAGCGACTATATCGTCGCTACAAAAGCAAAGTATCGAATGTGAAAATTACCACTTTTCAGAGTGGAAAAGCATTTATTCATAACGTTTTTCTGGACAGTCGAATATTCGGCAGATTTGACCTTTTGATAGAGGAGTACATTCCCTTTAATAGAGTGATCTACGATTCAAGAATTTGCCGTACATAAGTCCAGTAGAAATTAGTAAAGATTGACAATGAAAGATGCATTTTTTCAAATTCGTTAGTTTGCATTTGTATCGACGATATGTTCAAGTTTGACTCTATTTTTCTCAAAACTATGAGTTTGTTACTTAGACCCGTTGGCATCTGGGGGTCCTCATATGTTATCATAAGAAACTCGAAACTCTGAAAGTCTCTGAATTTTTAGGACATAGGATTCAAGACCACACATATATCCTTGAGTACGCATATTTGTATACGTGTATATCTATGATTAAGCATATATATATATATATATATATATATATATATATATATATATATATATATATATATACACATATGCGTGTATTTCTGAGAATACAAAGCGACGAAGAAAGCCGTCAGCTTTGGGGATAGTCGACTTTGGAAGTGAGTTATAGATGGTAGATAGATTAGCTGGATATTGAAGACGATGGCTGTAGAAGGCTTAAATATGGCGGCCATGTATTGAACAGGTGAGTCCGTTAAAAGAGGTGTCAGATCCAATTCAATATGGCGGCGATGTATAGAACAGCTGTGTCCGTTGAAGAAGTGTCGGATTCAATTCCATACAGCGGAGCCCAGTAACACTAAGGTTAGGTTTCTTATACAGTTATCCTGTATTATTCAATATTCTACGCCTTTACACACATAAAAAAAAGGAATTGGTCATAGTGACCACCCGTATAATTAAGCTTACTCTTGTCGCCTTGATTCCTCACATTAATGAAGTTATCTGTAGGTGCACTACAAATGAAAAGTTATATTTTATATGTTAATAATGTTCAGTAAATAAGAAACCAACAAAACAAATTGGGCCTTAAATTTGATGAAACTAAAAATAAAATTTTATATTTTGACACAACCAGTTCGCCAAAAATTTAGCAGCATTTATTGCTAGAGTTCATCTTTCCAACGCCAGATGGTGCCAAAATAATGGACAGGAACGAACATGTCTCTTCTAATAGCAACATTATTGCTTGTGTTCATGTGGCTATCTGTACTCTCCAAATGGAGCAATAATTATGGGTAAAAATTTTCTCTGGAGTTAAGAGCTCTACCAAAACTACCCCCGGACGATACCCAAAACTAATCATGGAGAGGAAAGCCCCAAAAACCTACCAAAAACTACTTTTGGAGGTGAGCTCCCTACCAAAATATACTTCTGGAGCCGAAAGCCCTACCGAAAACTACACCTGTATGTGAAAACCCTGTCAATACATTCTCCTGGAAGTGAAAACCTTGCCAAAAACAACTCCAGGAGAGAGTAAATCTCCACCAAAAACTACCCCTGGAGGCCAAAAGGCTATTAAATCTACCCCTGGAGGAGTTGTCCTACAAAAAAACTACTTTTGCTGGCGAACTCCTACCAAAAACTACCCCTGTAGAAGAAAGCCCTACCGAAAACTACACCTGTAAGTGAAAACCCTGTCAATAAATTCTCCTGGAAGTGAAAACCCTACCAAAAACCACTCCAGGAGAGGAAATCTCCATCAAAAACTACTCCTGTATGGGAAATTTTTGGGGCCCCAAAAATAATTTCTTCGGAGCTGAAAACCCTACCAGATCAACTCCTGGAGGCGTTGCCCTACCAAGAAGTACCCCTGGAAGGAAAGCCCTCCCAGATCAACCCCTGGAGGCGTTGCCCTACCAAGAAGTACCCCTGGAAGGAAAGCCCTCCCAGATCAACCCCTGGAGGCGTTGCCCTACCAAGAAGTACCCCTGGAAGGAAAGCCCTCCCAGATCAACCCCTGGAGGCGTTGCCCTACCAAGAAGTACCCCTGGAAGGAAAGCCCTCCCAGATCAACCCCTGGAGGCGTTGCCCTACCAAGAAGTATCCCTGGAAGGAAAGCCCTCCCAGATCAACCCCTGGAGGCGTTGCCCTACCAAGAAGTACCCCTGGAAGGAAAGCCCTCCCAGATCAACCCCTGGAGGCGTTGCCCTACCAAGAAGTACGCCTGGAAGGAAAGCCCTCCCAGATCAACCCCTGGAGGCGTTGCCCTACCAAGAAGTACCCCTGGAAGGAAAGCCCTCCCAGATCAACCCCTCGAGGCGTTGCCCTACCAAGAAGTACCCCTGGAAGGAAAGCCCTCCCAGATCAACCCCTGGAGGCGTTGCCCTACCAAGAAGTACCCCTGGAAGGAAACCCCTCCCAGATCAACCCCTGGAGGCGTTGCCCTACCAAGAAGTACCCCTGGAAGGAAAGCCCTCCCAGATCAACCCCTGGAGGCGTTGCCCTACCAAGAAGTACCACTGGAAGGAAAGCCCTCCCAGATCAACCCCTGGAGGCGTTGCCCTACCAAGAAGTATCCCTGGAAGGAAAGCCCTCCCAAAACCTATCCCTGTATTTGGAAGCCTTGCCAAAAAATACTCCTGAAGGCATTATCATTTAGAAGAATTATTCTGCTGAAGAATGAAGAGAAGTATTCAATTACCCCGGATATAAATGAAGGACGCTATTCCCTTGGACCACTAAACCAGACATCCAAGTAAGCCAGCTCTGCTTCCAGAGTAATCCACTCGACGGAAAGTGACAGCTCTGGAATTAGCATTTCCACAATTTATTCTGAAGGCTTGGACTGTCAGCTGATCCCCACCCAGGATTAAGATGAATGTTGCTGATCCTGCACTCCTGTGTAATAGGTTTATATTACTGAATGCTCTATTTACCTTTTCCTCTGTAGCTATGGCTAAACACCTCCTGTGCAGATCGTGCGATACGTTGAACGCTCGCTGTGCATAGCTGTACAGGTCTTCTTGGTAGTACTCTCCGCTGGACGCCCCCACCTTGTTAGTGATCGTGTACAGCACCTCGACGTACAACTGCTCCATCTGGAATACAACCAAGAATTACAACTCATATATATTAATAACACTGGTCTACAACGAAAATTTCCCAAGAGATCTATATAACATTTCTTGTAGATCTCGATGAACAACTTCTTGAGGTGCCACCCGTTTTTCTGCATCACCCTCCAATTCTTAGAAAAACGGAAAAAACGAAAAACTGCGTTTTTCATCGAAAAATGAGAATTTAATAATATGTCTGTTAACACGATAGCGGCCAGAGTTTTTGTTTTTTCGTCACGAAACTTGGTATATAGCATTCAATTAGCAAACGATTGAACGAGTTCGTTAACCACCAAAATCGGTCCACCGGAAGGTGGGGCGGGGTTACCCCGAACCCAAAACACTAATTTGACCATGCCAGCCGTAATATTTGTTATATTTCAACGAAACTTGGTATTCGTAGTGGTAATCTAGAGAGAAAAGTGAGATGTAAAAATAAACTAAATCGGTTCATTAGGAGGGGGGTTTACTTCGGACCCACAATAGCAATTTGCCACTACCAGCCGTGATTTTTGTTATATTTCGACGAAACTCGGTATTCGTAGTGGTAATCTACAGGTAAAAATGTGCTGTAAAAATAAACTAAATCGGTTCATTAGGAGGGGGGGGGGGGTTTACTCCGGACCCAAATTACTGATATACTCATACCGGTCGTAATTTCTGCGGTATACGTCGTGGGTAACTCATGGGAAAGAAGTGTTGTAAAAATGAGCTAAATCGGTCAATCGGAAAGAGGGGTTTACTTTGTAATATATTTCAATAGAATTAGGTTCGCAAGGCCACCGCAAGGAGCGCTCTCTACAACTAGAGGGACTGTATCCTGTTCCTGCGTCAGATCAAAAGACGAAAATATGAAGTTTTTGTATTTATGAAGTAGTGTAGTAGATACCATATGTAAACAAAACTCTGGAAGCAAATTAATTACAAAATTAATAATTGAACAGTTACTCATTACAAAACTATTCATGTTTTTATTTTATTTATGTTGGATATTATAAGCAAATTGTTTTGGAAACCAGTCTACACTACCCAAATTCTGAGGAAAGTGCTTAGTTATGCAGCTCCTGCGTGACGGACTTTTTTTTATTCATTTTGTTTTTATAATTCATATTACAATCTTGTAAGAAGAGGAATTACTTATTTATTTTTTTATTATTATTTTGTATATATGTTATCTACAGTAAAGACTGTATTTATTATTATACAACTCCACACCCATTAAAATGTGTTGACCATATCCAGACATGAACGACTTCAAAGGGAATAATTTGTCAGAAAATCGTCATAAATTTGCATTGTATCGGTGCCTCGCGGCTGTAATAAAGCCGTAACAAAATATTTAATAGCTAATGCTTGAAGAATTTTTAATGTAGAAAAAGAATCTGCAATCGGTTTTTTTCTATTTCATCTCATTTTTAAGAAGAAAAAAAAAAACATGACATGGAGTGGTCCCCCGAAATCCATGGTTTAGTATCCACCTTTATAAATTGTACAACGTTCTAGTGTATTATTACACTATATATTTAAATAAGTGAAATGACATTTGAGATACAGAAATATACTTGATAAAATGGATTTTGGGGGACCACTCCAGTCATCTTTTTTTTTTCTTTTTTTTAATTTCAAATTTACTATGAAAATTAGATGATATAGAAGAAATGTTATTGCAGATTCGTTTTTTACATTTAAAATCTTCTTCAAGTTACAGCTATTATAATTTTTGAGAAGGCTTTGCTACAGCTGTGGGGCAACGTTACATTGAAAATTTATAACGAGTTTCTGACAAGTTATTCCATTTGAAGTCGTATATCTCTGGATATGCTAAATGGATTTTAACGGAAGTGGGGTTGTATTAAAGATAATTTAATACTCTAAAATTTGTATTCCTTTACGTTTTTAATTAAGTAAACAGGGACTTCGTTTTTAACGAAACTTCGATGAAAAACTCTGCTTTTCATTTTTCCCGTTTTTCTAAGAATTGGAGGGCTATGTAGAAAAACGGGTTACACCTCAAGAACGTGTTCAGATCTCTTTTGACAAAAAGAATACCATATAGATCTCTTTTGACAAAAAGAATACCATATAGATCTCTTTTGACAAAAAGAATACCATATAGATCTCTTTTGACAAAAATAATACCATATAGATCTCTTTTGACAAAAAGAATACCATATAGATCTCTTTTGACAAAAATAATACCATATAGATCTCTTTTGACAAAAAGAATGTTCAATTTTGTTGACCAATATCATTCTCGTATGGAAGCTATTTTATCAGTAAATTTGAAGGAGAGCGTCCTCAGCACCGATCTTCACGAATTCCTCAGCACTAAACACGAATCCGTCGGAAAAAAAAGTTGTTCTCAACTAGGAAAGAAGTTATTAAGCACTAAAGTTCACTGTTATGGAGGTATAAAATACGGGGTAACTGCGTATTTGTAAACACGCGCATTCGCAATAGTCCTTAATGACGAAGTGTAATTGATATTTAGACTCACCTGTGGTAGCTGACTTGTCGTAAACTTTCGCTTTTGGGCATACGTGCTATGCGTTTCCGCTCGCTACGCTCGCTCAACAAGATATCAAAACCCCTAGTCAATCCAACTCGCAGAAATTAATAGAATTCTATGCCAAAAAGTAGTTTACAAGTACGTTGTTCATGCGATCGTTTGTAACCTTCATAAAAGTGAACTTTTATTTTTTTTAAATAACTTCTTTCCTAGTTGAGAACAACTTTTTTTTTTGCAACGGATTCGTGTTAAGTGCATCACAATACGTTATAGTGCAAACTTTGAAGAAAATCGGTGCTGAGGACGCTCTCCTTCAGATTTGCCATTTTTTCTAACAAGGAAACATCCCCAAGTGTCCGGAGCCGATTTTTATGAAACTTTGTATATTTATTATGAAAATAATCGATACGTATTTTTTTTTAATATCGGCCCAATCGCACGTTTAAGGGTTGAAAGCACCCTTCCAAAATACACGCCAAATATTCTAACAAGGGGAGTATACAGTGGCGGAGTCACATGTTTTCTTCTGGTGATTCTGCATCGAAAAATAGTCGACACGTGTCCGAGCGTTTTATCCAAAACGCCTTAGGAGCTGAGAATTAAAATAGGTTAAATGTGCTTTATTTTATCGAGTGAAGCAAAAGATTTCGACATGATTCTTTCACCAGTTCATTTGTTTTATAGAGTAGATTAAAGGGTAAATAAAATTGTTGAACAATAATTTATATTTCGTCAAATAAATTAAAAAATATGCTTACATTTGACGTAAGCTAGCATTATACATCTTTCTACACCAAAAATAATTGCAGATATAAAATCATGACCCCAAGAAACACTAATGAAGTAAATATCATCGAAAACAAAAAAAAAAAAAAAAACTTTTTCCTCTCCGGAAGAGATAAGTAGTCTCTGTCGGTATGGGTCCGCATTTGACGGAAGCTTCGGTCACGTGTCGACTATTTCTCGATGCAGAATCACCAGAATGTTTAAAGTGCACTTTGGAAGGGCGGTTTCACCCCTTAAACTTGCGATTGGGCCGATTTAAAAAAAATACGTATAGATTATTTTCACGTGTTTATTAAATTTACGAAGTTTCATAAAAATTGGCTCCGGACATTTGGAGATGGTCCCTTTTAAGTATGTATCGCTGCCTTTAGCCTAGTATATAGATAGAGCTGTAAGGTGCAAGGACCCCGAGGGATTGGGAGCTGGGATAAACAGCTGGCTTTAGGGGCTTTGTTTAGCTCTATTGTGTAGGGATGAACCCCTCAAGCTACAATCTCTGCTCACCTCGGGACGACTGTATCGGGAAATAGCTCTTATTGCTGTAGATTCTACAAGATATCTCTAACACCTATCTTACTTAATCTTCTAGCGGGATTCCTTATCTTAATCTTTATCTTGATAACGTACATTATTCCTTATTCGTCAGCGGTATAGAATCTATGGATGACAGAACTCCTGATCTCTTAAATATATCCAGTATGGTTGATTTTACTTTTCAGAACCCATAGATATCTAAAAACGTCCGTCTCGCAGGAACTGCGTCATCTTAGCGTGGTTCCGTACTTATTCCTAGTGACATTCGGAAAGCTTAGAATAGAAATGAACAGTTTTTTTTTTTTTTTTTTTTTTTAGTATTTCTTGAAAAATGTCAACATCATCTCGAAGAAATGGGATAGATTAGGCTTCACAATGCACAGGAAACTGACAGGTAGCGAACTTACACAGAAGCGGATAATTCTTAATCCTCATTCTTGAGGAAGGCTGAATAAGTCAATACAATTTTGTACTGAAAACGTACTATTCCAAACAACCAAAAAAAATTAGTTGTCATTTTAAGTACCTATCTTCTTTTACTAGCAAACTCATTTTACTGTTAAAATGAATTGTAAATATGTACTTCATTGCTCATGGAAAAGTACATTCTCTCGTGGGTTAATTCTTATCTATAAAATAATAAATAATCATGACTTCAGTTGTATCAATATGAGGAAGCTTGTATAGATAGGCAAACAATAAGTATATGCCATCATGATCAGCCACAGCACTCCAAACTTATTACCAATACACTTTTTTCATTTTCTTGACTTCTTTTATTTATTTGTTTTAGAGCCCGCTAATGTGCTAAGGTGCTTAATTTTGATTTAGGTAGCGCTTTGTCACTGAGACGAAGGTGCTTAATTTTGATTTAGGTAGCGCTTCGTCACTGAGACGAAGGTGCTTAATTTCGATTTAGGTAGCGCTTCGTCACTGAGACGAAGGTGCTTAATTTTGATTTAGGTAGCGCTTCGTCACTGAGACGAAGGTGCTTAATTTTGATTTAGGTAGCGCTTCGTCACTGAGACGAAGGTGCTTAATTTTGATTTAGGTAGCGCTTCGTCACTGAGACGAAGGTGCTTAATTTTGATTTAGGTAGCGCTTCGTCACTAAGACGAAGGAGCTTAATTTTTATTTAGTTAGCGCTTCGTCACTGAGACGAAGGTGTTTAATTTTGATTTAGGTAGTGCTTCGTCACTGAGACGAAGGTGCTTAATTTTGATTTAATTGGAAACATATAATTATGTAAATGTACTATTATAATATAATAATCTTCCCATCTATAATAATCTGCATCTTGTATATTATAATCTTCTCATGCTTAAAAACTAATAAATTTCAATTTTCTTGTGCCAGTTGGCCATGAAGAGCTATAAGTTATCGCTGTCTACTAAGAGGATTCGAAGTTTTTAGTTTGTACTAGTTATGACTGTAAATCACAAAACTATGTATTTCCGCAATATTCAATATGTTATAAAAAAAACAACACAAATTATATTTTATTAATAGACGTGACAAGTTTTCATATATAGGTATATTTTCTAAAATGTCTCGAAAACGGTAGGGAAATGGTGGTAAGTAGAAGGTGACCATTTTTTGTGGAATTCTCCACAAAAAAAGGTTCTGAAGTAATTTTTCATGGGGCGATGTCAAGCGGAGAAATAAGTGCTTTCGAAATTGTTAGTTTTGGAGTTGTTCTTTTCAACGAGTTTTTATCTCAGTTTAACTAACTTTTTAATTTTTTTTTTTTTTTTTTATTAATTTCATTTTTCAGTAAAGTGAGTATTTTATTTTAAAAAGTAAGATAATAAGTACATATTGTTTTAGTGTTTCCAAGCGAACATTGAGAAAGAGGAATTTCCGCTTAGGATACAATCAGTTTCCTGTTGTGGCAATTAAAATCTTATATTACTTCTCTTTGATATTTCATTGTATCTAGGCGCACGGTAGTGCGCCAGGCCAAGTTCCGGCCTAA